>JALGBA010001673.1:0-441774 GCA_023970755.1 Azemiops feae | reverse complement strand
CCTAATTGGGAATTGTATTATCAGGCTGCAGCATTATCATGGATGAGAGAATGGATCTTACTGAGGAATACGAGATTATTGACATTAGAGGGACATGACTTGCAGTTGGGATTAAGGCAGGACATAAAACAAGACAGGACATAAAACAGGACATGAGTCTTAAATGCGTGTATTAGTTAGAAGAAGAAAAAAGGAAGTAAAAAATGTCAAACCACAAGTTCATCTGTCGGTCACATATGAGTGTCAAGCTTGAGGCTCTGTTGCAAGTAACCACATATGTCTCGTTTCTATGTCTCGTTCTTGCTGGTAGCTAACCACAAACGAACTGCAGGAAATGCTTTGGCAAGATACCTGTAACCTAGATCCATGAGAGGGGGACAAGATATTTCGCTATTCTAGCATAGCAACAGGGGGCTGTCATTCAAGTAACCAATCAATGCTAACAAGTTACATTTCCGTGTTTTGCTGTTTCTGAAGAGTATATATGTACTTGTTGTTCCATGAGAAGGTGTTCAGAGTTTATGATTTTTGCTCTGAACCTTTGCGCAAATAAACCAACTTCTTTTGATTCCGTGGTCTGAGTCCTGTGGTTTTCTGCAACAGGATGGCATGCTTTCATATGGTATGGGAAAAATAGAATACACAGCTATTTCCAGAGACACCATATAAGGAATTCTTTATTTGTGGTTTGGGAGAAAATAAAGAGAAAGCATTATTTGAAGATTCCAAATTGGCTCTCAACTATGGAAGCGCTAATACACCCCAATATGCTTAATATGGGAAATATTATAAGATATAAAGACTTACTAACAGATACGGGGGAGCTGAAAACCAAACAACAATTAGAGGGACAAGGAATAAAGATGGATTGGTACATGAGAACGCAAATACAATCTAGATATGAAAAAGATGTTAAAATAGATGGTTTTAACTTGGGGACAACAGAGTTAGATGAAATACTTATGGGAACGGAAGAAAAATGGATAAAAAAATGTATAGTTATCTACTACATATGGAGTTAGAGGAGGAACAAGTGAAAGAGACAATGATAAAATGGACAAGGAATTTTGGATATACGATTGAATTAGATAGATGGCAGCAACTATGGGAAAGAAACTATAAACTGACAATGGTGACAGCGTATAAAGAAAATATGTACAAAATGTTTTATAGATGGCACATGTCTCCAGAAAGATTAGCTAAAATGTTTAAGGACAGATCTATGAAATGTTGGAAATGTCACCAAATACCAGGTTCTTTTTATCATATGTGGTGGACGTGTGTAGAAGCTAAAACTTATTGGAATATAATTAGAACATGGATAGAAAAGATGATACAACAACGTATAGAATTAAGACCAGAAATATTCCTGCTGGGTATTTTACCAGAGAAATATAATAAAGAGAAAACATATTTGATTATTCATATAATTACTGCAGCTAGGATTGTGTTTGCACAAAATTGGAAAGCACTGAAAGCCCCCCCAGAGGGAGAGGTGATTGGGAAAATATTGGAAGGTGCGGAAATGAATAAATTAACAATGATAATTAAAGACAAGACAGAGTCAGAGTATTATGAAATTTGGGGAATTTTTTATGATTGGGTGAAAAGAGAATATAGTTAAAAGATAGTTAACACCAATTTAGATGGAAGAAAAGGAGGAGATAAGGAGGGAGACCCAGGCGACACAGTATTGAATAACCGGAGGTCGTATAAATATTTATAGAAGTATATATCGAGAAGGACAGATAAATAGAAGTATTAACGTAATAGAAAAATAATCTTATTATATTTAATATAGATATGAAAATTTAGAGGGAGGAGTTGCTCGGACATTACCCTTGAATTGTATCTGAAGAGGAATGAGAGGGAAGAAAGGAGAGGAGAGAGAGAAGAGAGTAAAGGAGGGGGGAAGGAAGTAGGAAGGTTGGAGGACAAGAGGAGGAGAAGTGGGGAGAAATGGGAGGGGAGTGGTGAAGGAAAGAGGAGAGGAGAGGAAGAAGAGGGAAGTAGGGAGGAAAGAGAAGAAAGGGAGAAAAAAGGTAGAGAAGAGGGAAGAGAGAGGAGTGTGGATACAGTGAAAGGGGAAATGGGCGAGCAACACCACAATTTATGTGTATTTATTTTATTTTATTAAGAGTATCTGATAGATAAGAATGTAAAAAGAATGTATGTTAATTAATACTTGATAAAATATTACGGTATATTTGTTGATATGTATGGGGGAGAGTTGGGAAAAATAAAAAAAGTTCTTTGTAAAAAAAAAAGAAGTCGCCCACTATCTGCGGACTTACAATGTCTGTATAAATATATAGCGTGCTGAACCCTCCTGTAATGTCTGAGACAAAGTTGACTTTTTTGGTACAGACCTGGGGCTGTACGTTTAATATATTCCCAAGCTCTTCAGCGACTAGAATGCTGTATGGAGCCTCTCCTTTAAGTCTGATTTTTCGACTAATAGCATCATACTTCAGGATCAGTTCTGGAGGATCTTCGGTATCTACCATAAGCGTGTTCATATTTTCTATCACTTGCTGGATGGTTGCATAGTGTCCAGGTTTTAAAGAAAAATGCCACTTCTTTCTCTCATTAGCAATTTCAAAATATCCCTTTGAAGTTATTGTATTCCAAGTGTGTGGGTACTGTATCTCTACCAGTCCCACTTCCCATGAGCCTGGAAGCACCAGCGCCCTTGCTAATTGAATAGTAAAGTTGGAACTTTTGTTGTTGAGAAACGCAGCCGCAGATGCATTGTTGGGGAGTGTAATATAAAATCCTGACATGTCAAAGATGACACACTTCAACCTCCTTAACCCAACTGTTGAATTTCTCTAGCCAGACAACCCATTTAACTAGAAGTTCTCTTTGTTTTCCCCTCCCTCTTTTCTGGACTACTTTTTCAATTCTGTAGACACGTTCTTGGTCACTAGGAAACTTTTGCAGCTGTTCCAGGTAAAAAGTGCCCTGTACCGGATCATCCGCGTAATCCTTTAACCTATATACCACTCTTTCACCCCTCCTTCCCAGTTCTTTGATGATAAATGTTTCATCTGTAAAGGTTTGATGATACCCCTTTTCAAACTTTCCCTTCAGTCTGGATATCCTAACGTGGTCACCCACCTTAAGACTATTTAACTTTCTGGTAGCTTTTAGGTTTTTTCCAGTCTTGTCCACACATCTCTTTTGTTAGATAGGCTTATGGTATTTGGAGCAGCCTGGAAGCTGCGATGGTAAGTGCTATTGTAGCCCTGAAGGAGAGCTGGTAAAATATCTACATAATGGTATTTTTAGCTGTAAAATATCTCTAGAGTTTATTTTTCAGAGTGTCATTAAACCTCTCTGTAACGGCCGCTTTAGTCTCACTATGTGTGACAAAATGGTGTATGCCATACCATGTTAAAAGCTGCTTCAGAGGCTTATTTAAGAACTATTTCCCTGCATCTGTCTGTAACTTTCTGGGTGCTCACTCTGTTTTGAAGATGTTCTGGAAGGCGGCAGCCACCTCCCATCCTGACTTATCAGATAAAGAGACAGCCCAGGCATATTTGGATAGTACATTGATTACTGTTAAAATAAATTTCATACCATTATTTTCAAAAGCAAATCCAGATAAATCCACGAGGTTAGCTTGCCATTGACAGTCTATGCAAGAAACTACTGTTGCATTCCTAGGAAAATTAATTATTGTGGGCTTATGAAGGGTATAAGCATCTTGTCCAGAAAGCCATGTCTTGACCTGCTTCAAGGTTAGGCTTTTAATACGTTTCCTTCCAGCCTTAAATAGAGACTTTGCACCCCCATAACTACCCACGCAATCAGGTGTATAATAAATATCCCTTTAGAATATTTTCATACTTCATTCTGCACCAAGCCCCCCTGTAAAATAATCACACATTACTCTTTAGCATACACCTTTTATTTGTAATTTAGAGTTCATTATCCCTAACTTTGACATCGGAATAACTTTCATCATCACCACCACCATCATCATCAACATCATCAGTAGTTAGTCTACAAATACAATCCTCCCTGCCACATGTACATCCTTTAGCAATGTTGTCTTCGCTTGAAATGTATCTTTTTAATTCACAGTGCAGACAAAAGGTCCTCTCTGATGGCTTCAGAGGATCATCATTATCATCAGTAAGTAGACTGCAAATACACTTTGTGGGGTACAGATTGTCGCCACAGACATCTGTAGATTCATCATCACTTGAGATATCTTAAAAACGATAGATCCGTGTCACGGTTATATCCAGGAACAGAGTCTGCTTAAATATAAAAACATAACCTATTACTGTACTGCAGCCACCAGCAAGTACTTTACTACTTAATATATAAAATTATCAGCAACATCACCATCATTATCACCAGTAGGTAAAGTAAAACACATGATGTATTCCCAGATTACCTCCACAGGCGTCTGCAGACTCTTCATCACTTGAGATGTATGTTATTAAGGAGGGATTGATGTTAGGGCCATAGCCTGGAACAGAACCTCTGTGTGTGTATGTGTGTGTGTGTGTGTGTGTGTGTGTGTGTGTTTACTTACCCAAACCAGTTCCTTGGACAGGAGATAAAGAGCATCTCTTATCTCGTCATTTCACAGGCAGCCCAGTAAGTACCATCGAGCCCACCCGCATCTTCCCATTGCTCCACATCATGTACCTTACAACAAACACGGTAGGTGGCATCCAAACAAAATAGGCCTGAAGTAATGCAATTCTCTCCTTCATGGATTACTGCCTTGTCGTGGCGAAGGGGCTTGCGTAACTCAATGAAGTTATGAGCTATGCCGTGCAGGGCCACCCAAGACGGACAGGTCATAGCAGAGAGTTCTGACAAAATGTGATCCACTGGAGAAGGAAATGGCAACCCACTCCAGTATCTTTGCCATGAAAACCCCATGGACAGTACTAAAAGGCAAAAAGATATGACGCTGGAAGATGAGCCCCTCAGGTCAGAAGGTGTCCAATATGCTACTGGGGAAGAGCAGAGGGCTAGTACTAGTAGCGCCAGAAAGAGTGAAGCGACTGGGCCAAAGCCGAAAGGACGCTCAGCTGTGGATGCATCTGGTAGTGAAAGGAAAGTCCGATGCTGTAAAGATTTTTTCTCCATAGGAACCTGTAACGTAAGATCCATGAATCAAGGCAAACTGGACGTGGTCAAACAAGAGATGACAAGACTGAACATCGACATCTTAGGAATCAGCGAACTAAAATTGACAGGAATGGGTGAATTTAATTCAGAGGACCATCAGGTATACTACTGCGGGCAAGAATCCCTCAGAAGAAATGGAGTAGCCTTCATAGTCAATAAAAGAGTAGGAAAAACAATACTGGGATACAATCCCCAAAATGACAGAATGATCTCAGTGCGAATCCAAGGCAAACCATTCAATATCACAGTAGTCCAGGTCTATGCCCCAACCACTGGTGCTGAAGAGGATGAAATTGACCGGTTCTATGAAGCCCTACAGCACCTTATAGAATCAACACCAAAAAATGATGTCCTTATCATCATGGGGGATTGGAATGCTAAAGTAGGAAGCCAAAAGATAAACGGAATAACAGGCAAGTTTGGCCTTGGAGTACAAAATGAAGCAGGGCACAGGCTGATAGAATTTTGTCAAGAGAATACGATGGTCATAGCAAACACTCTTTCCCAACAACACAAGAGACGGCTCTACACATGGACATCACCAGACCGTCAACACAGAAATCAGATTGACTATGTGCTCTGCAGCCAAAGATGGAGAAGCTCTATACAGTCAGTAAAAACAAGACCAGGAGCTGACTGTGGCTCAGATCATGAGCTTCTCGTTGCAAAATTTAGGCTTAAATTGAAGAAAGTAGGAAAAAACACTAGGCCACTCAAGTATGAACTAAATCATATCCCTGATGAATATACAGTAGAGGTGACAAATAGATTTAAGGAATTAGATCTGATAGACAGAGTGCCTGAAGAACTATGGATGGAGGTTCGCAACATTGTACAAGA
The DNA here is from genome assembly GCA_023970755.1 of Azemiops feae. Lineage (NCBI taxonomy): Eukaryota > Metazoa > Chordata > Lepidosauria > Squamata > Viperidae > Azemiops > Azemiops feae. Next base: position 435,774 of record JALGBA010001673.1, on the reverse strand, counting down.
GGTAGCAACTAAAACCATCCCAAAGAAAAAGAAATGCAAGAAAGCAAAATGGCTGTCTGAGGAAGCTTTGCAAATAGCTGAGGAAAGAAGGGAAGCGAAAGGCAAGGGAGAAAGAGAAAGATACACCAATTGAATGCAGAATTCCAGAGAATAGCTAGAAGAGATAAGAATGCCTTCTTAAATGAACAGTGCAAAGAAATAGAAAAGAACAATAGAATAGGGAGAACCAGAGATCTCTTCAAGAAAATTGGAGATATGAAGGGAACATTTCATGCAAAGATGGGCATGATAAAGGACCAAAATGGCAGGGACCTAACAGAGGCAGAAAAGATTAAGAAGAGGTGGCAAAATTACACAGAAGAACTATACAAGAATGAGCTTAGCATCCCTGATAACCACGATGGGGTGGTCACTGACCTTGAGCCAGACATCCTAGAATGTGAAGTGAAATGGGCCTTAGGAAAGCTGAGCAACAACAAAGCTAGTGGAGGTGATAGTATTCCAGCTGAGCTATTCAAAATCTTAAAAGACGATGCAGTAAAAGTGCTACACTCAATTTGCCAGCAAATCTGGAAAACTCAACAGTGGCCACAGGATTGGAAAAGGTCAGTTTACAATCCAATTCCAAAGAAAGGCAATGCCAAAGAATGTTCAAACTATCGCACCATTGCACTCATTTCACATGCAAGTAAAGTTATGCTTAAAATCCTACAAGCTAGACTCCAGCAGTATGGTATGAGAACTTCCAAAGTAAACAGCATGATTTCGAATAGGGGCAGAGGAACTCGAGATCAAATTGCAACATACGCTGGATCATGGAGAAGCTATGGAGTTTCCAGAAAAACATCTACTTCCTCTCATTGACATTTCTAACGCTTTGATTGTGTGGATCACACACATTGTGGCAAGTCTTAAAGAGATGGGAGTACCATGACCACTTAGTTGGTCCTCTTGAGAAACTAGATGCGGGTAAGAAGCAACAGTTGAGAACTGGAAACGGAACCACTGATTGGTTCAAAATTGGGAAAGGAGTCCGGCAAGGCTGTATTCTGTCGCCCTGCCTGTTTAACTTATATGCAGAGCACATCATGAGAAAGGCAGGGCTAGATGAATCAAAAGTTGGAATTAAGATTGCCGGGAGAAATATCAACAACCTAAGATATGCAGATGATACCACTCTAATGGCAGAAAGTGAAGAGGAACTAAAGAGCCTCTTGATGCGGGTGAAGAAGGAGAGTGCAAAAATTGGCTTGAAACTCAACATTAAGAAAACCAAAATCATGGCATCCGGCCCTCTCAATTCCTGGCAAATAGATGGGGAAGAAATGGAGGTAGTGACAGATTTTATCTTCCTGGGCTCTAAGATCACCACAGATGGGGACTGCAGCCAAGAAATTAAAAGACGCTTGCTCCTGGCGAGGAAAGCTATGGCAAATTTAGACAGCATACTAAAAAGCAGAGACATCACCCTGCCAACAAAAGTACGTATAGTCAAGGCCATGGTTTTCCCAGTTGCAATGTATGGCTGTGAAAGTTGGACCATAAAAAGGCTGAACGCAAAAGAATTGAGGCCTTTGAACTATGGTGCTGGAGAAGACTCCTGCGAGTCCCTTCGACTGCAAGGTGATCAAACCGGTCAGTCCTAGAGGAGATCAACCCTGACTGCTCCTTAGAAGGCCAGATACTGAAGTTGAAACTCAAGTACTTTGGCCACCTAATGAGAAGGAAGGACTCACTGGAGAAGAGCCTAATGCTGGGAAAGATTGAGGGCAGTAGAAGAAGGGGACGACAGAGAATGAGGTGGCTGGATGGAGTCACTGAAGCAGTAGGCGTGAGCTTAAATGGACTCCAGAAGATGGTAGAGGACAGGAAGGCCTGGAGGAACGTTGTCCATGGGGTCGCGATGGGTCGGACACGACTTCGCAACTAACAACAACAACAATGCAATTCTTTATCATAAATACGACATGCTTTACTGCAATCTGTCAAAAGAGGTCTTGACTTGCCCCACAATGTAGAAAGGTTAGCATCTCCTTTATTAAGCCCTTCTGAGGGATCCATGTTATTATTAAACGGTGGCTAGGCTTTAAAAGCAGAAATTTGCAACCGCCTGCAGAGGCTCCTTTTATCATACCCTGAAAACCAGGACACACCTGGGGCAAGTCTGAACATGCCCTGAGCATGCCTGTCACATACGCGGCCACACGCTTCGTGAGCATGCGCGTTAACACACATCTACAGCGCTTGCTCAGAATGCTATTCTAGGGCAAGCCCGAACATGACCTGTGCACGGTTGTGATAAACACGTATGCGCGTAAGGCCCACAGCCCTGCTCTGACAGCTGTATTTGATGACTTACTGCAAGCTAGTGTGACAGCCCAGTCAGATTCCCCACCCTGTTAATTTATTTTCCTGTCTTTTAATGCTACACCTGAAACCTTTTGGAAAAGCAAAACACAAAAAGGCTTTTTGCAAAATAGGACTTATTTTTTACATCTATTCAGTGTAAAACAGCCTAGAACAGGGGTGTCAAACTTGCAACATCACGTGACGTGTTGCGACGTATCGCGACTTTTTTGCCATTGCCAGCAATGGGGTGGGCGCGGTTTCGCTATGATGCATCCGGCTCGCAGGCCGGCAGTTTGACACCCCTGGCCTAGAAGAAAAGAGGAGAAAATGCCCAAATTCCTTGCATTACAACAGCAAGCAAGCAAGGAGCAGGCTTGCTTAGTTTGTTTTGGTATTGCTTTTAGTTCCTGGTCTGTGTAAACAAGCAGGCAGTTTTGGGCCCTGTGTGGCTCACACCAACAGCTGTCCAATCAGAAAGCTTCTGGGTTTTGGATTGTGGGACAGGGAGGGTGGAGGGGAATGATGTCACAGTCCTCTGGGGGGGGGAATGTGGAAGTGACATCATGAATGGGGTGGAGCTAAAGCTCCACTGGAAAATGTACTACATACAGTACTACTGATGTATTTATAGCTTAACTTTACATCTAGCTGCAGCCGCTCTCCCTAATACTGGTCAGCTAACCAGCAGCATTGGGGTGGGGGTTGTCAAAAAGTCAAGCTGGTGGCCATGGCAGTGTGATCGTATTCCTTTTGTACATGCATTTTTGTTGATGCACATAAAAAAAGGAGCAGAGCTTCCTTCATGCTTCTGCAACCTTCCCTACCAATACTGCTTTGCCTGACCTATGCTTTCTTTTGCAAATGTTCTCCCTCATTTGCTTATATGCATAATTATTTTATGTGCTGGATAATCAGGAGATCAAAGCATCAAAGCTACCAAAATAGACTTAATTTCAAAGGATTAATTTCAAACTTTATCATGCAAACTACATGAGAAAATGATCAGTTGTAACCTAATATATGTAAGTTTGTTATGAAATATGTAATACTGTATGAATAAAGTGATTCATTGTATAGATCAGTATAGATCTTGTGTATTGTGTATAGATCAGCCACAAGGCAGAGGGGGCCAGATTGTTCACCAAAACACCAGATGAGAAACAATGGTTGGAAACTGATCAAAGAGAGAAGCAACCTGGAATTAAGGAGAAACTTCCTGACAGTGAGGACAATCAACCAGTGGAACAGCTTACCCCCAGAAATTGTGGGCGCTCCATCACTGGAGATCTTTAAGGAGACTAGACATTCATCTGTCTGAGACGGTATAGGTTCTCCTGCTTGAGCAGGGGGCTGGACTAGAAGACCTCCAAGGTCCCTTCCAGCTCTGTTCTGTTCTGTTCTATTCTAAAAAAATATCTGAAACTTTCTGCAGTTGAGAACTACTACATAAATATTTGGGAAATGCAGGAAACGCCAAATTAAACACACACACCCTACATTTTTGTCTTTAAAAGCTCAGGAGTTCACATTTTTTGGCAAGTAAGGTAGTGATTATAGTTGCATTTGTGTATTCCATCCTCTGCATTTTAAAAGGCTTTTTAAATTAAATGTTCCAAACATGAATTCAAAATTAAATATTAAATACCCCATGGCATAATAGGAACTCTTAGTACAAATCTACTGGACAAGTGTGTTCTTTAATAGAAATCTCTTGATCATTAGAGGGCTAAGGAATATTTATTAAAATCCCATCTTTAGACATTAACTATTGGGTTTCCAATTTGTACTTTTGTTGCATGTGTCAGACTCTAGTTAGTAACTATACTCATTCCTGTTCATTATTGTCAGTGTTTTGAATTGTAGTACTCACACTACTACTTGCATTATCACTCATACACTTCTATGAACAAATTTTTGGCCACTGATTCATTTTTGCAAATCAGCCGATAGCCAGAATACAGAGAAGCAGAGGCTGAGGTGCTTAGCAGGCTCTGAATATTTTAGTGGTGGCAAATGTTAAAAGGTTGTGGTGGACTACTTGGTGAACCTCCACTGGCCATTGATGTTCCACAGACCACTGATCAAGTTAGATAACAGTTGACATCCCCATTCAAATCAATCATGACTCCTGGTAATTACATGCAGCATATGTAAATACTGTGATCTTGGCACAGTATGAACATGTTGGTCATTATGTTCTTCTAGGATTTTTTTTCTAATTTTCCAGTCTAGCCTTCAACCCTAGGATGTTCTAGTGCATGGGGTGTCAAACTCGCCGCGTCACGTGACGTGTCATGACGTATCGTGACTTTTTTCCCCTTGCCGGAGCTGGGGTGGGTGCGGCTTCTGCGTGACGCATCCGGCCCACGGGCTGGCAGTTTGACACCCCTGTTCTAGTGGTCCCATCTAGGTTCATTCCAGAACCAGCAATGCTTAGTTTTTTTCAAGATCAGCCAAAGCTGATTAGATACTGCCATCTGCTGTGATAGATGGTTATTTCCTTTTTTAAAAAAGGTGTCAGCTATAAAACCAAGTTACACAAATTTGCTATATTAAATGACTTACAGGAGAGAGAGAAAAAGAAGTGAATTCAGTTTGAGCACCTCCCCCAACTTCCATCAAACCTCAAAAGTCTGTCTAAACAAATACATTCTGCCATGTGAAAACAGCATATATGGGCAGGGAGAATATCCACAGAAGTCAAATTTCAGTCATTTCAGGTGAGTGAACAGGGAAGCCCCAGTTATTCTAAGGAAATCAAAGGTTGAATGTCCCAGAACAGCTGGCTTGCCACAAACTAAAGTCCAGTGTACATGACCAAGTGAAGACTTCTCCTTTCAAGATTACTATTCATCCCTGCAAATAATCCTAAACTCTACCCATTCTCCTTTCAGCGGTCAGCTCAGATGTGAGACTACAGCAATAAACCTAGACACCTGAGGGCAGCGTGTAACTGAGATATTTTCATCTCAGCCTTATTGTCAACCTCCAGCTCAAGTATCCAAATAAAGTCCAGGATTTCTTTCATATCTAAAGATCTTACTGTTTTATTGAATACATGACATGGTAAAGGGCGGGCGAAGGAAAACTCTAAAATTCCAAGATGTCTAACCAAAGCATATAACAATGACATTCCTAGCCAAACCTCCCAGATGTCCACGTAGTTCATATAAACACCTTCTCATTGTTTTGAGAACCTTGTTATCTTCTTCTCCACGGTTAGAATGTCCTCGAAAAATTTCCATACATCTGTGTTTCAACAAACATGTGCAGAACTGGAGAGGTTTTGTTTCTCTAACTAACCCATCCGAAGCCTCATCCTCCCCCCCCTTACTCTAATGACAAGATGAAAACAATGAGGCCTGTACGGTAGCTGCCAAGTTTTTACTCTTGACACTTATACTGCCAGGATTAACGATATACTACAGGCAACTAGAAAGTGGTAAATAAGAGAGAATTCCTTTCTCTCTCTCACACACACACACACACATTTCAGCTTTCTTTACACAGGGCAGTTTTACAAATAAGTATATTCCCACATTGGTCATAGAGACCTTTCTGCTTTGCTTCACTTACATAGAAATTGCAGGCCAGAAAGTCTCCCCTCCCCCTCCACAACATTAAAATAAACAAAAAGTCCCCAATGTTACAGGGCAACTAACACAAGCTCAGCTAATCAGGAAGGAAGCTGAGGTAGATAGTCAGAGGTCACTGCCATTCTGAATCTACATCAAATACATTTTTTACAACATCCACAACAACCGAGCCTTCCCGTTCCCCTCTACCCTTTCAGAGTCTGCTAGTGTTCAGATGTATCGCCACATCCACTCGTTTATATGGTGCGGCAATTAAAAATGAATAGAAAAACAAAACAAAGCAATGCAGTGCAACAACTACGTGCACATAGACGCGCGTATTCCAATTGAAGAAAAGCTAAGATCATGCTTTTTCTAGCCAACATACACGGACAACCACACGGACAACCCTTTTCCTCAAATCATTCCCCCCCCCCTTTTTTTTTTTTTTGCAAAGCATTGCATCCGTCTCTCTCTCCCCCGTCAACTGTACCTCCACGGAACAAAAGGCGCTAGAATTCCTTCAATGCATGGTAACAATGGTGGAGACGGCGATGATAATGTACATTTTAGCCCGCCTCCAACTCTTCTTTCTCCATGTCGAAAACCAATCCCGCTGCTTTTTTATTTTACTGAAAAATTGCGAAGGTTTTAGGGAGGTTATCAGTACGGGAGTGGGTGGTCCCGATTAACCTCTCCCCCCCCCCGTCTTTTTCCAGGTCTGCCAAGCCACTTCTGGCAGGCGCCCGGAGAATTAGAAAGCGAGCCGGGGCTTGGCGGGGAAGGGGGTGGGTGGGTTGGCCAAGGTATCTGCGAGAAGGAAAGGCTAGGTGGGTGCGGGGGTCTTACCTTGATGCACCGCCACGTTACAGCCATGCCCATCACAGTAAACCAGAGGGTTTTCTGCCCAGCCGCGTTCATCAGAACAGACGCAGCAGCCGCCCACCATCTCCTTCATTCTTCCATAATTTTTTTTGCTGATTTCCCACCCCCACTCTTTATTGTATTAATGCCGGAACGGCTGTTTCCAAGCGCGCATTTACTCCTCGTCCTTTTCTTCCTTTTCTTGATCTCAGTCCTTCTCTCCTCCCACGACCCGCCTTTATATGTAAAAAATATGCTCCCAACACAACCCACTATGACGGGGAAGAAGGCAGAAAACTCGGACGCCTCCCCTGACGAAAATGCCACATTGTTATTTGCAAAGGGGAGCTCGGGCAGACCCGGTGGCTGGTCTCCAGGCACACCGACACACTCACCGATATCCGAAACTCGCGCGCGCGCACCCATCGCACTGGCTGCTTGCAGCCGACAGTGCGGCAATTATGACTCTGACGTTTTAGGTTCAGGAGCAGCTGGGGCGCACTGGAGCGGCGGGGGGGGGGATTCGGTTTTATTGCTGCCTTTCTCCCCCCATCCGCACCCCGCGACCCGCTTTTTTGCCACCATACTGAAGGGGGTATTTGTTTCTTTTTCTGCCTTCGTCAAGGGAGGGAGAGGACGGAGTTAGTATCTAAACTACGGGAACACTTTTCTTCCTTTCTCTTCCTTTCTCTTTTCTTCTCTTGTTTATTGTCCAATATGGGGCGATGGAGCGAGGAAAAAAGAAGAAAAGAGAAAAAAAGGAGGAGGAATATTCCACCCGTTTAAAAACCTATTATCTAACGATTGACAGATTAAAAACGTCATCAGCGCCACCTATTGGCCGATGCGGCGAATAAACAAATCTTAACGGGGGAGGGGAAGAGGAAAGAGCCTGCATAGTTTATGGAAGACAAAGTTTGTGCCTTCCACAAAAAAATCTCCCTGTGGATAGGACAAGTAGAAAAAAGGAATATTGCCTCATTTCCCAATGTGTCAGACTTCATTGAACTAAATTCTATAGCTGATACCGAGGGCATTGAAACAGCCATAAAAAATCATTTGGAAAAATTGCACACAGAGTTTGAGTTATATTTTCCAGTCGTGTCAAGAGGATGCGATACTAGAATTTGCTGGGTTGCATCACCCTTCATCATGGACAATGTTGTTAACTCTGACGTTTCCTCTCCAGAGCAAGAGGCACTGGTGGAACTAACATCAAACCGCCATTTGAAAGAACTGTTTAATGAAAAAACACTGACTGAGTTCTGGAGCCAAGCCGCAAAACTATACCCGGAAGTGGGGGGAAAGGCTATCGCAGCCTTACTGCCATTTGGTTCCACATACTTATGTGAGAAGGCATTTTCTTCCTCCACATGTATAAAAACTAAGGAAAGGAATTGCCTGCAACTGGAATCTGACTTAATTCTGTCAGTAAGCACTCTCCAGCCACGACTGCAAACATTAATGGCAGAGAAGCAGGCACAGGTTTCCCATTAAAAGTGTGGAAAATGGGTACACTTTTTTCCTGTTTTTTTTTTTTTGTTCAATAAAGTTTTTGACACCTTGGTAAGCTGGTACTCGAATATTGTCATGTCCTAAAGGTGGCACTCTCCTCTGCCTCTGCGCGCACACAGGGAGGGCTGTAATATTCTCCAGGCTGGGGTCTGGGTGGCATAGCGCTGGACAATGGAAGGGAGGGAGGGAAGGAGAAAAGGACAAAGAAGGAGGGAAGAAAGGAAGGAAAGAAGGAAGGGACAATGGGAGAGAGGGAGGGAAGGAGGGCACCCACCCCAGTCCCACCCTCCTCCACCAGACACCCATGGATCCCCCCCACACAGGCACCCTGCAACCTGAGGGAGGGAGGGATGGACAATGGAAGGGAGGGAAGGAGAAAAGGACAAAGAAGGAGGGAAGAAAGGAAGGAAAGAAGGAAGGGACAATGGGAGAGAGGGAGGGAAGGAGGGCACCCCCCCCAGTCCCACCCTCCTCCACCAGAGACCCATGGATTCCCCCCACACAGGCACCCTGCAACAAGAGGGAGGGAGGGATGGACAATGGAAGGGAGGGAAGGAGAAAAGGACAAAGAAGGAGGGAAGAAAGGAAGGAAAGAAGGGACAATGGGAGAGAGGGAGGGAAGGAGGGCACCCACCCCAGTCCCACCCCCTTCCACCAGAGACCCATGGATTCCCCCCACACAGGCACCCTGCAACCTGAGTGATGAGCTAGCCACCCCCCTGCCATTGACTTCGCTTGTCAAAAAGTTGCAAAAGGTGATCACATGACCCTGGGACACTGTGACGGTCATAAGTATGAATCAGTTGCCAAGCATCCGAATGTAAATCACATGACCCTGGGGATGCTGCAACAGTCATAGGTGTGAAAAATGGTCATAAGTCACTTTTTTTAGTGTCGTTGTAACTTCGAACAGTCACTAAGCGAATTGTTGTAAGTCGAGGACTACCTGTACTTTATCATTTTTTTCCTTTTTGCAGGGGGGTCAGGTTTTTGAAACCTTGCTGGGCGACTGGTGGTACTCGGATATTGCCTTATCCTAAAAGTGGTACAATGGGTGAAAAGGTTGAAAAGCCCTGGTTTATATATCAATCAATTATAATTTACGGTTGCAAACCATAGGTTATAACACAATGCACATTTATCCTTTGTGCAATTGAAGGGATTTTATTATGCTTAAGCTTGATATTGGTAATATTGATATTAGTAGTGATACTGTGTAATCATTATATATCTATCTATCTATTTATATCTATCTATCTATCTATCATCTATCTATCTATCTATCATCTATCTATCTATCATCTATCTATCTATCTATCTATATCTATCTATATCTATCTATCTATCTATCTATCTAGATAGATAGATAGATAGATAGATAGATAGATAGATAGATAGATAGATAGATAGATAGATAGATAGATAGATAGATAGATAGATAGATAGATAGATAGATAGATAGATAGATAGATAGATAGATAGATAGATATAGATATGTCATAAAGCAAATAAATAAAAACGATCACCGGGATAAAAATCTTAAAACAAAGATTGTTTAGTTTACAAAGCTGAGCTTTCGTCGGCCACACTGCCGACATCATCAGAGCATATAACGTAAAATTTGGGAGTCCGTTCTTATATAACTGGCTGTTTCTGCGCCCGGGCTCTCGACCTAGTCATCGGTCCGCTCCTCGGCGTCGGGCGCACCGTTGTTAAAGGGGCCGTTTCCACAGGCATCCTCTCTCCTCCAGTTGCCGTTGTTCTTAGGGCATGTATGTTGGTGTTAGGGGGTCGAGTGTCCGATCGCTCCTACTCCTCCCGTTTCGTGCCGGGGGATCGGGTGTCAAATCGTTCTTGTTTCTCTCCTCCCCCTCCCATCCCCATGGTCCCATTCGTATTAGTCTGTCTCCATGTCCCTGAGCTACCCGTGGAGCGTGTAGTTTCTTCAGCGCGTGTGCGGGGGCGCAGGAAATAGTCGTCTCGCGGTCTGCACACATTGTTCGTTGTTTCCTTCGTCGCTGAGCATGGTCGTGTCCCTATCATCTGGTTTTTAGCAGGGTGTATCTTTGCTGTTCCCCTTCTCTTCCCAGCCTCCGCTGCCCCTCTTTCGTCTGTGTGTGTGTCACGAGATTGGCTGTCTGGTCCTTCCTGTTCGTTGTCTTGCTCCCCCTGTTTTGTATGGATCGGGGTGTGTGCGTCTGGGGGACCTATGGGGTAGGCTTCCTCCGTTCTTTTACTCACCGCCCCAGTGTCTCCTTGTATGTGGGTTCCTGGGGGTTGTTTGTCTGGTAATGTTCGATCGCCCTCCCCCTTTCCTTTTTGCGCCCCGCTGGGTCTGGGGCGTTGTTTTGTTTGTGGGGTGTGCTTCTGGTTCATTGCTCTCTCTGGGGATTGTAGTAGTCCTCCTTTCTGTTGCCTCGTCCTTCCAGTTGTGCCTGGTGTGGGCAGGTTGTTTGTGTTGCCAGTTGGTATGATGCCCTCCCCACCCCTTTAACATTTGGTACGCAGGGCCAAGCTCTATATGCCGGTTGATGGAGGATTAGGTGCAAAAACTGCCCCTGTAACTATGTTGGAGAAACCTCCAAGAGACTTATAACCAGGGTCCACGAACATGAATTGGCGATTAAGAGGAAGGAACAGCACTCGCAGGTGTGGACTCACATGGCCAACTATGGCCATGAGTTCGACCTCACCAACGCGGAGACTTTATCCTGTGATGTCACCAAGGGAAGCCGCCTGCTCAAAGAAGCCTGGATGTTGGATAAAAACTCCATCAACCCTACAAGGTTCCATCAACCCTACAAGGTTCCATATATATATATATATATATATGTGTGTGTGTATATATATATATATATATATATACACACACACACACACACACACACACACACATACAGGGCTTTTTTTGTCATAGAACGCCCAGAACGGAGTTCCGGCACCTTTTTTGGATGGAACCTTGTAGGGTAGGCAAGGCGGGTTGTATGACATGTGTGAGTTCCGGCACCTTTTCTTTTTACAAAAAAAGCACTGTATGTATATATATATATACATATATATATAAAAGCACGGTAAGGGGAGGGGGGAAAGGAGTTACAGATGGAGCCTGGGTTGCTGTGTATGAGTCATCATCTTGGAATTATTTTTTTGTGCTATCTTATGCCTGGTACCAAGACCTGATCTTTTTGTTCTGGAAAGGTATAAAAGGTGGAAGACATCTTTCCTGGTTGTTCCCTTCATCTCTCTACCAGCCACGAAGAGAGATGGGGTCACCCAACTCTATTTTGATCATAATAAAAGTTGTTTGCTTGCTGAAACCTCGGCTCAGGAGTTTCTTTGGCTCTGTTGGAAGATTTACCCTGACAAAACTCCCATATTCTCATCCCCATTAGAAAAACATGCAGACACACTTTTTTTTTCTCTGTAAAAACCCTTTTTTCTGAAATCCTGGGCATACCAAGAACAATGGGAAAACTCAGATAACAAAGCCATCAAGAATTGCCTGCCCTGCCCCTGATGGGATTAACTCCCAAAATAGAATCAGGACAAAGGGAACATCCCTGAGGAGAACTACCTGCCCTGCCCCTGACAGGATTAAGCCCCCAAAAATAGAAACTGGACAAAGGAGATACCACTTAGGACAAAGAAAAAACATCAAGCAACCATTAAAAACACAAAAGAAAGAGCCAGCTCACCCACAGCCCCAGGGTAGAAAAAGCATATAAAAAGCCACACATGGGACCAGGGGGACACCTTGCAAGGCAGGAACGCTGAAGTCACTTCTCTGTCACTTTATTGCCTTCCTGTAATAAAGACCTGCTTTGCGGTAGCTGCTGTCCTCAAATTTCTTCATCGTTGGCTTTTCCCAGCTGGAAAACGAACCGGGAAATTCTTCTGACAGCTCTTTTAAATTCCTGAGTAATGCTGGGACAATTGTGAGGCTAAGTGGAAAACCTTACAACCTGGCGCCTAACCTGGGGCAAGCCACACCGGCTCTCCCCCCACATACGGAGACCCCTGTTAAGGTCCCGGCGAGCCTTCAATTCTCAGCAGGACGAAACCGGCGGCGACTGAAGCGTGAGTCTTAGAGCACTCCTAGGTGTTTGACCTGGAAGACTCCTATGCTTCATCGTCGGCAGTGGGATCCGTGTCTGAGGAACCTGAATGCCCAAATTTAATGAGGTTTCATGCTTCTCCACTGACGGGAGAAATTGCAACAGGCGCCTTGGTGAGTATTAAAAAAAAAAAAAGCTTTGGTAATCCTGGAATAAGGCAGGAGGTTGATCTCTCCGACTAGTCCTCTATAGATAAGAAATAAAAAAAATAAATGAATAAATGTAAGAAAAGAGGGAGCCGAGAAACTGTCTTCTAATACAGGATAGAGTGATTTAAGGAAAGTAATTAAATTGGAATGTAATTTTTTTGCAGAGCTTTTGGTAATTTTGAAATAAGATAGGGGGTTGATCTCCCCGACTAGTCCTCCAAAGGAAAAAAAAAATACAAAATTACAAATTAATTAAGTGAAAAGGGAGGAAGCCGAGAAACTACCTTGAAATAAAAAATAAAAAATAAAAAAAAATAAAAAAAAATTATGGGGAATCGTCAGAGTACTTTAAAGAAACAAATTAAATCAAAATGTACTCCTCTGCAATGTGTTTTGAACAATTGGGATGTTTTGAAACCTCAAGTGACTGTTAAGTTTAACCCTGTCAGACAACGTCTGGTGGTGCTTTGTGTTGATGTGTGGTAGTAAAAATAATCTTCAAGAAGGCAACATTGAAAAAAACTTTGTAAACCTCCGGTTGGCTAGTTTATCTGATAACAACTAAAGCCACGGAAGAAAAGAAAAGAGAAGAAAATTCAAAGAATTGAAAGCAAGTTTTTTTCTCTCTTTTTTCCCTTTAATCTGGCTCTTTGGACTATTCAATTCCCCTTTGTCAGAGGTGAGGAGAGGAAGCTGCTAGTTTTCCCTTCCCCCTTCACACCTGCAAAAGGCCCCAGGTTCAATATTCCTTTTAGTCTTTCCCCACTGTCTTTTGAAGTTGCTGGGATAAATTGGAAGTAACCATAAATGTTCCCCTCCTTTTTAATTAAAGGGGGAGGCCTGTTTTAGCCTCAAACCCCAAATTGATGTGTGTTTTGTTTTTTATATATATACAGTATATATATTTGGCCATTCAGAACATTACGCTTGGGCTTGGAATGGTGAGAAAAATAGGAGATGGTTAAAGGGCCCTATAAAAACCACATGTTTGGTTGGAATCACCTCATGATTTTTCTCGCTTCTTGCAGGACAAGCCATATGTCTAAATAAATGTTGTTTTAATTGTATCTGTGTATATATGTCTGTGTTTTTCTGTGTTATTTCCAAGACTTGGAAGAGGGTCAAACCCCTCTCTGATAACAATAAACAAAAAGGCCTTATTTAAAAATAAATGGTTTGCCTGGAGAAAGTATGAAATGAAATATTTGTATGTGAAATTGTTTATGCAAGCAGTTAGAATGGAAGTGAATGAGTTAATTTGCTGATATGTAAATGTGTGTGTGTTAGCCCTCAAACCCCCCCACCCACCCCCACCCCCTCCCAGGCTGTGAAAGAAACAGTAAATTGCAGATTTTGTTGTTTTTGTTTGTTGGAAGAAAAGTCTTCATCCTGGTTCATCCAAGCTGGGAATAAACATGGCAACTGCTTTGGGAAGAAGGTTGTAGTTTATTGGAGAGGAGAGCCAGACAGAAAGATGGCTCTGGCAGAAAAGAGAGAGAACACATGTAGGGAGTGGGTTTTTTATACCCTCTGAAGCCTTTTGTTTTGAGTTGTTTCCTGTTCCTGTGGCATGAACTTTGACCTGAGTCTGAGTGTGCTTTTCTGGGCCTCTGGTATCTGTGGTTTAATCCTATTATGTCCCATAGGTTATATCCTGCTTCCCTGGGGCTGGGCTAATGACTCTTAAGAGTTTGGGTGAGGTATGCAGATTTTAGGTCTTTGTCTTCTTAATCTTCTAGCTCCAACTTTACTGAATGGTCTGCATCTGCATTTCTAAAGAGCTGGTTTCTGCTTGGGGGAGGCAGACTTGGGGCTATTAAGAAAACTGGGCATGCTTTCCTGCCTCTTCAAGATCCTGAGGAAATATATTTTTTCTGCCCTTTTAATATTTCCTTCTCTGAGGGGCTGACTTCCCACAATCCCCGCTTTGTGCCACAAGTATGTGAATGACACGCTTACTGGCACAAGATTAAAATTGATCTGATCAGGGAGACTTGGTAAACAAGCTGTAAACTGTTAAGCCAAAAAAAAGACACTAATGGAGGCAGCAGAAAAAGATCCCTGCTCCCAAAAGGGGAGCTTCCAATCCATAAAGTTCTAAAAGTCAGGGCAAAAATTTTGTTAGGTGGAAGATAAATTTATAGTTTCCAATATTCTGTGCCAATTGTTTTCAAATGTTGGATGTCACTTTGAGTTCCAGTCAGGTTTGCACATCCCTCCCAAAATTGTTCACAGCCATGGTTTGCCTCAGTGCATAACCACTGGCTGCCCATTTTCAAGGGTTGTTTCCTGCCTTAGCTCTTAGTTCAGTGCATCCAGGTTTGTAATGTCCAATTGAGGTTAGCCAGTATGCAAGCCAGCTATCAAAATTTTCTTTAAATTGCACATAATGAGCTCTAGGACTCCCTTGAGTTCAGCAGTGCAAGATATTCAGGGCTTAGGTTTTGAGATCTGTTTCCTGCTACTTCCTCAGTCAGGGCATATGAATTGCAAATTGCCTGAGGGGGCCTGGTTCCCTCCCCCTTGGAATTTTCAGGAAGTTGTGCATGCAAAGCTTTGGTGCAATAGAGCAAAAATCAGCCTGGGGAACTTTACTGAAGGTAGGTGGAAGAGACTCAGTGTGATTATGAATGGTGTGTGTGTGTGTGTGTGCAACTGCTAATACAAAACAGGCAATACAAACATTCTGGATAGATTTTCCCTCCCACCAGACAGAAGTCCAAGGTGTTCAGTACTTGCTGTGCCAACTATTCCCAAATGCCATCACTCCATGAATACATTCAACTGGCTTGTTACAATACAAATGGGGCAAGAAAGAAAACTTTACAATGACTTTCCACCCTCCCCCCATAGTCTTCCTAGGCTTCACATGGGGACCAATGGTTCCAGGATTTCTTCCTTTGTAGTTTTTCACAGGCATCTGGGGGAATGGTAGGACTTGGGAAGATGTTCCACTCAGGTTGCATGGTGGCTTTTTAGTGAATGGCTGGATTCAAAACTCAATTCCATGGCTCAAATGGATGGAGGCAACATCTGGGTCAGTGTGCTCTGCTTCCAAAGGTTGGGGGGGTCATCTATGCAGGGCTGAAAGATATAAGAACAAGAGCTCCCCTCCCCCCTTTCTGGGTGGACTCTCCCAGGAGAGGCAGACAAAGGAGGGGTAGAATTGGGAGGGTAGAATTGGTAGTTTGCAGGCAGAGTTTGAAAAGGCATTAATACTGCAGTTGTTGAAGAAACAGATAGGTAGACAAAATGAGGACATCTCAGATGACAAAAGAAAGGCTGGATTCTGGTAAGAGAACAACAAAATGAAAGGTCTCACTTCTGAACTTGAACATTTGCAACATGTTAAAGACAAGGACTTGCAACTTGAAAAAAAGAAAAAAAATGCTAAGCAGCTTGAGAATGCTGAAAGCTCCAAATAATTTTAAAAGCCTAATATTTTAAGGTGTGCAATTTTCCAGGGGCAGGAGAATCTACCTTTAACATTTATTCTAAAATAAACCACATTGTTTTAGAGATTGAAAAATGCTTATATGTTCTAGGATTAGCTTCATAGTAGTTTCACCAATTAGTGATAGGATAAGAAAAGTAACTTAAGAAAATTATTTCCCCACACAAGCATACTTGAGCTTCAGGAGGCTCTTGTAGCTAGACCAGGGGTAGGCAACCCAAAACACTCAAAGAGCCACTTGGACCCGTTTCCCACCAAAAACAAAACACTGGGAGCCGCAAAACTCTTTTGATATCTAAAATGAAGATAACACTGCATATATCCTTTTTTACCTTTATTATAGGTATATATATCTATATATAGATATAGATATAGATATGTGTGTGTGTGTGTGTGTATGTGTGTGTGTATATATATATGTGTGTGTATGTGTGTGTGTGTTTATATATATATGTGTGTGTTAACACTCACATTTACCTCACACACAAAGACTTTGACAAACATATATACACAAAGACAAGGAAAACAGAAAAGGAAACAAAAGTCTTAGTTTTACACATCCTAGTCATTCCCACCATAAATCTCAGATAACTCAAATTAGGGAAGGCACAAATCTTAAACATACCACATGGTTGCAGAGAGAGAGAGAGAGAGAGAGAGAGAGCGAGAGAGAGAGAGAATAACTATTTCTTATTTTCCCTTTAAGTACCTTTATTTAGCCAAATTGGTTTCCCAGCAAAGCCCTGAGCAAAGCCCATTTCTTACATATTTCTCTTGCTCTTTGTTTTGAGCAAATCTCCTAGGGGAGTCCTAATTGTCACCTTTGAACTGCCACTTCCCATGTTCCCTCTCAGATGTGGGGCTCACTTTGGCTCAGTCAGGTACAAAAGAAAAAAAACTGCGGTTTTTCGGACGAAAAAGCATCCAGGGAGGACTTTGGTTCTCTGACGAAGTACGAGAACCTCCTTTCCTGGGAACTATCTATCACGGTTTTCAAACTCCTCATGAGTCCAGGAGGACCTGCCGCTTTTTTAAAAAGCAGTGAGTACTGATACCTCCTTTCCAACTACCGGTTTTCAGACTCCTTGTGAGTCCGGGAGGACCTGCCGTCTTTAAAAAAAAAAAAACGGTGAGTACGAGCACCTCCTTTCCAACTACCAGTTTTCAGACTCCTCGTGAGTCCGGGAGGACCTGCCGCCTTTTTGGGAAAAAAACGGTGAGTACGAGCACCTCCTACCTGCCCCCTACGCAGTGAATACTGGCACCTTCTGAATTAGGCTTTGCTTCCAGGGCCTTACCAACTGATTGCCCAAATCCAATTCTCTCATTCAATCATTCCATTCCATTTTCACACAGCCTCTCCCTTTTCCTTAACAAAAGGTCCTGCGCTTTGGCCAAACCCCCATGCTTTCCAGGGTCTGCCACTTGAACAAAAAGACATTTTTCCTTTCTTTTACTTTTTAAAGATACCCCATAAAGCCTCATCCACACATCCCTTTCGTTAGACAAATTTACGGTGTTAGGAGCAGTCCCGATGCTACAATGGTAAGTGCTATTGTACCCCTGAAGAGTATCTGCCAAAATGTCCACATACCGATGGGTATTTCTAGCTGTGAAATATCTCCAGAGTTTGTTTTTTAGGGTTCTATTAAACCTCTCTATAATGGCTGCTTTAGTTTCACTATGAGTGACAAAATGATGAATGCCATAACGTGCTAAAAGTTTCTTCAGTGGAATATTCAAGAACTCTTTACCTGCATCTGTCTGTATTTTTGGGGGTGCGCGTCCTGTTTCAAAGATATTCTGGAAGGCGGATGTAACTTCCCTCCCTGATTTATCAGATAAAGGGGAGGCCCAGGCATATTTAGATAACACATCGATAACTGCTAAGATGTACTTTTTTCCATGGTTCTCCTTAGAAAATTTGGAGACATCTATGAGGTCAGCCTGCCATTGATGATCTAAGCCAGACACTACTGTTTTATTTCTAGGAAAATTAATTCTTGCAGGCTTATGAAGCATATAAGCGTCTTGCCCTGACAGCCACGTCTTGACTTGCTTCATGGTCAGGTTTTTATCATGTTTTCTAGCTTCCTGAAAAAGGGTATTCACACCTCCATAGCTCCCTACACATCTTGGTGTATAATAAATACGGCTTAGAAGGTTTTCATGCATCATTATACTGAAAGACCACTGACAAAATGGTCAAGCATTGACGTTAACACAGTCTTTTATTGGTTATACAGAGTTCAGAGGAGGGGGCATGGCTCCACCATCAGAAAAATATCCCTCATCACCACTATCAGAATCAGAAGATAAAGGACCATAACACGGTATTTTACAATACGTTGACCTGCCTGTACCCCACAAATCATGTCCGCAGTCGCAAGCAAACCAGTCTTTAGACAAATTGCAGCTCTTTAACTCACAGGGTAGATAGCGTGGTCTCTGGGATAGCTCAGAATCCCAGTTATAGTCTAGATCAGAAAAATCTGCAGAAGCTTTGTGACTGCGGCGATTACCACAGGAATATAAAATCGGGGTGTCTTGAAGTGTTTGCTGTCTAGGTATTATTAATTCGGAGTCTGCAAAATATAAAGCACATCCTGTTAGTGTGCTATCTGCTCCAGCAGCATTTACATTATCGTAAATAAAAACATATTTACTCACCATTGCTGGGAGATAATGTAGCATCATTCACCATTTCACAGGCTGACCGGTAAGTACTCTGCACCTCATCGTTAAAGTTACAACACACCATGCTACAGCCGTACAAAACGGGTCTGAACAAAAAATTTTCTTTATCATAACCCCTGCAACAGATTTTGTTGCATTCTGCCGGCTGGGGCCTTGTGTCAGAGCGTGCGACGCTAGCTTTTGCTGTTGTTTTAAAAACAGCTTTGGAATTAGAGGTTGCCATCTTCAAAAGACTGCTGGAATTAAATCGCTAGCTGTTCAGGCCTGCCCGCACATACCCCCCTGCCCTTGCAATGACACATCCTCGAACCTTGCGCATGCCCAGAATCACGGGGGGTATGACATGCCCGGGCATGTCCCGAACAAGGCCTAACCCCCTTTTTTACTAGCAGACACAAACACGCATGCCCCGGAATCGTGGTCCTGACATGCCTGAACAAGGCTTAACCCCTACTTGCCGCCTGGCTGCTTGCCTCTTGTGAGCATTTTAATTCCTGTTAATATTCCTTGTCTTTTGCTGTAGGGGGGCAGAATAAATTTTATTAAGGCCGTGCTTCGAACGGTTATGTGTACATGAGAATTTGAGGGTGCAATTGGCAAAATATGTGTCTTTAGATTTTTACAAAGGTAAAAACCATCTGCGGGTTTTAAAAGGGCTGTGGTTTGTTTGTTTGTTTTTCCCCTGCATTCGAGGAAATGATTTTAAAACCGCCTAGAAATAAATACCTTTTAGAAAAAAGGGGATTAAATGCAGGCCCTGGCTGCCTTTTAGGGGCTCCTTTTTTCCCAGCTTTTAAGGCACTGATTTTTAAAATTCCACAAAAATTAAAAGCATCATTAGGCTAGAATGATTAGAAATAAAAAGCATTTTTTTTTAATTTCACAGCTCCCCAAAGTAGGGGGTTGTTTCCCAAAAACTCAGGCCTCTGCTAATTATTCACTTTACTTAGCTTTTTTTTTGGTTTTGAATGTCCATAGAATTAGTCTAGGGTTAAGCTAATCATGTACCCAGAGGATTGACTGCCACATCTTTCTTGATGGGGTTAGGTTCAACATGCCTTATCTGAAAATAGGGCTGCTTATCTTGATGGGCTTAGGCCAACACGTCATATCCGACTAGGGTTATGACCTTGTGAGCCCTGCACCACGTGGGGTGGATTATGCACATCACATCTGGGGAGGGGGTTATGCACATCATATCCAGAGGGTGGGGGCTGAGCACCTCACTTCCTCTTAGGGCCATGACCTGGTGACGTAATCAACACGTGGGTTTGTTTACTTTGATGACGTCACTGATCAAAAGTGCTGATAATTTTCATTAAAAAAAGGTATACACTACTTCTACTAAAGCCAATAAAGTTGCTTACCCTGGAAAAGTAATGCTTCTGATCATTGTTAATGTGAAGGAAACCAGTTTTTAATGGAATGCACAATTTAGCCAGATTGTTTTTCTTCCAACACAGATGGAAAATGAATAAGTGACCAGTCAAACGTGCCTTTGTAAAAGCGATCCTCACAGGCAGCTCATCCATAAAAAAAATGCAGCTTAAGAAATAAGTGAATTTAAGCAAATGCAGTAAGGGAACGAACAACTGAGGGGAATGACAGGACACTGTATCAAATGTTTAAAAGCAAGCCAGTACTCATACTGATCTTTTTTGTATAATTAAAAAAATGGGGGGGAGGATTGTTAATTGCCCAAGGGTGCATGGTCCCCCCGTGGAATTGATAGGAAGGTATGAATAGGCCTTAGTGCCACAGAGCAAGAACCAGCCTAGGGGAGCTTTACGTGGAGGTAGATGAAAGGGATAGCCTCAGTGTGGTTCTGAATGGTGTGTAGCTAGTTCTGCAAGACAGGTAATACAAACATCCTTGACAGATTTCCCTTCCACAAGACAGAAGTCGGAGGTGTTCAGGACTTGCTGTGCCAACCACTCTCAGATGCCACCCCTCCATGAATCCATTTATCTGGCGAATTAATGAGGAAAAAAAACCTTACAATGAGCTTCCACCCTCCCCCCATAGTCTTCCCAGTTGCCTTCTGAGGCCTTGAAGAGAGTCCTCAGTCTCCACTCGTCCATCTCAGGGTCTTTCTTGAGCTTTATGGGCAGGACCTTTGGTGCCGTGTCCGGTTCAGTGCCGTGGTCAAGGACAGCTGGCTTGACGTGGGACCAGTGGATCCAGGAGTCTTTTTCAGCTACTTTCACCGTTGTCATGGATACTTGGAAGGGTCCTTTTCACTTGGGCTCCTGCGGTGACTTCCCAGTGAATGATTTGATCGAAACCCAGACCCCTGCTCGAACGGGTGGAAGGTCTCCTCTGGAGGTAGCGTCTGGGTCAGTGCACTCTGCTTCCACAGATTGCGCAGTTGTCTGTGCAGGGCTGCACAGACATGAGGCCAAGACCACCTCCCCCCTTTGTGAGTGACCCTCCCAGAAGAGGTGTTGTTGGTCTGTCATAGGAATGGAGAACAGAGGATAAGAGATGGAGAGGTGGAGTGGGGTGGATAGCTTGCAGGCAGGGTTTGAAAAGACATTAATACTGCAGTTGTTAAAGAAACAGATAAACCAGTCACAACAAAATGGGGACACCACAGATGAGTAAAAAGAGAAACTGGATTCTGGTAATAAGGCAAAAAGATGTCTGGTGATGAAAGAGAACAAGAAAAGACGAAGGGTCTCACCTCTGAAACTGAACAAATGCAACATAAATTTTGTAAAGCACATGTTAAAGAAGACTTAAGGACTGGCAGCTTGAGAATGCAGGACAGCTTGAGAATGCTGAAAGTTCCAAATAATTTTATAAACCTAATATTTTAATGTGTACAATTTGTCAGTGGCATGGAGAGTCTACCTTTAACATTTGTTTTAAAATATTTAAACATTCTGACAGCATTTGGCCCAGTATTATCAATACATAATTTAGATGAAAAGACCACATTATTTTAGAGATTGAAAAATGCTTATATGTTCCAGGATTAGTTCCATAGTAATTTTACTGACTACTGATAGGATAAGAAAAGTAACGTAAGAAAAAGCTTATTTCCCTACATAAGCAAACTTGAGTTCATGAGGCTCCTGTGGATGGATATACCTCATGTTTTAGGAAAAGGATGGGCAGATAAAACCCACTTCAACACATACAGCAAATGCAAGAATAAAACTTTTCCTCTAAATGAACTTAAAACATTCCCTCCTGACAACCTTGGGCTGTTCTTAAAGGTACGGAGGGGGAAAAGGGGAACACAGTTCTCTTCACCCTGTTTTGCTGGCCAGGCAAACTAGGGTGAAGGTATTTTTCGTTTTGTGGCTTATTTTAACAATTTTTTCTAACTAATTTAATTTAAAATTCCTGTCTCTAGGGATTAGAGACATTTAACAGTTACATTTAACTGGAGGGCACATAAAGACTTTGACACACATACACACACAAAGACAATGGAAAGAGAAAAGGAAAGGAAAACAGAACTTTCATGTTTACACACCCTGGTCATTCTCACCATAAATCTTAGTTAACTTAAATTAGGAAGGCAAAAATCTCAACAAACATATTAATTGTTCAGTGGTTGCAATTTCTCCTCCTAGAAGAGGAGAAAGATCAATGTTACTATTTACCTTTTCTTTTAAGTACCTTTATTTAGCCAAACTTGTTTTTCAGCTTCGTCACTTAACAAAGTCCATCCCTCACATAACCTGTGCGTGTGCTTCTTCTTCATCCCTGCCTGGACAGGCAATTTTTCCCAATCCCAGGCTTCCATCAGTCTCCCTAAGGGAGATCTCAGTGGGATCCTTGATTCTGAGTTCCCCATATTTGGGTTACTCTTCCCATCGTCTGCGGCAAGACTCCAGAGGTTCCTTCCCTGGGTCTCCCACAATCTGCGGATTTACCCCGCACCACGAGGTGAAGGTACCTTTCAGCCTGTGGTCTGCTGCCCTGGGTTTTCAGGCAAATGGCCTGGGAGGACTCTGCCCGCCGAAATTAATCAAAAGTGCTGATAATTTTAATTAAAAAAAGGTATACACTACTTCTACTGGCTTTGCTTATGAAAATACCCCAGGACTATCAATGGTTAACTCATTATTAGACCAACTGGATTGGGCTAGAGCAGAGTCATATTCCTGGATAATCCATCCTGTCCATAAATAGCTCCCAGAGTGTAAATCAACCTAAAATGGATGCATTGCATTGTAGGAAGAACTGGCTCGAGTCCCCAGCTGGGAGAAACGAGGGTGCCGCCAAATGAAGAGAGAAGCCAGCTGTTTGAAAAGGAGGTTCTCTTTATTGGTGGTCAGAAGCAACTTCAGCAATTGGTTCTGGGACAGCTGACCTGTTGGTTTGGTGAGTTGATGGGTTTTTATACATTTTTGGTGGTTCGCAATTTCGGGGCTACAATTTGTGTGTCTTTTATTATTTAACTAATGTTGTTTTATTGCCTACTCAAGGTTGTGACTGGCGTCCAGGGTGAGGGAAATGATAATCTTAAGTGTTCATTTCCTTGGTCTAATCCTAGTAGTTTGATTTAATCAGTTTCGGCTTGTTTCTATTGTACTGACTATTCAGAGATTGCTGCTGCTGCACTTTCCTAGTGAATGGGGGAGGTTTGGTTTTATGAATGAAACATTGTTTCCATTCATGAAACTTAGGCTCATACAGGTTGTTTGCTTGAGGCTGTTTCTGAGGGCAGAAGCGGAGATCGCTCTCCCACTTCTGCGAATTACTTTTCTTTAAGCTATTTCTGGGGTTGGGGAAGGAGGGGTGAGGGAGAAGGGGGGTGTCTTACCACAGCATGATGTTCAAGGACATACAGATGACACTTCCAAAAAGAAAGGAAGATAGGAACTAAAGGTGCCAAAAAAACCATGCTAAGGAATATCTCTTGCAAATATTTTCCAACAGAACAGCCAGATCATGACAGCCCAAAGCACTCTCCTAATGTGCAATCCACCAGGCAAATAATATCCACAAAACCTGTATGCTTCCATTTCAGAGACATTATATAAATGTTATATAATATAGTAATAAGAAATATATTTTGCAGTATTTCACATGCTGTACAAATTCCAAAGTCACTTTTAAAGACTTAACACCAGAAATTATATTTAAAAAATCTCAAAAAAGAGTGGGTGTAGCTTAGTGGTGGAGCACATATTTTCCATGTTGGGATATACCAAATTAACTCCTTGGCATTTCTAAGTAAAGCTAGTAAAATATAATTTCCAAAAGGCTAATAGGAATCATTGTTGACAATACTGGACTAAGCAGGCATTGCAAAAGACATTCAATTATTTGATAATGTGATGAGAACTAAAAAGGGATTCATGGCAGATATATATGGCAAAAGAACAACCAAAAAGAAAACAGTGTTCCAAAAATGATTTTGAAAAAGAAGCAGTTATTTGGAGGGAAAACAAAAAGAAGGCAATTTGGCTCAAATGAAGTAAGAGATTTGTCAACCTCCAGGTCAAGTGTCCAAATAAAAGTCCAGGATTATTTTCATTTCTGAAAAGCTTACTGTTTATTGAATACATGGCCTGGTAAAGGCGAGGTAAAACTAACTCTAAAATCTCAAGGCATCAGACCATAGCATATAACAATGACTTTCCCAGCCAACCCCCCCCCCCCCCCAGATGTCTATGTAGCTCATGTAAATAAGTTCTCTTTGTTATGGGACCCATCTGCTATCTTCTTCACACCTGCTAGAATGTCCTTGAAAGGTTTCCATACTGCTGACTCTCAGCAAGCTTCCGTAGAACTGGAGAGGTTTCATTTCTCTAGCTAACCCATTCAACCCACTTACTCTAATGGCAAGATGAAAACAGAGAGGCATGTAGCTGCCAAATGTTCACTCTTGACAAGATTGTCCTGAGAACAAATCTCCCTATGCACATCAACTGTTTTTCTGGAGAAAATATCTCCTGCAAACTAGAAATCCCTTTCTTCCAGGAGCAAAAGATAATGCATGATAAAGACCTGTAAAAAGGCAAAAGAGGAATACCATTTATAGTCTACAGCTGAAAGACTTTTCCTTCAGTTTTCTTCCTACAGTGAAGTTCTATTCTTTTATCTTCCTTGAAAACTGGTATGACTTAATGGGACCTTCCAAGATGTGCACTGGAGCACACGCATTATAAGCCAGCAATTTTAACTGTTTTTTCATTTTATTGGCAGGATATTGTTAGCCAGAATGCCTGGTTGATTCGTTTAACCGGGTGTGCAATTGCAAACAGACACACAGAGTCAGGGAAGGCATTTAAAAACTCTTTATTTCTGTGCAGGAGCAAAGAGGGTACCTCATTGGTCTTTCAACCAAGAGGGGCAGTTGAGTATTATTTCTGCATAACTTTTGTAACTTCTTAAAAGAAGAAAAATTATACCAAAAAAATCATGCAAACTCACAAATCTAGCACGTGTGGACAAGCTTCATCTATCCCATAATATTCTTAGCATGTAACATGTTTCCCTTATTATAATACTGAGGGGTGGTTTGTTTATTATAATGAAGAAAAGAGTGTAAAATTTCACTTATTACTGGACTGAACCAGTCTGTTATTATCAGCTGCATTCCTTCTCCTTATCACTTCCAGCATGCAGGCAGGTATTTACAAACCCTCCGCTCCCACTGTTTCAAGACCCTGAATACTGCTACCAAATCCCCCCTTTGATGCTTAAAGGATTCCAAGATTTATTTGGAACTTTCAGCATTACCATACTGTTATAGACTCCTGCAGTGTTGTGGAGTGGGTTGCTGTAAATAAACCTGGCAATTTGGGTCCCTAGTAGCAGTGACCAAATTCAAAACCATTACTTTAGCAGAAGCAGTTGATTTATTTGGAATGCAGTTTTTTCAGGGTTTTAGTACAGAAAGGTAGGCACTGTAAGCAACAATTATCACTAGAAGCACAAACATCATAAACAAGCTTTTTAACCAACTAAAATTTGGAAGCCATCTTAGTCTAAGATGGTGGCAACGGAGGAAGCATTGTTACATCGCAGGGAGAAAAGTTGCTATTAAAATAAGATAGAATGGTAGGAGGAGAGGTGGAGAGGGAAAAATAAGTCACAGAAAGAGAAAAAAGACTGGAGAAGGGAAAAGGAGAGGAAAGATTGGAAAAATTAGGAGGAAAACAACAAGGGCAGTGGCCCATGGCAAACTTTCACTTGCCTGCTGAGAGAAGCCCAGCTGCACCTGGGAGGCCTATCCAAGAGACCCAGAGGCCCATTGAGGTGAGGTGAGCGGAGAGGCGAACCAACTGCAAGCAGCAAAATGAACCGGCAGAGAACAAAGAGGTGAGCCAGTGAGCGAGTAGAGCCAGCTGCGGAGCAGGGAGGATATTCAGCTGTGGGGCAGAGAGGCAAACAGACTGAGGGCAGCGCAACGACTGGCAGAGAACAAAGAGTCGAGCTGGTGAGGCAGCGGAGCAGGGAGGAGAGCCGTTGAAACAAACTGGGTGGAGAACAAAGAGGCAAGCCGGTGAGGGACAAGCAAATCAAGACCTACTGGGTGCAGTCAAGATTCTGGAGATGGAGAAAGCGGAACGCTACTTGAGATTTCAAAATATCCCTGAGGATAGAGAAGAAAACATAGCAGTCGTGATCATTGACCTTCTGGCAGAGGCTTTGAAGGCAGATAGAGGGGAGACCCAAATGGAGATCGACAAAATATTTCGCATGAACTCAAGCTATGCAAGGAAAAATAGACTACCAAGAGAAGTACATGTAAGGTTTATAAAGAAAACAACAAGGGATGAAGTACTGAGAAAAGTGAGAGATGAGCCATTACAATATAAAAATAAAGAAATCGTGGTTTTAAAGCAGATACCCAAGAGTAAGAGATACCCGAAGACACTACCACTTCTTAACTACAAAGCTGATTGCCAAAGGCATAAACTTCAGATGGCTAATGCCAGAAGGCATTTTAATAAATTGGAATAATACAAGATATCGACTGGATTCAATCTGGAAAGCAGAGGACTTCGAAGCAAGGACTAGAGCAATTTTGGATGAAGGAGTGCAACAACGACAAGGGGAGAGTAAGGAACAAAAGCAAATGGAAGAGACGACTCAAGGAGCAACCCCACAAACAGGAGAACAGAAAGAGAAAGATGAACAAGAGGGTGAAGGTGAAGGAACTGCCAGAGAACAGAGGATTACGAGATCGACTAGACCTAAATATAAATAATGGAAATGGAAATGGAGAAAGTAAATGGAATTTTTTCAGTGAATGTAAATGGACTAAACTCCCCATCAAAAAGAAACAAATTTTTTAGGAAATTACAGAAATTAAACATAGACATAATTTGTTTGCAAGAGACACATATAAAAGAGCAGCACCATAAAATATTGGAATATTCAAAAATTGGGAAACTTTATTATACATCAGCACATCAGAAAAAAAGAGGGGTTGCTGTATACATTAAAGAGACAATAGATTCTAAATTGATATATTCAGATAAAGAAGGAAGAATTGTAATGGTAGAAATATATCTACACCAAAAGCAAACATTGTTAGTGGCAATTTATGCACCAAATAACAATCAAGAAGAATTTTATCAAAGCCTACATAGAAAAATAATAGAAATGGAGTACCAAAATATTTGTCTAGTAGGAGATTTTAATGCGATAGTAGATGGAACAATTGATTATAAAAGCAATAAAACAGGAAAAACTGGAAGAAGAAGATTACCCAGGACATTCTTTGATATGGCAGAGGAAATTGGAATACAAAATATCTGGAGAGAAATCAATCCACAAAAATTACAATATACTTTTTACTCAAACAGCCAAAAATCCTGGTCAAGAATTGATATGATTTGGATGACGTCCGAATTGAGGATGAACATACAGGAAATTGAGATAGAAATGGGCACATGGGCAGACCATAATATGATATGGAAAGGAATACAAAAAAAGACAAAGATGGACTTTAAATCAATCTATACTAAAAGAAAGAGAATTTATAGAGCTAGCGAAAAAAGAAATGGCATTTTTTAAAAAAAGAAAATAAAAAAGAAGATACAACATTACAAAATGCATGGGATACAGCCAAAGCATACTTTAGAGGCATAGCTATAACGTATATGGCAAAGAAAAACAGAGAAGACAGCAATATGTACTATTGCAAGGAAAATTTGGAAAGTTAGAATCAGAACTACAAAAAAATCCACAGAAAAAGACTTTGAAAAGAGAAATGGACATAATAAAACATAAATTAAACCTGTTGGATTCAGAAAAAGTGGCAGAACAGATAAAGAGAGCAAAACAGAATTTTTTTGAGAATGCCAATAAACCAGGAAGATGGTTAGCTTATAAAATTAAAAAACAGAAAGAGAAGAAAATGATACATAACTTAGTAGATGGGAAAGGCTATTTACAATTTAAAAATGAAGAAATAAAAAAGATAATCAAAGAATACTACAAGGAACTGTATGACAAAGAGGAAACTTCAAGAGAGAGAATTGTTCAATACCTGGAAGAAAATAATCTTCAAAAAATTCCAGAGACATTTAAAACTATGTTAGAAGAAAGGATTACAATGATGGAAATATTAGAGGCCATAAAAAGACAAAAAAATGGGAAAACACCGGGTCCAGATGGGCTTCCGGCAGAGCTATATAAAAATTTACAAGACATACTAAGTGAACCGCTGAAAGATGTTTGTAATGGACTTTTATTAGAGGCTAAACTCCCATCTACATGGATGGAAGCCAATATTACTCTAATACCAAAAGAAGACTCAGATTTGACGCAGATTAAGAATTATAGACCGATTTCATTGCTTAATGTGGATTACAAAATTTTTACTTCAATAATGGCAGAGAGACTGAAAAAATACTTAGTCGAATTTATACATCCAGATCAAAACGGCTTTTTACCAAAGAGACAAATTAAAAACAACTTAAGAGTGATAATAGACGTATTAGAATACTATGAATTACACCCAGGGAAACAATTGGCACTAATATTCCTAGACGCCCAAAAGGCATTTGACAACGTTTCCTGGCAATTTACAACCCAGCAACTACAAATAATGGACTTTGGCAAGAACTTTATAAATATGATAAAAACAATATATAACAAACAGACAGCCAAAGTGATTGTGAACGGAGACTGTACTGAGAGCTTTGAGATAAGAAAAGGCACAAGGCAAGGCTGTCCACTATCCCCATTGCTATTCATTTTTACTTTGGAAGTTTTAAATAGAAATATTAGACAAGATACAGAAATTAAAGGGCTGGAGATAAAAGGCGAAACATATAAACTACAAGCATTCGCTGATGATCTAGTATTTATCCTAGAAGAACCTTTGGAGATGATCCCTAAATTATGGGGAAAGATAAAACAGAGGTACAGATAGTGAAAAAGGTTAAATATCTGGGTATATATTTATCGGCCAAATGCTCAACAATAAAAGAAGATAACTATATAAAATTATTGAAACAAATAAAACTGGACTTGGAAAGGTGGAAGAATCTGCAATTATCAATACTAGGAAGAATTGCAACAGTCAAAATGAATGTATTGCCGAAGATTCTATTTTTATTTCAAACAATTCCGATAAAACTTGAGAAAAAATTCTTCCAAGATCTAAACTCATTAATTTTGAATTTTGTTTGGCAAGGAAAGAAAGCTAGAATTAAGATGAAAACGTTACAATATGCTAAGGAAAATGGAGGTTTTGGGTTACCAGAGTGGGCTTTGTATTATCAAGCATCTGTTTTAACATGGGTGAAAGAATGGATAACTCTTAGAAATAAAAGGTTGTTATATTTGGAGGGGCATGATTTACAATTGGGATGGCACGCTTTCTTATGGTATGGGAAAAATAGAGTTCGTAAGTATTTCCAAAATCACTATATAAGAAATGCTTTGTTAACAGTATGGGGAAAAAAATAAAACTAAAATATATTTAAAAATTCCAGGGTGGTTATCAACGACGGAAGCATTTGTACATCCAAACCTGGTAGACTTTGAAAAAATTTGGACATATAGCGATATTCTAAATATTGATGGGAATTTAAAATCTAAACAAGAACTGGAAAATCAGGGTATCAACCTGTCGTGGTGGGCACATTTACAGATGCAAAATAGATATGAAAAAGACGTGAAACTGTATGGATTTTATAAAGAACAAACTGTATTTGATAAGATTTTGTTAACTTCAGATGAGAAATTAATTAAGAAAATGTATAATTGTTTGTTGATCCTGGAAATGGAAAGCGAACAAGTTAAAGAAACAATGATAAGATGGGTGAAAAACTTTGGCTATAATATAGAAGTAGAAAAGTGGCAAAAGTTATGGGAGAGAAATTATAAATTGACAATGTTGACCTCGTATAAAGAAAATTTATATAAAATGTTTTATAGATGGCACTTGCCACCAGCAAGATTAGCAAAAATGTTTAAAAATATGTCAGATAGATGCTGGAAATGTAAGTATAACTCAGGCACTTATTATCATGTCTGGTGGACATGTGGCAAAGCTAAGGTTTATTGGAAAAAGATACATGCTTGGTTAGAAAAAATGTTGGGAGAACATGTTGATTTTAAACCTGAACTTTTCTTATTAGGTATAATGCCAGAAAAGATTAACAAACAAAGCTTATATTTGATTTTACACGTCACAACAGCAGCAAGAATAATTTTTGCGCAATATTGGAAAAATGAAGGATTACCACCGGAGGAAGAATTAATCAGAAAAATATTGGATTGCGCAGAGATGGACAGATTAACTATGAGACTGAAAGATAAAGAAGAAACAGAATATTACCAAACTTGGGATTTATTTTATCAATGGCTAGAGGAAAGAATGAAGTATTAGGAACTGAATATGTATTAGAGTTTTTTAAACCTAGACAGCACGTTGGTTGAAAAATTAATATATGTATGTAAGAGAAAATTAATAAAATCTTTATATAAAAAAAAGACAATATCAAGTACGGAACATAAAAAGGCAGAGAAGAAAGGGATAAATAAAGATCACAAGAAGGCAGGGAGGGAAAGGATCACAAGAAGGCAGGGAGGAAAGGGATAATTATAGAGCATTCCATGACAGGATAAGAACAAACCTTGCATTTAACCCCCATTCAACACTGAAAATTTTAAAATTTGACATTTTAAATGAATTACTAGAATTTAAAATTTTTAAACTAGACTATTTTCTCTAAATTTTGAAATTTTTAAATGATCTGTTAGAATATTAAATTTCTAAATTGGACATTTCCCCCTTTTAAAAATATGTGGTAAAACCTTCTACATTTCCATTTACAATTTTTTTTCAATCCACTCATGGAAAAAGAAACTGATACTATTGTGATCTGCAAAACATGTTCCATGTATACACTTATCCCCATAGAAGACCCAGACTATATATGTACCAAATGTAAACTAATTGAGTTACTAGAAGAAAAAGTAAAGGGTCTAGAGGAAACTCTAACCACTCTGAAACTCAACCTACAAAATGAGAAACCCCAAACTTTCCAAGAAGAATGTGCCCAAATTGAACATAATAATGATCAAAAAACTACTAAAAGAATTGACCCTTTAGAAGTAGAAGACAGATGGAAACATGTCACTCACAGAAAAAAACCACCAACCTAGTACAAAACCCCTGTCCAACCCAACCCACTCTGATGCAGCCCCACTGGAGCTGAGCAATCAATCTCATAGACTCTCCCTGGAAGAAAACATGCAGACACCTAGAAAAAAAGCATCAAGTGTCCCTAAAAAGTAGCATCATCAAGTGCTTCTGTAACGGGTAGAAAAATACCACAAACCTCCCTAGGAAAAAAAAGGTGAGTGTTGGTGATAGGAGATTCAATTCTCAAGGGAGCAGAACCAGCCATCTGTAGACCAGACAGTCAATCTAGAGAGGTATGTTGTCTCCCTGGAACAAAAATCAAAGATGTGGCTGAGAACCTAACCAAAATAATAAAACCCACAGATTATTACCCTTTTCTACTACTACACGTACGGACGAATGACACGAAAATGAACCTGAAAACAATATTGAGTGATTACAAGCAGCTAGGCAAGAAAGTTAAGGAGTTAGGTGCACAAGTATTTTTTTCATCTGTACTTCCAACGAAAGGTCAACATCCAGTAAGAGAACAAAGGATTCTAGAAGTGAACCACTGGCTAAAGGGTTGGTGTTGCCAAGAGAACTTTGGATTTCTAGACCATGGTCTGTACTACCTGTATGATGGGCTTTTGGCAAGGGATGGGCTGCACCTCACAAAAGAATGTTTTTGGAAAACAACTGGCTCAACTTATCAGGAGGGCTTTAAACTAAAATTGAGGGGGGAGGGTGACCAATCTTTAGGATCTCCAGGACCTAATTCCAAGCAAAAAACCCTAGAAAACAAATCAAATAATGGGGTAAGGAGCAATGGGAAGGAAGACAAACTCAAAAACCAAATAGGTGTAGGAAGCATACCTAGAGTCAGACATAAAGATCTCAAATGCCTATATACAAATGCTCAAAGTTTGGGGAAGAAACAGGGTGAACTTGAATTATTAATACATGAGGGTAGAGACCTTGATGAATATAAATCACTGGGACCTGATGGATTACATCCCAGAGTTCTGAAGGAGCTGGCAGATGTTATCTCAGAACCATTGCATCATATTTTTACAAAATCTTGGAGCACTGGGGAACTACCAGAGGATTGGAAAAGAGCTGATGTGGTTCCTATCTTCAAAAAAGGAAAAAAAACAGACCCAGGAAACTACAGACCAATCAGCCTAACATCCATACCTGAGAAGATACTGGAAAAGATAATCAAAAAACAGATCTGTGAACATCTAGAAACAAATAAAGTAATAACTGGTAAGCTAGAAAACAGTGGGATAGATAGCATCACCACCAGATAGATTTGTAACTAGCTGACAAACCATACTCAACGAGTAGTCCTTAATGGTACTACATCTACATGGAGGGATGTAAGCAGTGGGGTACCACAAGGTTCCATCTTAGACCCAGTACTCTTCAATATCTTCATAAATATTTTAGATGAGGGAATAGAAGGAGAACTTATCAAATTTGCAGAAGATACTAAGCTGGCAGGAATAGCCAACATCCTAAGATCACAAAATAAGTCTGAGGACAAGAAAAAAGATTCGACAAAATGGATTACAGAGCTTTCAGGAGAACTACGAGAACTTGAGAGACAAAAAATGATAAGAGAAATTAAGAGAGAAAGGAAAAGATTTTCAATGAATACGAAGGGGTGAAATCTTCCCATAAAAACACTTGATTTGCCTTTTGTACCTACAACATCTACAGGACTATGGGAAGACTCTTTGATTCAGTGGAGCATATTGATCAGGAAAGATGTTTGGCAAAAAAAAAAAAAAGGCTAAAGTGAGAATTAAGAAAATAGATGATGGGATTTATCAGAGGGAATATTTTAAAATTAAACATCTGTTTGAATATGGTTAAAGAAATAGAAAGATTTTGGATATAAATGAATTTTAGTTTAAGAGGGATGAGCCCCTCAAGTAACATAGTATTTTTTCTTTCTTTTTTCTTTTGTTTTTTGACATGAGAAATATAAAAATGTTGGGATGGTTTATATAAAGGAAATGTTTTAGATACTTAAGTGTAATTGATCTTGAGAAAACTTCAAAATAAAAATGTTTTGAATAGATCTAAAAGATTAGATAATTGGATTTTTTAAATGGAATATTTAAAGATTAAACATATGTTTGAATATGGTTAAAAAGAAGAGAAAAATTCTGGATATAAATGTACATTAGCCTAAGAGAGACATGCATTTTAAGTAGTATACTATCTTCTTATTTCTTTTTCTTCTCTCTTTTTTTTTTAAGACATGAAAAATGTAAAAGTGTTGGGATGGCCTGTATGAGGAAAAAGACTTAAATACTTAAGTGCAATGAACTTTGAGAAAATTTTAACCGGTAAGAATGTTTTGAACATTGTGGGGAAAACAAATTTAAATAAGAATTTTGTAAACAGGATCTATGGCACTACATCCACATGGAGAGAAGTAAGCAGTGGAGTACCACAAGGTTCTGTTTTAGGCCCAGTACTCTTCAATATCTTCATAAATGACTTAGATGAGGGAATTGAAGGGGAACTCATCAAATTTGCAGATGACACCAAACTGACAGGAGTAGCCAACACCCCAGAAGACAAACTCAGGATCCAAAAAGATCTTGACAAACTTGAACAATGGGCTCTATCCAACAAAATGAGTTTCAATGTGGAGAAAAGCAAAGTCTTACATTTAGGCAGGAAAAACCAAACGTACAAATACAGATTGGGTGAGACCTGGCTTAAAAACAGTAACTGTGAGAGGGACCTTGGAGTCCTAGTGGACAATCACTTGACTATGAGCCAGCAGTGTGCAGCAGCAACCAAAAAAGCTAATACAATCCTGGGTTGTATAAACAGAGGCATAGAATCAAGATCACGCGAAGTATTAGTACCGCTTTATAAAACCCTAGTAAGACCACACCTGGAATACTGCAGCCAATTTTGGTCACCATATCACAAAAAAGATGTTGAGAGTTTGGGAAAAATTTAGAGAAGAGCAACTAAGATGATCAAAGGCCTGGAGACTAAAACATACAAAGAATGGCTACGGGACTTGGGTTTGGCTAGTCTAAAGAAAAGAAGAAATAGGGGAGACATGATAGCAGTGTTCCAGTATCTGAGGGGCTGCCACAGGGCAGAGGGGGCCAGGTTGTTCACCAAAGCACCAGAGGGAAGGACGAGAAACAATGCTTGTAAACTGATCAAAGAGAGAAGCAACCTGGAACTAAGGAGAAACTTCCTGACAGTGAGGACAATCAACCAGTGGAACAGCTTACCTCCAGAAATCGTGGGCGCTCCATCACTGGAGATTTTTAAGAGGAGACTGGACATTCACCTGTCTGAGATGGTGTAGGTTCTCCTGCTTGAGCAGGGGGCTGGACTAGAAGACCTCCAAGGTCCCTTCCAGCTCTATTCTATTCTATTCTATTCTATTCTATGACGAGGCAATCAAGATGATCAGTTAGAAAAGAAGCTTTATATTGATGTGGTTATTATTTGCAGAAATATTAGAAAAATGTCTATATTTAATTGTTATTTATCAAAATAATAAGAATTGTATTAATTCAAGGTTGGCAAAAGAGAATACTATTGGAAGAAGAGAAAATCAAGCAAAGCTACTATGTGGACTACAGAATTATAGAAACTAATTGTTATTGACTGTTTTTTAAATATAAACCCAGACAACACGCTGTTTGCCAAATATTAAGGTGATTATGTTAAAAAACCAATAAAATATATATATATTAAAAAATGATATGTTGGAGGAACATTTTAGCTAAGATTTTAGCAGTTGGGATCTTTTGGCATGGAATGAAATGGACTTGCTTTGAGAATAAGTCAGTTACGACCCAGATAACTGTATTTCCCGAACTCTCTGGCAGTTCCACAATAAAGTCCATAGAAATCTCTCTCCAGGGTGCTGAAGGGCTCGCTACCTGCTGCAAAAGACCAGGGATTTTCCCTTGCCTTTGCTTCGCTGCAGCGCAAGTAGGGCAGCTAGCCACATAACTTTCAATGTCTTTTTTCAACAATGGCCACCAGAATTGCCTTTTTATCAGGTGTAAGGTCTTCACAAATCCAAAGTGTCCCACAAGTTTTGAATCATGGGAAACTTGCATAGTTTTTAATCTTTGTGTGGCAGGGACATACAGTCCCCCCCCCACACACACGCTAGTCCATCCTGCATCAAGCAGAGATTTTTATGTTTTAAAAACCACTTGTCTTTCTCCAAAGCTTGTTTGAACACAGTTGGGACTTCTCTTCTGTGACCTCGTGACTACTGGGGCCGCTAGTTGCTGTGCTGGTAATAAAGGCTTTCCTACATCAGCTTTGGAGCTGTTGTACTGTGGCATCCTGGATAGGGCATCGGCTAAGAAATTCTTCCTGCCCGGCAAGTAGTGGAGAGTGGAATTGAATTGGTGAAAGTGTTGGGCCCACTGTGCTTGTTTAGGTGACAACTTCCTGGGCGTTTTGAGAGCTTCTAAGTTTTTATGGTCAGTCCATACTTGGAAAGGGATTTTGCTCCCTTCCAAGAAGTGCCTCCAGGTAAGGAGGGCCCAGCACACTGCATAAGCTTCCTTCTCCCAAACTGCCCAGTGCTGTTCGGTTTCCGATAATTTTTTGGAGGTGTAGGCACATGGTTGTAGTTGGCCTTTCTCGTTTTCTTGGAGCAACACTGCTCCCACGGCTACATCGCTGGCGTCAGCTTGAATTACAAATCCCTTTTCTGGATTTTAAAATTGTTTTAAAATTGGCTCCACTGAGAAAAGCCTTTTTAGCTTTTCAAACACCACTTGGCACTCCATTGTCCATTTTAGGGGCTGTCTGGGTTTCGGATTCTCCACCCCTTTTTTTATATATATATATAACAAGTTTTATTGAATTTTTTTGTTTTACAACCAAGTGCTTAAGACTCATCGTGGAGATAGGGCACTCCATGGAACAAAGTAAAAAATATAATCATACATGAACAATTTAAATTACTTCTTTAAAGTTTCCCTCTCTATTTTATCAATCAAGAAAAAAAAACTATCAATAATATTTCCACCCGTTTTCAGGCTTAACTAACTTACAATTAACATATTCCAATTTGGCTTTACATAAACATATAGTATACAATTCGGGTATCCATATAATATAAATTGTTTCTAACATATACATATTATTCCAATTATTCAATTTATACTTCTCAATTAAATTCTATCTCTTATATTCTATTTCACATACATATTTTATAAATGAACATGACTTTAAGTATTTTAAAACCATTTTACATTTTAGCCTAAAATAATAAAACAATAATTATTTCTAAAATAGACATATAGTATAACTATATATATATATTCAATAACACAGTCCTCGATCTCCGGGAGAAATATAAACCAGCTGTTTATTGTTAAAAAGTTTAAAACAATAAAAACAACTATTTACAATATTAAAACAACTTAGCTTTCGCTGGTCCCCTGCCAGCGTCCTCAGAGTAAAGTTTTGGGGTGGAAATTACTTTTATAAACCTTGCTAGCCTAACTGCTTACTCATTGACCGTGTGATAGGGCCATCCGTCCTGGCTGACCGTAATTGCCTTAATTGTCCCGCCTCCTCTTTTTTGCACTCCAGTTCTCCAACCTTCCTCCCTCCCATCCTTGTCAATCCCCTCCTTCCTGGCGTTGCCGCCGTTGGCTTGCTTTCCAGCTGCTCCCCCGTACTCGTTCTGGGCCTTACACCCAGATCCGGTGTCTTAGATGCCTTCCCATTGCCGCTCCCCTCCTTTCCATCCCGTTTGTCTGCCCGTTGTTCCTGTCTTCCACTATCTATCCCTATTAGTGCTATTTCCTCCGATTTCCTTCCGTGCTTGGATGTGCGTGCGCACAGCCGTATCCCGTCCCTCTGCCTCGTCTGCCTACGATCAGCTGGGCTATCTGCCGGCTCACTCCTGAATTCACCTCCTCTCATCCTTGCAGATCCTATCCTTCCTAATGTTGCTGCCGTTGGTGCGTTAGCCAACTGCCTCACCTTCCCCCCCTCCTTCTTATCCCTTTGAACCATCCGCTGTACCTGCCTTCCATTATCTATCCCCCTGGGTCCTATTCCTTCCAATCTTTCTGCATGCCTGGGTGTGCGCATGCACAGCCGCATCCTATCCTTCTGCCTCATCTGCCTAAGCTCAGCTGAGCCACCTGCTGCCTCGCCCTCAGTTCCACCCTCTCCCTTCCTTACCGATCTTATCCTTCCTGGTGTCATCGCTCCTGATGCGCCTTCCACCCCCACCCCCACACGCGTTTTGGGTCGCGCGGCTAGGTCTGGCATCCTCACTGCCCCCCCATTGGCCATTCCGGGCCGCACGTCCAGATATGCTTTTAATGTCTGATATGCCGGGGGCAATTCTATGTGTCGATTAATCGAGCCCGCATCTGAGAACCAGGCCTCCTTCAGTAGGCGCCCTCCTTTGGAGGCATCCTGGGCGATGGCTTTTGCCCCCATGAAGTCAAATGAGTGTCCATTATTCATCATATGCGTCCATATTTGGGAATACTGCTCCTGCCTTTTGACGGCCAGAACTGGAGTGCAAAAAAGAGGAGGCGGGACAATTAAGGCAATTACGGTCAGCCAGGACGGATGGCCCTATCACACGGTCAATGAGTAAGCAGTTAGGCTAGCAAGGTTTATAAAAGTAATTTCCACCCCAAAACTTTACTCTGAGGACGCTGGCAGGGGACCAGCGAAAGCTAAGTTGTTTTAATATTGTAAATAGTTGTTTTTATTGTTTTAAACTTTTTAACAATAAACAGCTGGTTTATATTTCTCCCGGAGATCGAGGACTGTGTTATTGAACAGATATGCCCGGGATTCGTATTTTTGCAGTTATCAAAGACATACATATGTGTTCTGGACACAGCCAAGCTCCCACCCAATCAGTTCATACCCCCACTGGCAGTTAAAAGGAAGAAACAGCTGCGATCACACATTGCTCCTAGAAGCACGAGGCCGAAGAGACACCAGCCTGAAGATGACGAATGAGACTTCGTCGAAACGTCGCCAAGACACTTTCAATTTTACACGGGAGAAAACCCGAATTACCAAAGACCTACATATATATATATATATATATAAATATTTCTCAACTATATTCTATTTCCTGTACTCTATCAAATATTTTTATAAATCAATCCAAATCTCTAAAAGTTCCTCAATTGTTTTAGTTTAGTCCACTTAATGCATTTCTAGTTAACATTCAATCATTGTAAGTAAAAATATCAGTAATATTTCACCAATCTCAATCCAACTCCTTTAATTTTAAATTTTCCAATTTTCCATATTGCCATTCCAGACCATAATCAAATCAATAATTTACATCAATATTAACTCAGACCAAAATCTTAGACCTTAGAAATCTCAAAAATATTAGCTCAGTCAAAGTCTCTAAAAGCCATTTTTACCCGTCAGATAAAGTTTTAACTCTCATTTTTAAACCTAATTCTAGCTTTCTTTTTGTGCCAAGCAGGTTTCCACAATAGGGCCTCTAGCTCCTCCCATCTTAGTGTTTGGCTATACACATTTTTCCACAATTGAGTCCAATCGTAGTCTTCTTCTCTTTTTTCCAGTATTGTCTGCACTATGTAATCAGTCTTAATCAGTATGGTGATTATTCGTTGTTTATTCATATTGTCAGCATTTTTAATGTCTCGTATTTGAAAGTCCATTCCTGTTGCTTTTAAGATTATAGATGTTTTAGTTGAATTCTGCCTTTGGTCCTCAGAAATCTCCATCATTTGCATATAAGGTGTAGCATCTTCCTCTTCAATAGATTGTAGATATATTTCCTCCATCTCGTTAAGTTGTAAATCTGGTTGTGTGTCATGATCAGTCAAAATTTGAGATTCAATTTTTAACTCTGGAACATCCTCTTTCCTGAGCATTCTAAAATGTTCTTTTAGTTCCTCTTTCATTTCCAAAAATTTTTCTAGTATAAGTCCATAGTTAAGCTGTGGGTGGGATTCCATTCTTCGTTTTTTTAGTGAAAGTTCAGCTTAGAAGATAGATTGCAATATTATAAAATATAAGATCCAAACAGAAATAGGAAAAAACAAGTAATCAAGCCCAGCACAAAGATAAAGACAGCAAAAGTCTCAGTCAGTATTGTGAATATCTAATTTATAATCCAAAGTGATAATAGAAGAGGATGCCTTAGAAGTCAATTATTATATTGTAATCCTAAAGCGAGAGAAAATCCATTTTTCTGGGAAGTATATTTTGTATTATAAAGTCAAACGAACTACAAGTAGAAAATTGAGCAAGTTCCAAAAGATATACAAATGTCTGGGCGTCACGCCAAGTTCAGGGAGTGAAAGTTCAGCTGAAAATGGTTACTTTGTTACAATAGAGATGTCTGGGCTTCACGCCAAGTTCAAAGATACATTGTAACCATACAATCCACATGAATCCGCCCAGAGAACCGAAGGATTTTTTTTAAAGTAGACAATAATGTTCAGAAGGGGGGGAGGAAGAAAAACACTCCACCCCCCTCCCTAAGGGTTTCCACTTAAGCTAAAAACAAGCAAGCAGAGAGAGAGAGTCACAGTAAGGATTTTTTTTTTTTCAGGATCCCCGAATTCCAACAGCTCAAATAGACAATAAAAATTAATTATTTTTTCAAATCCCGTTTTCCCGAGTATCCGAACGCTGCTTTCTCAAGGTAGGGAAATAGTTTCTAAAAGCTTTTCACAGGGAAGTAGATAGGTTATCAAGAGGGAAGGAAAGGTCTCACCCGGATCTTCCACGGTGGTTCTTTTTGCTTAGATGTTGCTGTGACTTTCGGCTGGAGCAGCTAAGTGATCGGCCATGTTACTGGCCGATCTTTTCCCCGTGGGCCCAAAGGTGATTTCTCAGATCGCAGAGGGAGCTGCCGGTGGTCGCCTCTCCAGGGCGACGTTCGACCAGTTCCGGTCGCAGCGCCAGCGGTCGTGCAAAGAGTATGTTCTCTTTGCCGACCGGTTTCCCCCCACCCCTTTTGTTTTTAACAGTTTTGTGATAGGTAAGGCAATCTGGGTGAAAGAAGGGATGAATTGCCGGTAGAAATTCGCAAACCCCAAGAAGCTCTGTAGCTGCTTTCTGGTGTGGGGAGCCGCCCATTCCAGAACAACGCGTACCTTCTCCGGGTCCATCTCCACCCCTTCATGTGAGATCTGGTACCCCAGGTAGTCAATCTTTATAACACCTTGGTAAGGCCACACTTGGAATACTGCATCCAGTTTTGGTCACCACGATGTAAAAAAGATGTTAAGACTCTAGAAAGAGTGCAGAGAAGAGCAACAAAGATGATTAGGGGACTGGAGGCTAAAACATATAAACAACGGTTGCTGGAATTGGGTATGTCTAGTTTAATGAAGAGAAGGACTAGGGGTGACATGATAGCAGTGTTCCAATATCTCAGGAGTTGCCACAAAGAAGAGGGAGTCAAGCTATTCTCCAAAGCACCTGAAGGCAAGACAAGAAGCAATGAATGGAAACTAATCAAAGAGAGACGCAACCTAGAACTAAGGAGAAATTTCCTGACAGTTAGAACAATTAATCAGTGGAACAACCTGCCTCCAGAAGTGATGAATGCTCCAACAGTGGAAGTTTTTAAGAAGAGACCGGATAGCCATTTGTCTGAAATGGTATAGGGTTTCCTGCCTGAGCAGGGGGTTGGACTAGATGACCTCCAAGGTCCCTTCCAACTTTATTATTATTATTATTATTATTATTATTATTATTATTATTATTATTATTATTATTATTATTATTATTATTATTATTATTATTATTATTATTATTATTATTATTATTATTATTATCTTTGTGGAACTCACATTTTGATAATTTTGTGTAAAGCTTGGCTGCTTGAAGTTTATTCAGGACTGCCTTGACCAATTTTACGTGTTCTACCTTCGTTTCGGTGTAGATTAAGATATCGTCCAGGTACACCAAAAACCCCTTATATAGGTGCTCATGGAGCACCTCGTTGATCAGCTGCATAAACACTGCAGGGGCCCCTTGCAAGTGTCAGGGGAAAAACTTGTTAAAGAGAAACAAGAGACAACACACAACAAAATTCTCACTTTAGGATCCAGAGGTTTATTTTAATTTAACACACAAATTCAGTACTTACATTTCAACAACTTATTGCAATAAGGACCAAATGGACTAGCAGTCATTAAGTATGATGGCTGAGCCAGAAGGCAACACCCAAATCTTTGAAGCAGGTTTTATACCTTAACATTGTGCCCACCTCTAGCATTTTGGTGCCACCCAATAGCCATCCCATTTCCCTCCCAGTTCCCTTTTCTTGTTAAACACATCATCACATTTCTCGGATCCCTCCTTTGGGTCACCTCCCTATTCTTGGAACTGACCATTAGGTTAGTTCCTTATTCTTCCACTGTTGTCCTGGTTACTGGGCTACTTCCCTGTTCTTTCTTGTCCTTGTTCTAACCACTATTTTCCTCACTACCGTTCCTACACGTGTCATTGCAAAAGTTGCACCCATACACAGGGCTCAGTTCCTCTTTTTCCCTATGTTCTTGTTCAATGTTCCATTTTTCTTAAGAATTTGTGCCGACCACAAACAGTCATCTTTTGCTATGAAAGGTCAACAAGAAGTGAAAGCCAAGTGCTAGTTAGCAAGTTTAAATGTAAAATATGATTAATTAATTAGATCAAAAATAGGGATTAATATATTTTTCCTTTCACACAAGCCAAAAGGGAGTACTTTAAATTGGAAACAGCCAAGGGGGCAGTTGAAAGCAGTCTTCCACTCATCCCCCTCCTTAATTCTAACTCTGTAGTATGCCTCTTGTAGGTCTAATTTGGAAAATAACTTTCCTTTTGATAGGTGGGCCAGCATATCTTTCATGAGGGGCAGTGGATACACATTTTCCACACACACTGTGTTCAAACCTCTATAGACCACGCAGAGATGAAGAGAGCCATTTTTCTTTTCTCTGAATAGCACGGGGGAGGCCACCCGGGGTCTGGCCATCTGGATAAACCCATGGGCCAGGTTTTTATCAATGAACTGATGCAGTTCGTTCAACTCCCTGGGGATCATGGAGTACAGTTTTGGTTTTGGTAGTTTAGCCCCTGGGATGATTTCGATGGCACAATCTGTGGGTCGATGGGGGGGGGGCATCTCATCCAAATTCCTTTCGCTGAAAACCTCAGCCAAATCCCGATATTCTCTAGGTATGGTTCGCAGGGCTTCACCGCTTAAGGTAGACACTATTTCCTGAATTTTTCCCTTTCCTGGCTGGCATCGTTTGCTTGGCAAAGGGGTTTTCTCTTTGGGGAACTTCAAAGGTCCCGTTCGCCAGTCTATTAATGGGTTCCATTTTTTCAGCCACGCTAACCCCAGGACAAGAGGGAATTCCATTCCAGGGGCCACAATGAAGGTTAGAGTCTCTGAGTGGCTTCCCATGGTTAGTCCCAGGGGTTTCGTAGCTACCGTGGCTGGGACGCCCCCTGCGACGGACCTGTCAAGTTGGCAAAACAAAATGGGATTGTTTAATCTTCTCAGCCGGACCCCTAACTTCCCAACTAGGGCTGGGCTGACCAGGCATCAGGTGTACCCTGAATCTAAGAGGGTGGTTAGGGTCACCTTTCCTTCTCTGCCCAGAAACAACAGTTCTATGGACATGGTCATTGGCGTGATCGGCCCACTTACCAATGGGTTGTTATAGTCACTTTCTGGTGCCCCCGGTTCGTCTTCTGGTGGGGTCAGAGTTCCACCCCCTGGCTTTGGGGTTGGACGAAACTCCACGACCTCCGAGCTCCTCTGGGCCGTATCTTTCTGGGGTTGGTTGGGCTTGGTCAGCTTCCCTCGGGGCTGCCGTTCGCCTTTTTTGGTCGGGGTTTTGCTGCAGCACTCTACGGCACGATGGCCTTCCTTGCCACACTTAAAACAGGCTGTTGAGCATGGGGTCGCAGCCAAGGCTTTAGCTGCTTCTCTTTTCTTCTCCGGCGGACACCATTTCCATGCTTTACCAGAGTGTAATGTAAATTACCAGCAGACTAATTGGGCTGATCTCCTGCCTTTCGCAGAGGTAGCCTACAACAATACTGTGCACAGTAGCACTGGACTCACCCCATTTAAGATAGTAACGGGTCGAGATTTTGTGCCCATGCCTGAGTACCCACAGGAGCCTCCTACTTCCCAGACTTTGGATCGATGGGTGACATCCTTCCAGGGGGGTTGGGTGAATGTGAAGAAGGCATTGACCAAGGCCACCAAGGTTTACAAAGAGCAAGCAGATAAACGACGCTCCCCTCAGAAACCTTTTCATGTTGGGCAATTGGTTTATCTTTCAACAAAATATTTAAGGTTAAAGTTACCCAGTAGAAAATTGGGTCCAAAATTCCTTGACCTTTTCCCATCACTAAGATCATAAACCCTGTCACAGTGGAATTGAAACTTGCACGATTGTTGGGAAAAGTTCACCCTGTGTTTCATTGCAGTCTATTAAAACCTGTGTCAGAATCCTCTTTGAGACCTGTCCCAAAGAAGCCACTGGGTCCAGTAGTGGTAGAGGGGGAGACACATTATGAAATAAAACGAATTCTTGATTCTAGGTTGTACAAGGGAAAGTTACAGTACCTTGTTCAGTGGAAAGGCTACCCCCTTTCAGAAGCTACATGGGTGAAATGTACTAATGTGAAAGCAGACAGATTAATAAAAAAGTTTTACGATAAATATCCTCACAAGCCTCGAGGGAATATTTAACCTGCTTTTTGTTTCCCCTACAGGAGACTCTTACTTTTTTAGAGGGGCCGACTGTCAACTCCACAAATGAGCATGGCTGCAGCCATTTTCCTTCTCATTCTAGGTTGCCACATAGAATGGAGGGAGGGGGGTTGCCCAGGTGCTTCACTAGTCAAAATAATCTTTTGTCCCGTGGGAACCAAGGTCATCGGCTGCTCCCAAGACCAGAGACTGGGTGTTTCATAAAAAGCCCACCAAATAATTACATTGGGGAACGTAGTTGCTTACATAGCTTTTGTGGGTGGGACATTTAACTTTGTATTGGGGAATTGTTGCTTGTGTATCCAGACTTGGTTTCACTTTTGACCGTGCCAATACTTTGTAACTAATAAACATGTTCTTTGAGGAACTTGTAAGCCTCGGAGTTCTGCTTTATTCGTCTCTGTCTGTCGGAACCATGACACCCTGATGGGATGAAGGGAAACTGTATCTCGGCTGCCTTCCTCACACCACCCATCCATTGGGATTTTGAGCTGGCGTGGAGGGATCCTGCAATAGCCCCCTGTTCTCACACCAGTGGCTACTCAGC
Organism: Azemiops feae; assembly: GCA_023970755.1. Lineage (NCBI taxonomy): Eukaryota > Metazoa > Chordata > Lepidosauria > Squamata > Viperidae > Azemiops > Azemiops feae. The sequence goes on along the minus strand of JALGBA010001673.1, from coordinate 391,178 downwards.
TTTCTCCACCCTCACTTTGGACCATGTTACCACTGGCTGCGACCCAGAGTCCGCTTGGGCCGATGCCCAAGGGAGGGATCTGCCCAGATTTTGCAGTAGCATCAGTCCTCTTCTTGACTCCCTACATTGCTATGCTACAGTCCTCTTGGAAGCCTCCGAGCAGGCTGCATTCACAATGTAGAGTGTTGGTTTAATGTCAATTGTCTGCATAGCGAACCCAAATTCAAGGAATCTTCAAGGCTTTGAAATGCCATAGAAGATCAAACTTTATTGAGTACACATCTCAGAACTGAAGAAGTGAAACCAACTCTAGTTTTCCCGTGCTAAAATCTGGTTAGTTAACAATAGCTTTCCATAACCTCCACCCACAAAGTGTTTACGTTGCCCAATCACACTTCCTTGATTTGTTATGAGAAGGGTCCACTTCTCCATCAGACACCTGTTTTTGAGACCTTGGCTCTCATGGTCTGTGGTTGGCTTCTTAGAATTCTGTTTCTTTCCCAAGCTTTCTCACTTCTCCCCCGTTTCTAAGGCAAGTTGAATAGCGATAGAAGTTAGCAGGCATCTTAGCAATTCAACCTTGACACATAGTTTACTGAATTGATATATTTTCTGGGCTGATGAACTATTAAGTAATCATATGAACTAATTAGCATATGCAATTACAGATAACCCTCTATGTAGAAGCAAGGAGTCATGTTTTTATATACCTTTAGTGCTATCTAGTGGTCATCTGACATTTTTCAGTCCAAGTATCATCCTCAAGATTAAAATGGGTCCTTGTGAACCTACCCTCAAATCCAAACAGGAGTTGGAATTAGAAGGATGTGTCTTATCATTGGTTTACATATTTACAACTGAAAGAAAGGTTTAAATTAGATTTTAAAAGTTATGGATTTGACTTTGCAAAAAATGAATTGGGAACTCTAGTGTGTGATAATGATGAACACGTTATTGCTACGGTTTATAAACGGTTATTGAAACTGAATTTACAGAACAAGTATGTGAAGCATTGTATGATCCAATGGGGAAAGGATTTTGGAGATCATATAATGCTTGAACAATGGGAAAACATGTGGATGAAGGGTTTAAAATTTACATTAAATTATAATTTAAAAGAAAAAAATTATAAAATGATGTACCATTGGTATTTAACACTGGATAAATTGTCAAAAAAGTATAAAGGTACTTCAAATATATGTTGGAAATGTAAATGTAAAGAAGGAACTTTTTACTATCTATGGTGGACCTGTGACAAAGCAAAGAAATATTGGAGTAGGATTCACATCTTAATACAGAAGATTCTTAAAGTGAATATAAAGATAAAACCAGAGACTTTTCTTTTAGGGTTAATGGACAAAGAACTTGAAAAAACTTTGTCATATGGTAAGACCCCCCTTCACCCCCTTTTTTCCTTCTCCCAACCCCCAGAAAGAGCCCGAAGTCAGGAAGAGAAGAAATCCATCAAAAGCAGGAGAGCGATCTCTGCTTCTGTCTTCCGAAACAGCCTCAAACAAGCAGCCTAAATGAGACTAAGTTTCATGAATGGAAACAATGTTTCATTCATATAACTGGACCTTCCCCATTCACTAGGAAAATGTGGTAACAGCAATCTCCAAATAGATAGCACAATAGGTAACAAGCCGAAACTGATTAAATCAAGCTCATGGGATTAGACCAAGGAAGATTCAGTATACTTTAGAACAGACATGTCAAACTCGCGACGTCACGTGACGTCGTGCAATGTATCAGGACGGTTTTGCCATTGCCGGCAATGGTGTAGGCGTGGTTTCCGGATGACGCGTCCGGCCCGTGGGCCGGCAGTTTGACACTGAACATGGGACAATTTTTATCAATGGCTGGAAAAACGAGTTAGAGAGAAAGGAACGTAATATGTACTATGTAACATTAAATATGTATTAGAAGAAGACTATTGGGTGAAGAGAAGGTTTAAGAAATATATTATTAACTAACATATTGATTATGAAAATATAGAAACTAATTATTACTGATTGTTTTTTAAATACATGAATCCAGACAACATGCTGTTTGCTAAATACTAAAGAATGTTATTTTATAAAAAATAATATATATATATATATAAATGATGGTTCAAATGTTAGGTGTCCATTTCAAATCCTGGGAGATTATAGAACCCAGAAACCTGAAGGACTCTACTGTTAATACTGTGTTGTCTAATATAGTAAGATGTGGTAGAATAGGAGGGCTTCTCCTAAAATCCACTCTCATCTCTACAGTTTTAAGTGTGTTCAGCTCCAGATTGTTCCGGCTGCACCACAGGACCAGTTGTTCAACTTCCCATCTATATGCAGACTCATCATCGTCTTGAATGAGACCAATGACTGTTGTTTCATCTGCAAACTTCATTACTTTAACAGAGTGATTAGAGATGCAGTCATTGGTATATAGAGAAAAGAGTAATGGAGAAGAGTACACATCCCTGGGGGTTGCCTGTGCTAATTGTTCGGGTGTTCGATGTGATTTTCCCAAGCTTCACCTGTTGCTTTCTATTTGTCAGAAAGCTTATAATCCACCTACAAGTATGGACAGGCACAGCTAGCTGAATCAGTTTAGAGTGAAGAATTTCTGGAATGATGGTATTGAATGCAGAGCTGAAGTCCACAAAAAGGACCCTTGCATAGGTCCCTGAGGATTCAAGATGTTGCAAGAGGTAGTGCAGTGCCATATTGTCAGCATCATCTGCCGATCTATTTGTGTGGTAGGCAAACTGCAAGAGTTCTAGCAGCGGATCCGTGATGGTTTTCAGGTGGGCCAGCACTAACCTTTCAAAAATTTTCATAATTACAGATGTCAGAGCAATCAGTCTGTAGTCATTCAGCTCCTTGATGGAGGGTTTCTTGGATACCAGGATGATAGCAGAGTCTTTGTAGCAAGAAGGAACATAACACATATCCAGTGATTTTTTAAAGATGCGGGTGAAGATGGGGGGCAGTTGATCAGCACAGACTTTCAAGCAAGAAGGAGTTATCTTGTTTGGGCCTGGTGCTTTTCCGATCTTTTGTCTATGAAATAGACCTCACACATCTTTTTCTAGGATTACCAGAGGTGGTGGGCCCAGAGGGATGGAGATAGGTGTAGGACAGTGATGGCGAACCTTTTAGAGACCGAGTACCCAAACTGCAACCCAAAACCCACTTATTTATCGCAAAGTGCCAGGGCCGTATCAGCATTGTGGTGCCCTCAGGGGGGGCATGGGGGCGTGGCCCACTGGGCGGGCATGGCTGTGGTGGTCACGGCAGACTGGGTGGGCGTAGCCAGGGTGGGCATGGCCACCTCGATGTTGCTCATGGGGGGGATGCCTATGGGGGCCGGGCATGGTTGGGAGAGATCCAGGGGGTCTCTGGCGGGTGGGGCGGTGGGCAGGAGGCTCGTCCTATGGGGTGAGGCGAGGCGAGGCAGGGGGCAGGGTGGGGGTGCCATTGCCATGGGGCAAGGCAAGGCGAGGCAGGGGCTGGGGCGGCTGCTGCCTGACACCATTAGCCCCCGCACACAGAGGCCAGCAAGCGCATAGGGGCTGACAGTGTCCGTCAGCAGCCACAGCCTGCCGGCCCCTCGACCTGCGCACTTGGGTTCCACAGCCCGCTCCAATACCGGGCCAGCCCTCCAGCAGCAGGTGGAGTAGGGGAGGGGGGAGGCATGTGATGCAGACCGCCGGACGTGCCTACTCTGTCCCATCTGTTTTTGCTTGTGGTTGGAGAGCAGGTCGCTGCTGGTCATCTCCTTGGCCCCCTTGCAGATCTTGCCCTTGGCCCTGCCTCGGGCTGCCACCGCTAGCAGCTTGCGCAGGTCCATTAGGCTGCCGCCGCTGCCCAGAGTGCCTGGCCTGCCCAGCACAAAGGAGGTGAAACAGCCGGCTAGCAAGCTCGAGTAGAGGTGGTAGAGCACGCCCACACCCAGCAAGCCAAAGGCCACCCCGAGCGGGGAAAGCCGGATCCCCATCGGCGCCATGGCCCCCCAGTCCCAGCTAGGATTGCGTGCCTCCCCCCCATTCCTGCTGGGCCTGGGCGGCCATGACGCCGATGGGGATCTGGCTTTCCCTGCTCGGGGTGGCCTTTCGCCTGCTGGCCCTGGGCATGCTCTACCACCTCTATGCGGGGCTTCTTAGCCAACTGCTTCGCCTCCTTCGTGCTGGGCGGGCCTGCAGCTCTGGGTGGCGGCCTAATGGACCTGCGCGAGCAGCTGGCGGCCGCGGTAGGTACCGAGGTGCGCAAGGAGAATGCGCTCCACCTGTGGGCCAACGGCAAGACCCTCGAGGGGGCTGAGGATATGACCAGTGGCGACCAGCTCTCCAACCAAAAAGAGATGGGATGGAGTAGGTGTGTCCGGCGGTCCACATCACGTGCTCCCCCGACTCCGTGTGCTGCTGGTGCTGCTGCAGCACCTGCTGCCAGATGCTGTCGGCCCCCATGTGCTCACCGCCTCCTGTGCGCGTGCCTTGGGGGCCGCCGGGCAGGCCGGGGCCAGGGCGGCGGGGGCCAGTCCCTCGCCATCTCCGGGGCATCCCCAGGGGGCCAACGCCACTTGCTCACTTCCTGCCCCGTCGCTTCCAAACGCCACGTGCTCGCTACTCTGGCGAATTCTGCTGGGACGACGGCGCGCATGCCCACAGAGAGGGCTCTGACTGCTGCCTTTGGCATGCGTGCCATAGGTTCGCCACCACTGCTGTAGGAGATTTGGCTACTGTTGGTGTATCTGAGATGGGGAGGGTAGCGATAGTTGACAGTGATCTTCTCTCAAACCTACAGTAGAACACATTCAGGTCATCTGTCAGTTGCTGATTCTCTTCAGTAAGGGAGGGACATCTGCTGTAGCCAATGATATTCTTCAGGCTTTTCTACAGATTTGCTGGTTCATTTGCCGAGAACTGAGTCCTCAGCCTTTCAGAGTAGTTTCTCTTTGCTGCCCTGATCTCCCTTGTTAATACATTCCTGGCCTGATTGTACAACATCCTATTTCCATTCTTGTAGGCTACCTCTTTGGCATGACGTAGCTGCTTGAGCTTGGCTGTGAACCAAGGTTTATCATGATTGTATATACGCAAGGGTTTGGTTGGCACACACGTCCTCACAAAAACTAATGTATGATGTCACAGTATCAGTGAGTTCATCCAAGTCTGCTGAGGTAGCTTCAAAAGCACTCCAGTCTGAGACTTCCGGAGATATGGGCAACACCTGACATGCCCAGAGAATCTCCTCTCTCTGGACTGTCATTTTTCCAACTTAACAACAGAAGGAACAGGCTTTCCTTTCGTTTATCTGACTCTCCTGGGTTAGGGAGAGTCCTAGAATCATCCCTTAAGATCCTCCGAAAACAGCAATGGTCTGCAAGTAGTTTCAGAAGCTGTGCTTCGAAGCATCTGGTGAACAGAAGCTGGGGGTGGGGCTGCCATCACTACCTTGTTGGATAAAACAGCTGTTTTGCAATTATTTTTCAAAGGGACAGTAAGTCCTGCCTTTCATTTCTTAACCAATTTATGAGACTATTATCTTTATTAGCTAAAAGAGGCTCTCTTTAGTCATAGCCTGTTACTCCTTTTTGAAGCTCTGCACCATTTGTGAGACTATTGTTAAATGACAAGGAAGAGGGTTGCTGCAGGCAGCTAAAATAAGGAAGTGTGGAGTATTTTTTCTTTTTAAATTTGATGGAGAAACATAAGGATAAAAGTTGTGGTTTTATCTTACTATTTTTAAAATAATCTGTAGCCCTGGATTGCTTTGTTGTCGGTGGTTTAAATTTTCCAATTTTCATGAACTCTGGCCAGAAAAAGGAAAAAATAAAAAAATAAAAAATAACATTTTTGACCACTAGAGGGAGCTATGGAGATGCTTAATCCTGAGCTCGAGTCTGTCATCAGGGAAATCTTTGAAAGCTCCATACAGAAAATCATTTATACCATAAATCGACTAGGGACTAAAGATACAAATCATACAAATGATATTAAGAACAAGAGACACAATTAGGTGTAGAAAATTATCAACCCATTGTGATAACTCCACAAATACTGGACAATGCAAATAACTGTAACTTTGAAATATAAATCTGACACCAGCTTTTATTATGATGATGGTTTGAATATAACCCTCCCAGTGCAATTGAAACAAGAGTGCCAAGTAAATTGACAATTTTTAAGAAGTCAAGTTTGGGATTTTTTCTTCATGGATACTAAACAAGGTTGAGAATCCTTTGAGAAAAAAGATATGATAGACATTGCAGATATTTTATTCTATGAGGAAGTGCTGCAAGTTAATCTACAACTTTTAACAGAACAACTTTGGGACTTTTTTTTATGGATATTAACAAGGCTGAGAAGAAGAGACTTGATAGACCCTCCTGAGAAGAAAAAGACTTTATTTTATGAAGATAAGCTGGAGGGAGTGACTTAAATTTAATGACTTAGGATGGATTTTTATAAGTTTGATATATTTATTGAAAGAAAGCTCTAAGGTTGTTTTGTATTTATAAAATGAGTTTGTAAATGTATGTTTTCTGTCCTTCTATGTAATGTTGAATAATCCCCAAAGTTTGTAAAATATTATTGATCAAATGTGAAAATAAGAGAAGAAAAAGGTTTTACTCCATGAGGATAAACTTGAGGGAGGGATTTAAATCCAATGAGCTAATTAGACTTAATTGGATTTTTATTGGTGTGATATATATAATTGAGTGAAAGCTTTAATGTAGTTTTATGTTTTGGATTCTGGGTTTAAAATGAAGGGGTTTTTTCTCCCTTTATAACATTTGAGTAATTTTTAAAGTTTGTAAAATATCAAAAACTATCAAAGTGTTTTCTGCCTTTAGGGTTAAAAAAATTGAAATAGTATAGGGAATTCTTTTAATATGAATTATGAGAGTTTATAAAGATTAATGAGTAAACAGAAGCATATTACTATTCCCCACAGCAAGGAGAAGCAGAGGTGCTTAAATTGACTCTTTTATCCAAAGAAGAGAATATATTTAATTTTGTCTCTACTTGGAAATTGCTTCTGGATTTTGTGCTTGCAATGGAAAAAAAATGAAACTTTGATTTTGTTTTTGCTGATTAGATAGGTTTGTTGCTGTAGAAATGGCTAGTATATACTGTTGTGTACAAGTAAAAGTTGTGTAATGTTATCTTCTACTGTGCTAGAGTTGAAGTCGGTGCCTTTTTCTTTCCTTTTCCCTCTTTACACCATATTTTCTCTTTTTTTTCTTCTTCCCTCCCCCCCAATTTTCTATTACTTTTTTAAGTTTCTCTTTGTATTTTATATTTTGATAAACTAATAAATGTATTATTAAAAAAAGATAAGATAAGACAAGATAAGATAACCTTTATTGTCATTTTTTTACTGTGGGCACAACGGCACACATCAAAAATGAAATTTAGTTGCCCGCTCTCAAAGTGAAACACATACGACACACACCTAAACATACTATATACAACATATGTATAGACCCACACCCCTACATATACATAACAAATAAATATTAAATACTGTCCATCTTGAATACATAATGGAAGGAGGAAGCTTGAGAGTTCACAAGGTTAATGCTGTATGGAATGTAACTATGGCTGAATCTGGATGTTCTGCTTCGGATACCACGAAGCCTCCTCCCAGAGGGTAACAAGAAAAAGAGGTCGTGAAGAGGATGTGTAGTGTCCCAGATAATCTTATGGACCCTGCTCAAGCAACGCTTCTGTGCTATGTCCTGGATGGGAGGGAGGGAACTGCCAATGATCTTTTCAGCCATCCTCACCACTCTCTGTACTTCCTTCCTGTCTGAAGCAGTGATGCTTCCAAACCAGCCTGTGATGCTGTATGACAGGATGCTCTCGATCATCCCCCTGTAGAAAGTGGTAAGGATAGGAGAAGGAAGATGTGCTTTTCTCATGTGACGCAGAAATTTGATGCTGGTAACCATCTCCACAGGTGAATCATTAATGCACAGAGAAGTGTGTTTGTGCAACTGAGGCAAAGAAAAAAATTAAATAAATCTTCAGGGAAGATAAAATATTTCTCACCAAATTAAACTTTTACAGCAACAACTTAACAGTAAAATAAATGGAAATAAAAATAAACTATGCAAAGCAAAAAAAGAAAGAAATGAATTTGCAAATAAACCAGGGAAATGTTTGGCGTGCATATTAAAAAAAGAAAAAGAAAATATTGAAACTTCAAGGAGGAGATAATATAAGGGATATTTTTTTATTTATTAAACTTATATGCTGCCCATCTCACCTAGAGGTGACTCTAGGCGGCTTACAATCAATTAAAAATAAGATAAAACGAATGAAGGTGAATATACGTGTCCCAGGATAATGCTGCAGGATCCAATCTGGGTCGGTCACAAGGACCATAGGTTTTGTCTTCCAAGCTTTCGGACTGGTGCTGGAGCCCATCTTCAGGGAACTTCTCTAGCAGAGTGTGTGCTGTTCTGTGTGTGGTATTTATATGGTACCTGTTGATATGCTGGTGGTAAATCAGCACTCCTGTTGACTGAAGAGGGGCCTGTTTCCCAGGCTTCAATCACTTCCCTGGCTGTTTTTGTGCCTGCTCGTCCAACAATCTTAGTAGCTGCAAAGTTGAATGTGTGTCCTTGTTCATTGCAGTGAGGCTACCAATGAGTTCACATCTCCTTGTCTGACTGCTCCCCAGGCCAGTTGGCACAGCCAGGTCTTAAGGTCCTTTTGGAAGGCCAAAAGGGTGGATGTGGATCTCACCTCAGGGTGCACAGTGTTCCAGAGGGTGGGGGCCATGGCAGAAAAGGCTCTTCTCCTGGACCTCACCAGTCGGAATTCCTTCACTGACAGGGTCCACAGCTTATCCCTTCTGCCAGCAGGAGTGGGGCAGGCCAATCCTATTGGGGTGAGACGGTTCTTCAGATAACTGGACCTATGCCATGAAGGGCTTTAAAGGTAAGAACCATCACCTTGAATTGGACCGAGAAGCTGATTAATATATTACTACAACATTAGTTCCCACCCCTTACAAAACAAGCCCTCCAAAACATTTTAACCTTACCCTGCATGGTGGCGGGAGGGTGGGGCGTGTGCCCTTCCCATGCCAGGCCAGCCCCTGCAGCCCCGGGGCGGCCGTGCTAGGCGGCGGTGGGCAGGGCGTTGAGGTGGGGGCCGGCAGGCCGACCAAAGCAGCAGGTGGAGCTCGTAGGCTCAGGGAGGGAGGGCGCTGAAGTGGGCGGTCGGGCCATTGGCAAAAGAGCAACGCGTCTGGGCAGAAAGCAGCCTCGGAACAAGTGGGGCAGGTAAGGAAAGAAATCCTCGCTTCCCCCAGAAATTGCCTTTCTTTCCTTACTTGACTTCCAGCCCCATGCCGTTGCTCCTTTGCGATCCGCCGCCGCTGTCGTGTGCAAGGAAACAAAGGACGTTTTTTTGGGGGGGGGAAAGGTCAATCAATCAATTCCAACTTCGCGATCTTTCATGAGAAGTTGGAATTGACTGACCTTTTTCCCCCCCAAAAAACTTCGTTTCCTTACACACGGCGGGGGCGGATCGCGAAGGAGAAGCGGCATGGGGCTGGAAGTCAAGGAAAGAAAGGCAGTTTCTGGGGGGGAAGAAGGATTTCTTTCCTTACCTGCCCCACTTGTTCCGAGGCTGCTTTCTGCTCAGACGCATTGCTCTTTTGCCAATGGCTCGACTGCCCACTTCAGCGCCCTCCCTCCCCGAGCTCCACCTGCTGCTTTGGTGGCTCTGTAGGCAGAGCTGCAAAGTTCTCTTCTCTGACATAGAAACTCTGCCTAAGGAGCCACCAAAGCAGCAGGGGCCTGGGCTGGGGAGGGCCCAAATTTGGCCCCCCGGGGCTGTCCCAGAAATGGCAAGGGACCGGCCTCCACTGCCCCAGCCCACCCCAACCCGGCTGGGCGCCCTTCCGGTGCACGCACAGGAAACGGCGAGCGCTCGGGGGCTGGGTGGTTTGCAGCAGCAGCTGCAGCTCATTTGCCTCACCCTGCCCCACCCCACCCCTCCCAGCCTCGCCCGTCACACCCGGCCATTCCCCGCTTTGCCGGGCCTCTCCTCGTGCGGTTCTGCTGCACTGCGTCTTTCCTCCCTTGGGCCTTGGCGTTCTGTAAGCCTAGCGCCCCGGGGCACGCCTGGCCTGTGGGATGAAGGGGCGCACAGTGGCACAAGCCGAGCATCGGCCGGCTCCCATTCGCCCTCTCCGCTGGAACTGCTGGTGGCCGGCAATGTGTGGTGGCTGGAGAGAAAGGGTGAGAAGGAAGAGAAAGCAGGAAGGGTTTCTGTGTGTGTGTGTGAAAGAGAGAGAGAGAGCGAGAGACAGGGAAGAGGAGGAAGCCGAGGTGTTACAAAAAAGGGGAGCCTCCCCCTTTCTTCCCCCCTTCTCTTTTTTTTTAACCTCCTCCCACTCGTTCAGGTGCAGCTGGAGGAAAAGGGCGAGAAGGAGGAGAAAGCAGGGGGAGTTTTTTGTGTGTGAGGGAGAGAGAGAAAGAGAGATTGAGCCAGCAGGGAAGCGAAAAGTGTGGGGAAAGCGTAAGCAAACTTACAAAAAGGGGATCCGCCAGCAGTTCCAGGCTGTCTCTTTATCCGGCGTGAATGCTGCGCTCTCCTCTCCAGCCCTACCACGTGGTGGAGAGGGCGACGCTAGGCTTGTGCCTCCGTGCTCTTCCATCTCCCTGCCTTTCACAGGCCAGGCGGGCTGGGCCCCTTCTTTCGACCCCCCTCCAGGGCGGCCCTGAGGATCTAAAACTGACCACATTCTGGATGGCCGACACGAAGTTTAGATCAGCGCCGCCCCTGCCACCAGCACCTCCATGGCCCACTGCCTGGCATCACAGCCTGTGAGCGCTTCTCTCCCCCCCCCCTGCGTGGGAAAACCACGGCCACCGGCAGCAAAGAGAAGCAAGATAACAAGACTAGATGCCAGGCAGTTTGCAGAAGGCCAGCGAGAAGGTGAGGCCGTTTGGCGGGTCGGGTTAGTCGCGTTGCGATTCTCAGAAAAGTGAGAGGCCCAAAAGAAATATATGGAATTATCTGCAAAGGACTTCTGGGGAGATGGCTTGGAGCCATGTGCTGCATCTGGGAGGTGGTGTGCAGGCAGGTGAGAGAGCAAACTCAGATTGGCTTTGTGGTCTATTCTTGCCACCTCCCCTCCCTAAAATCATAGAACTCTTTGGGTTGAATGGGAAGTTAAGAGTCAACTCCCCCCCCCCCAATTATTTTGTCAGAGGCGTGGAAAGTTTCTTGCTTCTACTTCCTCTCATCTGCTCTTTTATAATTTAATCCAGCCTTACCCAAACTAATGGCTTTTGGGTGTCATGGACCACAGTTCCCATAATCCTGTGGCTATGCTGGCTAGAAATGCAATGCCTTATTTTCTCTGCAGTATGCGCCTAAGAGGCAGTAGGTCTGTGGGATTTAGATGTATTTAAACATTTGTTTCTTCTGCCTAATTTATTAAATCAATATCTTAATTCGAAATTAAATGTTTCTGAGAAATCCAGGGTGGTTTACAAAAAAAGTCTCAAAGACAGCTATTGTAAAGCATCACCAGCACTGCTTAAAACAATATTAAAAGTGTATTTTAAGAAAGAAAAATAGTAGTAGTAATTTACTTAGTGCTGTTTGACCATAAAATGTGGTGTTGTTCTACATATGCCTGGCTGAACAGTGTTTGGACTTGCCTCTAAACGGGTGAGGGATGCACTGTTCATATTTTCCTTGGAAGAAAGTTCTATAATTGGGGTGCTGTCTCTGTGAAGGCTCTGCTCATGGCCACTGTTCTATAAACCAAACCAGGGGGACCATCTGGTCTAAATGGATGGTAAACATAGATGATTAAGGGGCTGGAGGCTAAAACATATGACAAATGTTTGTGGGAATTGGGTGTGTCTAGCTTAGTGAAAAGGACTAGGGGTGGTGACATGATAGCAATGTTCTAATATTTGGTGGCTGCCACAGAGAAGAAGGGGTCAACCTATTTTCCAAAGCATCAGAAGGCAATAATAGATGGAAACTAATCAAGAAGAAAACCAGCCTAGAACTAAGGACTTGTGACAACAACTAACCAGTGAAAAGGCTTGCCTTCAGAAGTTGTGGATGCTCCATCACTGGAGGCTTTTAAGTAGAGATTGGATATTCCATTGTCTGGAATGGTATACATCCCCTGCTTGAGCAGGGGCTTGGACAAAAGATCTCAAAGGTCTCTTCCAACTCTCTTACTCTTTGAGAGAAGCGCTGCCAACCTCCCCCCCTCCCCTCATCCCTTCCTGGGCACAGGGAGGGAGGGAAGGAAGGAAGGAGGGGGGGAAACAGGAAGGAGATGGGAATGAAAAGGAGGGAGGAAGGAAGGAAGGAATAAGAGGGAGGGAGGGTCTGAGGGAAGTCCTGCCTTAGCACTTGGCCACCAGCAGCCCTGTTGCCCTTTTGCCATCCCCTGGTGGTCTCCCATCCTATTGCTGAGGATGCTTTGGTTACAAAGCCAGGTCTCCTCGCATGGAGAGGGAGTGGGCCTCCCTCTGACCCACGCACTTTGCCCTCCTGCACCCACCATGAGCAACCTGGCCAAGGAGAGCGAACACAGAAGCAGTAGCCTTGAGGAGGAGGTAAACGCAGCTGGGCACCCCCTCAGGGAAGTGCGGCTAGGGTAGGCAGGGCTGTGGGGTCCTGGTGCCGTGGGAGCTCAAGGGCCGGGCTGGGCGCTTGACCTCTGCTGCCCAGGGCTCCAGGCAGTCTGTGCCACTGTCCAGGGGCCCCCTGCATGGCCTGAGGCTCAGTGAGGCTCCTCCAATGGACCATGCCCCGGCCCTCGCCCCGGTCCCACCCCCCCTCTGCTGGAGACCCTCAGATCCGGCCCAGGCCCGCACAAGTGCCCCTGACGCGAGTGACGTTGAGCTGGCCATGCCCACCCAGTAGGCCACGCCCATGCCAACCACGCCCACCCAGTAGGCCATGCCCACCCAGTGGCCACACCCATCCGGCACCCGATGATAAATAAGTGGGGTTTGGGTTGCAGTTTGGGCGCTTGGTCTCTAAAAGGTTCGCCATCACTGCCCTATACCATTTCAGATAGGTGGTTGTCCAGTCTTTTCTTAAAAGCCTCCAGTGATGAAGTACCTACAACTTCTGAAGGCAAACTGTTCCACTGGTTAATTGTCCTCACTGTTAGGAAGTTTCTCCTTAATTCCAGGTTGCTTCTCTCCTTGATTAGTTTCCATCCATTGTTTGTTGTCTTGCCTTCTGGTGCTTTGGAAAATAAATTGACCCCCCCCTCCTTGTGGCAGCCTCTCAAATATGCTGGAATACTGCTATCAGGTGTCGCCCCCCCCCCCCAGTCCTTCTTTTCTCTAGAGTGGCCATTCCCAAATCCTCCAACTGTTCTTCATATGTTTTAGTCTCCAGGCCTTTAATCATCTTAGTTGCTCTTTGCACTTTTTCCAAAGTCTCCACATCTTTTTTGTAATGTGACCAAAACTGGATGCAGTATTCCAGGTGTGGCCTTACTAAGGCTTTATAAAGCGGTACTAATACTTCATGTGATTTTGATTCTATGCCTCTGTTTATACAACCAAGGTTTGTATTAGCTTTTTTGACTGCTGCCACACACTGTTGGCTCATGTTTAAGTGATCGTCCACTAGGACTCCAAGGTCCCTCTCACAGTTACTGTTTTTGAGCCAGGTTTCACCTAATCTGTACTTGTACCTTTGGTTTTTCCTGCCCAGGTGTAAAACCATGCTTTTCTCCACATTATCATTTTGTTGGATAGGGCCCATTGTTCAAGTCTGTTAAGATCTTTTTAGATTCTGAGCTTGTCTTCTGGTGTGTTGGCTATTCCTGCCAGCTTAGTGTCATCTGCAAATTTGATGAGTTCCCCTTCTATTCCCTCATCTAAGTCATTTATGAAGATATTGAAGAGTACTGGGCCTAAGACAGAACCTTGTGGTACTCCACTGCTTACTTCCGTCCATGTAGATGTAGTACCATTAAGGACTACTCGTTGAGTACGGTTTGTCAGACTGTTACAAATCCATCTGGTGGTGGGTGATGCTGTCTTATCCCACATTTTTCTAGCTTACCAAGAAGTAGGTTGTGGTCTACTTTGTCAAATGCCTTGATGAAGTCTAAGTATACTACGTCCACAGCATTTCGCTGGTCTACTAATTTAGTCACTTTGTCGAAGAATGAAATAAGATTGGTTTGGCATGATCTGTTTTTAACAAACCCGTGTTTCTAGACGTTCACAGATCTGTTTTTGATTATTTTTTCCAGTATCTTCCCAGGTATTGATGTTAGGCTGATTAGTCTGTAGTTTCCTGTATCAATTCTGCAAATGAGCCTGGCTGCAGCCACATTCTTATTTACACCGAAACCATGGAAGAGCACACCAAATTGGTCCGTGAGGTGCTAAAGAAACTGTTAAAAGCCGAATTGTATGCAAAGCTGTCAAAGTGTGAATTTTACCAGACACGCCTTGACTATCTGGGGTACCGGATTTCAAGTGAGGGAATAGAAATGGACCCCGCCAAGGTGAAGGCAGTACTGGAATGGTAACCCCCACGCACCTGTAAGCAGCTTCAAAGCTTTCTGGGGTTTGCCAACTTTTACCGTCAATTTATTCCCCCTTTTGCAGAGATAGCCATGCCAATCACTGATTTACTCAAAACGGGAAAAGGGGGGGAACCCCTGACCTTGTCAACCATTGCAATGGTCGCTAGAATGCCAAGCGGCATTCGAAACCCTAAAAAGACTTTTTGCAGCCCAACCTGTCCTTAAGCACCCTGATCCTGAAAAGCAGTTCGTCATTCAAGCAGATGCCAGTGACGTAGCCGTGGGTGCTGTCCTCTTACAAAAAAATCACGGGGGAGCTACAACCTTGCGCCTACACATCCCGAAAGCTGACTGACACCGAGAAGAGATGGGCCGTGTGGGAGAAAGAGGCTTTTGCAGTGAGATGGGCATTACTAACCTGGCGCCATTTTTGGGAAGGGGGGAATTACCTTTTGAGGTGTGGACTGACCATAAAAATTTGGAAGCTCTAAAAACCCCTCGTAAATTATCCCCCAAACAAGTTTGGTGGGCTCAGTATTTCAATCGATTTAATTTCACTTTGAAATATTTCCCATGAGGTAAGGATTTTTTGGCCGACGCCTTATCTAGAATGCCCCAGTTCAAAAGTCACCGGGAGGAAGTAATCAACTCCATTATTCCTCTGCTGCAGTCTGCTTCTCAAATAACAACTAGATCACAAACACAAGGACCATCTGCCGGTCCTGACGATCACTTACTGAAGGAACTAAAGGAGCAATTAGAGACTGACACCTGGTTCAAAGACAACAAATCTCTTTTAACCCTTAGGGGAGGACTAGCCTGGAAAGGCTTTAAGTCAGGGGTCCCCAACCCCTGGACCAGTACTGGGCTGCAGCATGCCAGCAACCAGTCCGCACAAACAAGCAAAGCCCCATCTGCAGGATGCAGGCAGCACACAAAACCACGCCCCCTCCGGTCTGTGGAAAAACCTCTCTCCACGTAACCGGTCCCTGGTGCCCAAAAGGTTGGGGACCTCTGCTCTAGGTTATACCTCCCAGATGGCCTTAGACTCCAAGCCCTTCAGCGGAGTCATGATGCTAAACAGGCGGGTCATTTTGGGTTCCTGAAAACATTGCATTTAGTGCGGAGGCAATTCTGGTGGCCAGGGATGAAAAGAGACATTGAGAGTTATGTGAAGAGCTGTGCTACCTGCGCTGCTATGAAAAGATGCCCTGGGAAGCCCCCAGGATTGCTGCAACAAGTGGCTGACCCTTCCCAGCCTTGGGAGGAAATAGCCATGGATTTTATAGTGGAGTTGCCTGAGAGCAAGGGAAACACCGTAATATGGACTGTAATTGATCTATTTTCCAAACAAGCGCATTTCATCGCTTGCTCAGGACTTCCCTCTGCCCAGAAACTAACAAAGATGTTTTTAAAACACATATATCGGCTCCATGGAGCTCCGAAGCGGATTATTTCTGACGGGGGGTCCAGTTTACTGCTAAGTTCTGGAGGGAGTTCATTAAACTGATTGGGTCGACTCAGGGGCTTTCGTCGGCTTTTCATCCGAGTATGAATGGAGCAGCTGAAAAAGCTAACACAATGGTGAAACAGTACCTCAGATGCTATGTTAATTACCAGCAGACTAATTGGGCTGACGACCTGCTTTTTGTGGAGGTAGCCTACAACAATACTGTGCACAGTAGCACTGAACTCACCCCATTTAAAATAGTAACAGGTCGGGATTTTGTGCCTATGCCTGACTACCCCCAGGACCCTCCTACTTCCCAGACTTTGGATTAATGGGTGACGTCTTTCCAGGGGGTTTGGGTGAATGTGAAGAAAGCTTTGACCAAAGCTACTAAGGTTTACAAGGAGCAGGCAGATAAAAGACGCTCCCCTCAAAGACCATTTTATGTTGGACAATTGGTTTATCTTTCAGCAAAATATTTAAGGTTAAAGTTACCCAGCAGAAAATTGGGGCCAAAGTTCCTTGGTCCTTTTCCCATCACAAAAATCATAAACCCTGTTACAGTGGAAATGAAGCTTCCATGACTGTTGGGAAAAGTCCACCCTGTGTTCCATTGTAGCCTATTGAAGCCGGTTTCTGAGTCTGCTTTAAGACCTGTTCCTCGGAAACTGCCGGGTCCCATTGTGGCGGAGGGAGAGACACATTATGAAATAAAACGGATACTTGACTCTAGATTGTATAAGGGGAAGTTGCAGTACCTTGTGCAGTGGAAAGGTTATCCACTGTCCGAAGCTACGTGGGTAAAAAGTAAGGATGTGAAAGCTGAATGGTTGATAGAGAAGTTTTATAACAAGAATCCCCAAAAGCCTTGAGGGGGTGCCTAACATGCTTTTTTGTTTCCTCTGCAGGAGGTTCTTTCTTTTTGAGGGGGTCCCGACTGTCAACTCTGCAAATGAGCCTGGCTGCAGCCATTTTCCCCCCTCATTTGAGGTTGCCACATGGAACGGAGGGAGGGGGCTTGCCCAGGTGCTTCGTTAGTCAAAATAATCATCTGTCCCATGGGAACCAAGGTCATCTACTGCTCCCATGACTAGGGACTGAGCGTTGCATAAAAAAGCCCGCGAAATGAGTATATTGGGGAATGTAGTTGATTGCATAGATTTGTGGGTGGGACATTAAACTTAGTAATTGGGCAATTGTTACTTGTGTATTCAGACTTGGTTTCACATTTGACCGTGCTGATACTTTGTAACTAATAAACATGTTCTTTGAGGGATTTTCAAGCCTCAGAGTTCTGCTTTATTCGTCTGTCAGTCGGAACAATGACATCCTGGATCAGTTTTTTTCCCTTTTTTGAAGATGGGAACCACATCAGCTCTTTTCCAATCCTCTGGTAGTTCCCCAGTGCTCCAAGATTTTGTAAAAATATGATGCAATGGTTCTGAGATAACATCTGCCAGCTCCTTCAGAACTCTGGGATGTAATCCATCAGGTCCCAGTGATTTATATTCATCAAGGTCAAACAGGTATTCTCTTACCATTTTCTTGCTTATTGTAATTTTTATTTCCAGTCTGTCTTTTACGGTTATGTTTTTGGTAGGTTGGGCTATAGTTTCTTTTTGTGTGAAGACTGATGTAAATAATGAGTTAAGCAGCTCTGCTTTCTCTCTACTGCCTGTTACTTCCTTGCCATCTTCTCTCTTAAGTGGACCTACTGTTTCCTTGACTTTTTTTTTTTGTTATTTATATTTTGAAAGAACCTTTTTTTAAATTATCTTTGACTTTTGTTGCAAGTCTTTGTTCATTCTAAGCCTTTGCTTTCCTGATTTCATCTTTGCAGATTCGGGCTATCTGCTGATATTCTGCCTTAATTATGTATCCCTCTTTCCATTTTTTGTACTTATCCTTTTTGTCTTTCAGTTTATCAGAGAGATCTTTGTGCAACCATGCTGGTTTCTTCTTGGATCTTTTGTTTTTCATTTTTAGTGGTATTGTGTTGGACTGGGCTTTTATGATCATATTTCTCAGTGTTTCCCAGACTTCTTGAGTTGTTTTCCCCTTTAGGATTTTTATCCATGAAATTTTGCTTAGACTCTTGAGTTTGTTAACATTAGCTCTTTTAAGGTTTAAATACTTTCCGAACGACCAGGATACCTATCAATTATGGGGAGGATATGGTTTTTCCGAATAGCTTTATAGAAGGAACATCGAAGGAGTATGTGTCCAATGGTCTCCACCTCTCCTGAGCCACAGGAGCAGAGTCTTTCTGCCAATGGAGTCTTTATACTTGCCGTACAGGACGGCCGATGGAAACGCATGGCACCGTGCAAGTGAGAATGCTTTCCGGTGATTTACTGACTCCAACTGACTAAGATACCTGGCAGGTGTAACCACGTATCTAATAGAGTCTGGAGCCAGAAACAGCGGAGCTATACCTAAGTCTGCTTGCCTCTCGATGTCCTCTACCCTTTGACGCAAGGTTTGTTTTGCTTGGTCGTAGTCCAATTTGAGAATTGAGGCTGACGAGAAGCCTAGTTTGGCAAGGTTGGACTCGACTGCCTTGATCCATGAAGAGGAAAATTTATCTTGTAGAATTAATGGAGCAAGGCCATGCGGAAAGCAATTAAGCCTTAGCCAGATGTTTAAGGAAGCTATACAGATTCTTGCTTTGACTTTTATCAATCCTGTCTCCAGGCGCAGAAGTGCATTTGGGACACAGTGTGGCATCTGGAGAATTGTTCTGATAAATTTGGATTGAACTCTTTCCAGTGGTGTAAAACACGAAGCTGAGGGTTCGAGCAAGGTCCCGTAGAGAAGCTGTGCTAGCGACTTGGCCAGAAAGAGCTTAATTGCAGCTGGAACATAGTGTCCTCCCTTTGTGCGGAAGAAATTAAGAATGGCATTCGCTGATCGTTGGCCAGAGACAGCCGCATATTCTCCATGAGCTTTTTGTGAGCCAGTGGCATGGATGACCACCCCTACGTATTTAAAGGTGGTTACCTGCTCTATTTTGTGGCTATTTAAATACCATGAGTACCGTTTTGGCCTTTTTGCAAAAGCCATAACCTTTGTTTTCTCATAATTTATGTCCAGTTTATTATATTTGCAATACTGGACAAGGGCTCGCAAGGCTCTTTTAAGGCCAACTGGCGTCCTGGAGAGAATCACAGCATCATCTGCATAGAGCAGCGGAGCAATGCTTCGGTCACCTATTTTTGGGGGGTGGTAATTTGGATTATTTAACCATTTTACCATATCATTTATGTAAAAATTGAAGAGCAAGGGGGCCAAAATGCACCCGTTTAACCCCCTTTTGAGTTTCAACTGACCTCGAGAGAGACCCTTGCATATTACACCTCACCTTGAGGGATGTTTTGGTATGTAAGGCATGTAGCAGATGGAGGAGTCTGTGATCAATTGAGGCAGCTTCCAGCTTCTCCCATAGCTTAGTCCTTGTAACCGTGTCAAAAGCTGACTTAAGATCAATAAAGGCAGCGTATAATGATACATATCTATCTGATGCATATTTTTCAATCAAATGATGAAGAACTAAGCACTGATCTATGGTGCCTCTCCCCTCTCTAAACCCAGCTTGTTCTTCTGCAATCAGGTTCTCAAGGTCCAGCCACTCCTTTAATTTATCTTGAAGGTGTTTGGCATAGAGTTTGCTGATTATATTTAGCAGACTTATTGGTCTGTAATTGGCAGGGTCGTCTCTCTTTCCCTTTTTATAAATTGGGACCACAATTGCCAAGCCCCAATCCTCTGGGACATGGCCGGTGGAGTCAATGTAGGTGAATAGTGCTGCCAGGACGGGTATCCACCACTCCATATTATTCTTTATGCAATCAATTGCTTGAATTGTTTTTTGAGTGTAAGTAACTGTTTAAGAATTGCTTTATTGCCATATCCAGTCTCGCTTTTGTACTCCTTGTATGCCAAGTTAAGGGCTTTCTTGGCTTCTACACAATCCTTATCAAACCATGGTTTGGAGGCAGTACAGGACCTCTTAACTGAGAAATTTCGGTCATGTGCTAATAATGGTTGTAGCTCATAAACTAAAGTTTTATATAGTTCTAATAAGTCTTGAGTTGGGTTGGCTGATATAAAGGCTGCACAGATTTTTTGAAAATTATCCTCTGTTAGGGCTCTCCTTACCTTCTGATCAAGTTGTTGGGTCCATTTGACCCGACATCTTGTTAGGCCTGCTGTAGAGATTGCAGGGATAAAATGGTCCTTAGAGGGTATCTGCCTGATAAAGGGCTTCATGTATATACACAGAGGTAGATGATCACTTTCTAGGTAAGGCAGGACTTCAAAGTTTTCTATATAATGTACTAAGTCCATAGAAGTTAAAATGTAATCAATGGTGCTAGTTTTGGACCCTGCCATAAATGTAAACTCGCCAGGATAGTCACCAGGCCATGAGCCGTTAGATATGAAGAAGTTAAATTTATTTGCCAACTTGGCAAGACAGAGGCCAGCATAGTTAGCTCTAATGTCTTTAGAGAGTCGTATGAGCAGGGCGTTGGTTTGTATAGGGACCTCCGATGGTGGGTATTGATGATGTTTCATGAATAATGTATAATCATCTGGTCCCAATCTGGCATTAAAGTCTCCCCCTAGTAGGACCCTGGCATTTGGGTGTTCCATGAGTTGTTTATTAACGTAGTGTTCCAACTCCAGCCATACAGCAGTGGTTTCAGCTTTTCTTAGTGAAGGAGGGAGATAAACATTAATTATCAAAAGCAGGACTGAGTCCAACTTGAGGAGAAGGGCCATAGCTGAATGGTTTAAAGGGGTAATAAGTGTGGACTCTGCTCTCAAGTTGGTAGAAATAAACATACTCAACCCTCCTTTCAGTCTCCCTGGGCCTCTGCCTGGCCTTGCTTCCAGCTTATATGAATAATAGCCATTAAGCCGGAGATCATCAACAGTCCAAGTCTCTTGCACCAATATAATATCCTTACCTTTCAGAGGATCAGAGTGATTAAGGCCTCTGAAATGATACCACCCGGCTACATTCCATGACATGATGTTTAAAGTGTTTTTCTTGCACTGGCCTTCATATAGTCAGTTCAAGTTCTCCATAGGGGCACTTGTTGGAGGATAGTTATAATAATTGTTATTTGATGCATTAGATTGAGTAGTTGTTGTCAATGCTTCTTTTAAACCATCCAGTCTCTGTGTATTATTAGCTTGCTCAGGTTCTGACAATACATCGTTAAAGTCTATCAAGATTTCTTCTGGCACACCCTCAGCAGAATCGGTGACTGTGGATAACTGTTTGTGGATCACTTCTCTGTTTTCTCAAGGTCGATTCAGCTGCCCCTGCTTCAAACTTATCAGTATGAGGCCTGTTGCCGCTTGGATTTAAAGCAATAGTTCCCTCATGGAGAGACTGAACCAGGAGTGGGCGCAGGTTCCCTGAGCGGAAGACACGTATTGGAAATATTGAAAAACTGCTCAGGAAGTGCTTCATTCTAAAAAGCATTGAGGGAATTATGGACTGCTTGAAGGATAACAAAATTCGCATACATTGCCTTCTTGCTGGCAACCACTCTGCATGTAATAAATCAATCAGTATACTCGCAGCGGAGCAGCTGGCTCAGAGATTGCCTAACAGCTTTTCTATCACTCCAACATCCTCTATTCCTTCTGTTGTCGTAGATTTGCAAGGTAACCTGGTTGGTCTGTAAACTGAGGTTATAATGGTCACCTCTAGAACTATCTGACTGAGTGTTGTTGTCTTTGTGGATATTCTTTCCTCTCTCGTTTATAGAAGTGGAAGAGGGGCCTATTCTAGTTTCTATTTCTGCATTAGCCATCCCATGTCTATAATAATAATAATAATAATAATAATAAAGTTGGAAGGGACCTTGGAGGTCATCGAGTCCAATCCCCTGCTCAGGCAGGAAACCCTATACCATTTCGGACAAATGGCTGTCCAGTCTCTTCTTTAAAACTTCCAGTGTTGGAGCATTCACCACTTCTGGAGGCAGGTTGTTCCACTGGTTAATTGTTCTAACTGTCAGGAAGTTTCTCCTCAGTTCCAGGTTGCTTCTCTCCATGACTAGTTTCCATCCATTACCTCTTGTCCTGCCCTCAGGCGCCTTGGAGAATAGCTTGACTCCCTCTTCTTTGTGGCAACCCCCGAGATATTGGAATACTGCTATCATGTCACCCCTAGTCCTTCTTTTCATTAAACTAGACATACCCAATTCCAGCAAACGTTCCTGATATGCTTTAGCCTCCAGTCCCCTAATCATCTTTGTTGCCCTTCTCTGCACTCTTTCTAGAATCTCAACATCCTTTTTACATCGTGGTGACCAAAACTGGATGCAGTATTCCAAGTGTGGCCTTACCAAGGCATTGTAAAGTGGTATTAATACTTCACGTGATCATGCTTCTATCCCTCTGTTAATGAAGCCCAGCACTGCGTTGGCTTTTTTGGCAGATGCAGCACAATGCTGGCTCATATTTAAGTGATTGTCCACTGGACTCCGAGATCCCTTCACAAGTAATACTTATTGAGCAAGGTACCCCCTCCTTATTACTATACTGTACATTTGGTTTTGTTTGCCTAAATGTAGAACCTAATTTTTTTCACATTGAATTTCATTTGTTAGATGTGCCCAGTGTTCAAGTCTGTCCAGGTCCTCCTGTATCTTAAGCCGTCTTCTGGAGTGTTGGGCTATTCCTGCCAGCTGGTGCCTCCGAATTTGATGAGTCCCCATCTATCCCTCGTCCAAATCGTTGATGAAGAAGATGTTGAGAGCACCGGCCCAGAACAGAGCCTGGGGCACCCCACGCACACTCCTCCATGTAGATGCGGTTCCATTGAGGACCACACGCTGAGTACGGCCGGTCAGCCAGCTACGAATCCATCTGGTGGTGATGCTGTCTAACCCACATTTTTCTATCTTATCAAGTAGTAGGTTGTGATCTACTTTTATCAAATGCCTTACTGAAGTCCAAGTAAATTATATCCACAGCATTCCTCTGATCCACTAATTTTGTCACTTGGTCAAAGAATGCAATAAGTTTTGTCTGGCATGATCTGTTTTTGACAAACCCATGTTGGCTTTTAGTAGTGATTTTGTTTGCCTCTAGGTGTTCGCCGATTCATTGTTTGATTATCTTTTCCAGAATCTTCCCAGGAGGACCCAGGAGGACATTATGTGTCCTCCTGGGTCCTTCTGCAATGTTTGTTTGACTGCTGATAAACTTTGCAAAAGACTCTTTCAAGCAGTCAACCTTATTTGTGACAATTGATAAAAAGTTCATAGATTGAATTTACAGTTTGAGCTGTGAGCAAACATTGTCTGGAAAGGAGATCTGTTTCATTCTCCCTTACTAAGTTTGTTACTATCCCATCCTGTGCAGGAAAAGCGGGTGCTGAATTCCAGGGAGGGGAGCTATTTTCTGTGAGAAAAACAGAAAGTTGTATATGCTGTTTGCTTTCAAGTTCAGTTTGTAAATCACATTCCAATGAGTCACATACAGATGAGTTACTTACTGGAGCAGGCTGTCTATTTGCAGCGAAATCTTCCATTTTCTGCTGCTTCAGTGGCTTGGAAGAACTCTGTGCTGCCGAGTGAACACGCTGTCTCTTTCTCCTTTTCCCCATTCTTGGTAATCCTGGCTTGTAGAGTTGTTAAAATGTAGGTAAAACAATGGTAGCCTCTCCAGTATACAGTATATCCTTTATAAAAAGTCTTTGACTATTATAAAAAGTCAAACAAGGGTTAAAACAGATTTAAAAATAGGTTAAAAATGGGTTAAAAATAGGTTAAAAATGGGTTAAAAGTAGGTTAAAATGCAGTGTTAAAAAGGGTTAAAAAGTTAAAATAAAAATAAAAGAAAAGAAAATAAAGCTTTTACTTTTGGAGGAGCTCTTTACAGCCTTTGCTGCCTGTCCACCATCTTGGCTCCTCCCCCCCCCCCAATACAGGTGTGTCTCTCCATATTGTTCTATCTTTCCCAGTAATTTAGGAATCATCTCCAAAGGTTCTTCTAAAATACCAAATCATCAGCAAATGCTTGTAATTTATATGTTTCGCCTTTTATTTCCAGTCCTTTAATTTCTGTATCTTGTCTAATATTTCTATTTAAAACTTCCAGAGTGAAAATAAATAACAATGGAGATAATGGACATCCTTGCCTTGTGCCTTTTCTTATCTCAAAGTTCTCAGTATAATCTCCATTCACAATCACTTTCGCTGTTTGTTTATTGTATATTGTTTTTATCATATTTATAAAGTTCTGTTCAAAGTCCATTATTTGTAATTGCTGAATCATAAATTGCCAGGAAACATTATCAAATGCCTTTTGGGCATCTAGAAATATTAGTGCCAATTGTTTCCCTGGATGTAGTTCATAATATTCTAATATGTCCATTATCACTCTTTAAGTTTTTAATTTGTCTCTTTGGTAAAAAACCGTTTTGGTCTGGATGTATAAATTCAATTAAGTATCTTTTCAGTCTCTCTGCCATTATTGAAGTAAAAATTTTATAATCCACGTTCAGTAACGATATCGGTCTGTAATTTTTTATCTGTGTCAAATCTGAATCTTCTTTTGGTATTAAAGTAATATTTGCTTCTATCCATGTGTTTGGGAGTTTAGCCTCCAACAAAAGTTCATTGCAAATGTCTTTCAATGGTTCACTTAGTATGTCTTGTAGGGTTTTATATAACTCCGCCGGTGGTCCATCTTGCCCCGATGTTTTCTCGGTTTTTTGCCTTCTTATGGCCTCTGTTATTTCCATCATTGTAATTTTTTCCTTTAACATAGTCTTAAAAGTTTCTGGAATTTTTGGAAGGTTATTTTCTTCTAGATATTGGATCATTCTCTCTCTTGGAATTTCTTCTATATCATACAGTTTCTTGTAATATTCTTTAATTATCTTTTTTATTTCTTCGTTTTTAAATTGTAGACAACCTTTTTCATCTACTAAATTGTATATCGTTTTCTTCTTCTGTTTTTTAAGTTTATAAGCTTCCTGGTTTATTTGCATTTTCAAAAAAAATTTGTTTTGCTCTTTTTATCTGCTGTGCCAATTTTTCTGAATCCAACAGATTTAGATTGTGTTTTGTTGTTTCCACTTCTCTTTTCAAAGTCGTCTTCTGCGGGTTCCTTTGCAGTTCTGATTCTAATTTTCCAAATTTTTCTTTTAATAGTACATATTGCTGTCTTTTCTGTTTGTTTTTCTTTGCCACGTATGTTATAGCTATACCTCTAAAATATGTTTTTGCTGTGTCCCATACATTTTGTAATGTTGTATCTTTTTTGTTTTCTTTAAAGAAAAACTCCATTTCTTTTTTTGCTAATTCTATAAATTCTCTCTGTTTTAATATAGATTGATTCAAAGTCCATCTTAGTTTTTTTTGTATTGCTCTCCACATCACTTTTAAAGGGTTATGGTCTGCCCATGTACCTGGTTCTATCTCAATTTCCTGCATATTCATCCTCAATTCAGATGTCATCCAAATCATATCAATTCTGGACCAGGATTTTTGACTGTTTGAATAAAAAGTATATTGTAGTTTTCTTGGATTAATTTCCCTCCAAACATCTTGTACTCCAATTTCTTCTATCATATTAAAAAAAGTCTTAGGTAGTCTTCTTCTTCCAGTTTTTCCTATTTTACTGCTTTTATAGTCAATTGTCCCATCTACTATCGCATTGAAGTCTACTAAACAAATATTTTGGTACTCCATTTCTATTATTTTTCTATGAATATTTTGATAGAATTCTTCCTGATTATTATTTGGTGCGTAGATTGCTACTAACAATGTTTTTTTTTTGATGTAAATATATTTCTACCATCACAATTCTTCCTTCTTCATCTGAGTAAATCATTTTGGAATCTATTGTCTCTTTAATATATACAGCAACACCTCTTTTTTATGTTGCGCTGGTGCATGATAAAGTTTCCCAATTTTTGGGTATTCCAACAGCTTATAAGATTGTTTTTTATATATGTGTCTCTTGCAAACAAATTATATCTATATTTAATTTCTGTAGTTTCCTAAAAGTTTTGTTTCTTTATGATGGGGAATTTAGTCCATTTATATTCACTGAAAAAATTCCGTTTTCTTTCTCCATTTCAGTTATTTATATTTAGGTCTAGTCGATCTCGTGATCCTCTGTTCTCTGGCAGTTCCTTCACTCTCTTGCTCAGATTTCTCTTTCTGTTCTCCTGTTTGTATAGCTGCTTCTTCAGTTGTTTCTTCTGTTTGTTTCTGTTCCTTTCTCTCCTCTTGCCAATGTTGCACTCCTTCATCTAAAAATGCTCGGTTTCTTTCATCAGAGTCTTCTGCTTTCCAGATTGAATCCAATTGGTATCTTGTATTATTCCAGTTAATTAAAATCCCTTCTGGCATTAACCATCTAAAATTTATGCCTTTTGCAATCAGCTTTGTAGTTAAAAAATGATAATGTCTTCGAGTATCTCTTACTCTCTTGGGTATCTGCTTTAAGACCACAATTTCTTTATTTTTATATTGTAATGGCTCATCTCTTAACTTTTCTCAGTATTTCATCTCTTGTTGTTTTCTTTATGAATCTCACATGCACTTCTCTGGGTAGTTTATATTTCCTTGCATAGCTTGAGTTCATTCGAAATATTTCATCTATCTCCATTTGCATCTCTGCTCTGTCTGCTTTCAAAGCCTCTGCCAGAAGCTCAATGATCACAACTGCTATATTTTCTTCTCTATCTTCAGGGATATTTTGAAATCTTAAGTAGTGTTCCACCTTCTCCATTTCTAAGATCGCCACCGCTCCTTCTAGATTTTGGGTTGCTTATTCTAATTTTTCATTTTCTTGCAATAGTATTTCCATTTTTTATCAATATCATCTGATTTATTTTCCATTTTCTGAATTCTTTGTTCATTTTTGACAATCATTTGATGGTGAACTTCAAATTGTGTCTATGTCTGAAATTTCTTCGCTTAATTTATCAAAATTACTTTTTGTCTCTTCATGATTTTTTTGCATTGACTCTTGAATCAATTTTAATGTAGTTTGCATCTCATTTTGGGCAGTGCTTATTTTTTCATGCTGCAACATTGTTTCAATAGATACCTGGGTTGTTGGGCTAGGTGTTCCAACAGAGGGTGCAGAGGAAGTCTTCTTCATAAGTCTGGTGATGTTTGATGTACTCAGTTTTCCAGCCAACTATCTTAGGGTAAAATCCAAACTGTAAAAGGAGCCAACTACTTTAGGCTAAATCCAATATCTCAAGGAGAAAAAACAAAATGCAGCAGGCAAAGAAAAAAAAGGAAAAAAGAAAAAAGCCAACTATCTTAGGCTAAAATCCAATCAAAAAGAACGAGCCAACTACTTTAGGCCAAATCCAACTCCTCCAGTTGGGTCTCAGATGTAAAGCGTTCGCTGTCTCCAAATAATTCCTCTTTTAGTTATATCCAGAGTCAACAAATATATTTATGAGAAGTCTTTTCAATTGTAGACTCACACAAAGGCACTTTGTTTACACCAGGTGTTGTCTCAAGGTCACATACTTTCAGAGTCTCTTATTGTTTAATAATACTGTAATTTCTTCTTTCACCACTAGATGTCCTCGTGCACTATTTTATCAATATCTGGTTTTAAAAGATTATTACAAAGTTTTTCTTTTAAGGTTCTTTATACGTTATTTACCCTTGAGATTATATCTAAAACAATTTTCCACCTCTTGTAGATTAAGTAGTCTTTCTTTAAATCAATCTGAGTTCAATTTTTGAACGTTCTTTTGTATTCCTTAAAAATCTTCTCCCTTTGTAATTGCTTGCCACCTTTAGGTCTTAGTCCATCTGGGGTCTTTACTTTTTAGCTCTTCCCAGTCAGGGGATCAACGATTTTAAGTCCAAAAGGAAAAGGAAAAAGCACTGGCTCACCCAGTTTCAGCACGCTGTTGACAATCAGCTGTTTGGCGGAGCGCCACAGCTCCTCACTTTCCTTCCAGCTGACGGCAACTTGGGCTGCCTGGACTCACCCGGCAGCCTTTCCTCCGTCCTTTCAGAGGGTTTCTTCAGTCCGCCTGGACCGACCGCCGTCTGATCCGGGCTCATGAGGCATCCCTCCTTCTTCGTTGCCCCTCCAGGGCAACTTTCCGACCCTTTAGGGTCACTGGGCAGAACGAAATCGGGCTGAGAAGCCGGAGCCCCGGCTTCTTCCACCTGTCTTGTTGAACGCCAAACCGGAAGTCTCTTTAACTGGTTTTTCCTTATCATTGCAGCAGCACAAAATTTGATAATGCACAAGTGGTGGCTGGATATGAATCCTGAAGATGGTTCACATTGAAATTATCTGATCTCCCTAGAAATCTCTCTAATAGAGGGATAATGTACGTTGATCTGATGTCCCTGTAGAACTTGTGGCATAATAAGACACGTGAGATATCTTCAACTTCCCCATTGCCACATATACACATTCGCTCAGCTATTGTGGTTTTATCATACCTGCCCTGCAGGAGTGCTAAGGGGAGGATACTAAGTCTGACTCTAAAAATGCTATTCTACTCTTAGGAAAAGTCAGGTCTTTCAGATACCTTGCTGGTTCCCACACACCCCATTTAACCCAATTTCTGCTGTGGAGAGGTATCCTGTTGAGTTCTAGCTGGAACTCCATGTCTCTTATTCTATTGGTAATCACTTGCTTGGCTTGAACATAGCTTAGGGATATTAAAAACAGTGGGGAAAGCCCATAGAAGGCCATCTTGTGCTCTATCGCCTGTTTCTAGGGAAAGGGGAAATTATCTATCAGGACTAAAGGGGTCAAGCCCTCTGGGAAGAATTGAATTTTCAACCAGTAAATTACAGTATTATCATCTTCCAGGCCCTTACCTGAATTTGAGGCATTCCTGTCTCAATTCTCAACTTGGCGTTTTATGTTTGTATGGTTTCCAAAGACACTTTCTTCAAAAAAAAAAATTCCTGTTTGTGCCACATAGAGAATTTGCCTTAATGTTTTGGCCTCAGAAGGTTTTAAGGCTGTGGGGACTAATTGTACTCTGCCTGTGTAAAAAAAGTGTTTGACAGCATTTGAGGACCTAAGGGCTGATTGCATTGTGTGGTCCAGATGTGCTGCCCAAGTACCTTTCATATGGAAAACCACCCTAAGGTACTTGAATACATTGACCTGTTCTAGGTTATGTCCTCCTACTCTCCAAGAGTATTGAATAGCTCTTTTAGCAAAAACTAGGATTTTCGATTTATTGAAATTGAGGACCAAATTATCTTGTCTACAGCAGGGGTGTCAAACTGCCAGCCCACGGGCCGGATGCGTCACACGGAAGCCACGCCCACCCCATTGCCGGCAATGGCAAAACAGTCCCGATACGTTGCGCGACGTCATATGACGTCACGAGTTTGACAGGTCTGGTCTACAGTATTTTAATGTTGCTGCAATAGCTCTCTTGAGTCCAATAGGGGTTTGTGAAATAATAGCGGCATCATCGGCATAAAGAAGTACCAGGATTTTGCATTGCGCAAAGTTAGGATGGAAGTCTGGGTTGTGCAAAAGCTCAATCAGGGAATTAATGTAAAGATTGAAAAGGGAAGGGGCCAAGATATATTCCTAGCATACTTTTTGTACACTTATTGAGCCAAATAAAGTCCCTTGAGGGTTACACCTCACTTTTAAGGTGGAGTTAGAATATAATTTTTGTATGAGATACTGTAGAGGAGGCGTTTATCAATAGTAGTATGTTTTAATTTATCCCAGAGGGCACTTCTGGATATTGAATCAAAGGCCTGTTTAAAGTCAAGGAAGGCCACAAAAAGAGATTTCTTTTTATACATATATTTTTGTACAAGGTGGTGAAGTACCAAAATATGGTCAACTGTTGATCTCCCTTCCCTGAATCCAGCCTGTTTGTCTTTAATTATGCCCTCTGAGATTATCCAATCTTGAAGTTTGTGGTTTAGGTGCTTAGCATATAATTTGCTAACAACATTCAGTAGACTGATGGGCCTGTACTGTAGTTACATGGATCATTTTAATTTCCCTTTTTGTAGATTGGTACAATTGCCATTCCCCAATCTCTTGGCATACAACCAGTCTGATCTATAAATGTAAAGAGAGATGCTAATAGGGGTGCTAGGGTTCTTTTTAATTATTTCTGGCAGAACACAATCAGCACCGAGAGCCTTATTAACCTTAAGGGATCCGATCAGCTGGGATACTTCTTGTGTAATTGGAGGACAGTAAGAGGTTTGGTCCAGATTAATCTGGCTCTCGTTCATTTCATAGGCAGGGTTCGTATAAAGTCCTACTACATGATTAGATATCCTTAGGCATAAGACAGTGCTGTGGGAATTATGTGTTCACAGAGTGATGGCATGGGGGAAAAACTGTCTTTGTGTCTATAGTAGTTTTGACATGCAATGCCCTATAGCAGCGTCCTGAGGGGAGAAGTTGAAACAGTTTATGTCCAGGATGTGTGGGGTCTATAGATATTTTCTCAGCTCTCTTTCTGGCTCGTGCAGTATACAGGTCCTCAATGGAAGGCATGCTGGTTGCAATTGTTTTTTCTGCAGTCCTAACTATCCATTGAAGTCTGTACCTGTCCCGTTTGGTTGCTGTACCAAACCAGACAGTTAGAGAAGTACAAATGACAGACACAATAATTTCTCTGTAGAACTGTATCAGCTCTACAGAGGATGTCCTGGATGAGCTGGGGGGAATGTATCGCTCTTTTTTGCCTTAGTTCCTTGGACTCAGCTGAGATGAATGGGTCATCCTCCAGGAGCTCCTCGCACCCAGGGGTCTCTGGGGCTGGTGGATAATTCTCTGGTTCTGTCTGCTGCAAGGAATGTGGGATGACTGAGTCTTCCTCCAGAGGCTCATCCAGCCCAGGAGTCTCTGGGGCTGATGGCATGGTCTCCAGTTCTGGCAGCTGCCCGGACTGCTCGCTGGCCTTCCCCTCAGGGTCCACAAAGATTTCTCCCTGCTCCCGAGCTTGAGGTACAAACTCAGGGGCATCTGGCCTGAGCTGCTGCGGCCCCATGTTGGGGTTGGAGTGGTCTGTGCAGTCCACGAGGTCATCATCTCTGCCAGTCAGGATACTTGATTCTCCAGAGCGATAAGCCTGTCATCAGTGCTGCTGGCCTGATGCTAGTTTCTTTTTTTCATCCAGCATGGCCTCTTCCTCCCTGGCCCACCTAATGAGTTTGGTATTCCAGGAGGGAATCCTGCTTTTTTTCATGGTCTTAAACTGTAGCCACACTGGGTCCCATGGTTGGCCGCCTCATAAGATCTGTTCTGTCCTAGCTCGTCCTATATTTCCAGGCCCCATTCCCTTCCTCAACACAATCTGGTTCAGTAGCCTGTTCAAGAACTTGATGTACTCAGACAACCTTTTGTTGGCTTCCTGGCATGTATGATCAAATGAGTAGATCAAGTCAGTGACCTTGCCAGTCGGTCCAAACTCCTCCTGCAATGCGCTGAGGTAATCGTGCACTGTAGAAGACCCCTTCTTGAGCTTTAGGCTCCTGATGGCCTCTGCAGCGGGGCCCTTCAGGCTGTCACTGATCCTCTGTTTCTTCTGGGCCTCAGAAGCATCCCATTCTTCCACTGCCTGCATGGATTGCTCCATCCAGGCCTCATACTCTTCTTCCCCAGCTGGCACCAGCCACACCCCTGAAAAAGTCCTCAACTTCTTATACCCAGCTCCTGAAGGACAGTGGTCAGCCTGGGCACACCTGGTCATGAAACTTCCCATGGCTGTGAAAAACTCTGGCTCCACCATCCTTGAAAAAGCAGCAGTAGACATTTCCCCCTATGGGGGAGTGATTGGACTAAGGACAAGGCTTGATCACTGTTTCCTGAGTCACGACTCCCCAAGACACAGGCCAGAGAGCTTGGGTGAATCACCCACACTCTCACGTCCTCTGTTAGTTGCAGGTTCTCACCCCCAAAGCAGATGGGGACCCTCTTCTTCCACTCTAATAATGTGTAGGAGTGGGAGGCGTCTTAGTCCACCTTCGTGTACACAACGAACACACACTGATCTGGAACCAAGGCCCTCACGGCCTGTAACATTTGCTCCTCTGTCCAGGTGTCTCTAGGGATATCTATTACTACACTTGTCTCTATGTTGCTATTTTGTTCCTCACACCACTTGGTAGCGGTAGTGGGGTCCATTTTGTCCGCATGGCTCAGGTCTCTGATCAGGGTCACCCTTCCTGTGAAATGGGGCCAGAAGGAGATCCCGGATGAGCCCCTACTTTTAGCATCACCCCTGAAAGGGTCGCTGGAGTCTGGGTTTCTCTGCTTCTCTTCTCCAGGCAACTAGGCTCTTCCCCACTACAGTCACTGGCCCGGTGTTTCAATCTCTGTTGTTATGGCTGTCAGTGCACCCTGGTCCCTCACCCAGGCCCCTCCACTTGCCTGGGTCAGCTCGCCTCCACCGTCTGCTGGTGCGTCTGGTGCCCCCTCTGGTCCCTAGCTTGCCTACTCGCCTGGGTCAGCTCAGCTCCATCATGTCTGGCGCCCCTCTCTGGTCGCTGGCTTGCCTTCTTGCATGAGTCAGCTTGCCTCTGCTGTCCGCTGGTGTGTCTGGTGCCCTCTCTGGTCACTGGCTTCCCTTCTCGCCTCGCCCAACTCACCTCTGCTGTCCCCTGGAATCCTTTCTCTCTCACTCACTCTCTCTTGTCCGGGATTCCATGCTTTCATTTCCACACTTTCATTTCCATAGTATGATTACTGACAAATTTCACCTCTCAAAGCTTTCATCTCTGCTGTCAATATGTGAGGAACCTATCTTACACAAACCTTCCAATACTGAACAATATCAATAACATAAACCACACATTCCTGTGAAATGCTGAGCTTAACAACTGTTTCCCTTTGATTGATCCACTGATTGTCCTTTACCAGTTCAACCTTTCTTGTTGATTTCTGTCACAGGTCATATACTTCATTCTTGATCACACAAATCAACTCTTTTCTGGTTCACCATTTGTACATCTGTACATATTTTGGCCCAGTGATGCACAGTACTCACATCAACAGAGTCATCACCATAAATAGCCTGCATTTAGCAGTGAATATCTGTTACTACTCCTCAGTAGTAAAAAAATCAGTCATGATCCTTTGCTTACAATGCATTCACAAGTACTTATTGCAGGCTTCCATTTCACAGCAATACAACCTTTTTGCACAGCAACTTTCCATCAACTGAAGTGAAAGAACAGATGCCAAAGAATCCATCAAAGCTTCTAGCATGTCAGTACTGCTATGTGTTGTCAACTAATAACATTGGAGGTATTACTTTTCATTCAACCCTTGTAAAATTCAGATGGATATTCTTATAGGAGAACATAATGATATTGCTTATCAATAGTGTGGCCCCAGTCTTTCTGAATGGATTAAAAAATCTCCATTTCTAAAGATTGGCCTTCTCAGGTTTCTGCCTGAGGAAGGGAGACTGGGGCTGTTTCTGCCTTTGTTAATTTTTTTCTCCATTTCTCCTTTAGGGGAAATATTCTATCCTGCCTTTTTTAATATCCCCCAAAATATTTCATTCTCGGGGGTGGGGGGTGCTGACTTCCTACAATAGCTTGGCCAGGAAATATTTGAGGCATTCCCTCATTCCCCCTGGGCTTGCGAAGAGGTTGGGAGCGCCCGGCATCCCTGCTGACCGTCTCTGCTGACCACTGAGGAAGAACAAAGGTAAGCGAAGCACTTCCCTTTCTCCCAGGACGCCAGCGCTCGCGTGCTCGCCGCCTTCTCTGTGCACCCCCAGGGGGCCGGGCAGAGACGGCGGGGGGGCCTCTCTGGCTCCAGGGCTGCCCCTTGGATCTAAGGCTGAGTGCGTTCCGGCTTTGATGGCCCCCACCAGTAGATCAGCACCACGCCCGCTCACTGACCAAGCCTCGCGGCCAGCAGGCTTCACTTTCACCAGGACCGCCCCTGTCTGCGTGGGATAGCTACGGCCGGCGGCAGCATGGCCACCGGGAGCGCTGGCAAGCTCTCCCCCTCCCGTCATCCCTTCCTGAGCGCGGAGGAAGGAAAGAGAAGCAAGGGAGGGAGGAAGGAAGGAAGGAAAGAGCGAGCTGGGAAAGGGACTGCCTTCTGAGTGCTTCGCAGGTTTGTTTTTTTAAGCTGCCAGAGGCTCCGGGCAGGAGGCTTCCCATTTTGACCCCTCCCCCCCGTCGTTGCCTCTGCCTGAAGGGCCTCTGCGTGGCTCTCAGTTCACCTCTCCCAGACCTGCGTACGTGTGTGTGTGTGTGTGTGCGCATGGGGGGGTCTCACCTCTTGCAGCCCACGCTGTGACATTGAGGAGGAAAAGAACGGGAGAGGTAAGAGAAGCTGCGATGGGAGCTTCTTGCAGCCTTCCACGGGGCTGGGGGCGGGAGCTGAGGAGCAGGGCGCGATGCGATCGGCGGCACGTTGAGAAAAAGAAACAAGTACTCCAGGGAAGGAGGGAGGGAGGGAATTTGGTTGGAAAGGCAACTTGGTTGGAAATGCCCCAGTTCGAAGGAGGGCTGTCGGGGCTGGGCAAAGCCCAGGATCGCCGCAAGCGGCTACAGCTGATAGGCGCTTCTGCAGGGCTATGGGGGCTGGGCAAAGCCCAGGATCACCGCGAGCAGCTACAGCTGATCGGCGCTTCTGCAGGGCTATGGGGGCTGGGCAGAAGCCCAGGATCGGCGCACACTTCTGCAGGGTTGCAGGGGCGAGACAGAAGCCCCAGGATCGGCGCTTCCAGTGCACACGGAAGAGAAAAGGAGGGGGGAGAGAGAGGAGAGGCTATAAAAGAAGGGAAGAGAAGAGAGGATATAAAAGAAGGGGAGAGAAGAGAGGATATAAAAGAAGGAGGGGAGAGGATATAAAGGAGGAAAGGAGAGGATATAAAGGGGGAGAGGATATAAAAAGGGAGAGGAGAGGATATAAGAAGGGAAGAGAGGATATAAAAGGGGAGAGAAAAGAAAAGGGAAAGGATATAAAGGGGGAGAGAAGAGATGATATAAAAGAAGGGAGAGAAGAGACGATATAAAAGGAGGAGTGGATCTGGTTTCTCCATTGACTTTGTTTGTCAGAAGGTTGCAAAAGGAAATCATATGATCCTGGGACACTGACCATCATAAATATGAATCAGTTGCCAAGCATCCAAATGTAGATTGACCCTGGGGATGCTGCAATGGTCATAAGTGTGAAAAA
This sequence comes from Azemiops feae, assembly GCA_023970755.1. NCBI lineage: Eukaryota > Metazoa > Chordata > Lepidosauria > Squamata > Viperidae > Azemiops > Azemiops feae. Next base: position 356,018 of record JALGBA010001673.1, on the reverse strand, counting down.
TGGTCATAAGTCACTTTTTTCAGTGCCATTGTAACTTTGAACAGTCACTAAGCGAACTGTTGTAAGTCGAGGACTACCTGTATTTTATTACTTTTTTCCTTTTTTTTGGTCATCAAGTTTTTGACACCTTGCTAGGCGACTGGTGGTACTCAAATATTGCCATATCCTAAAAGTGGTACAATCTGTGAAAAGGTTGAAAAGCCCTGTTCTAGTTAATTGTAAATTTCCAAGAAAGGGAAGTTGAAGCAAAGGAATAAATGTTCAAGGTATTGCAATTCCAGTATGACTAGGTAAAAGTCTAGCCAGGAACTTGTGTTAGGTTCTTGATTGTTTTGTGTGTGTTGTGCAAGACTAATACTATATTCTTACTCTCTCTATAAATTATGAAAGTTAGTGGGTAACCTCAGCCTTTTTTTCCATCTGTCAGACTGCATATGAAGATAATTAAATTTTCTCTAGAATTTTCATGTAATGTGTAATCTTAATTTGAAACATTTTACTAGTTCCCCTTTTTACAAGAGTTTATGGCACAAAACACATTTACTTGTAGTAAACCAGCACCATCTTATGAGACATGCCTGGAACGTTACATGTTCTTTTTAAACTGCTGTTCTCTAGTGCTCTGGGAAGATCTGTAATTTTTCCTCTCCATCTTCGAATGTTTACACTTTAATACTTCAATACTTAATGAAAGCGTCTCTCTTTTCTCTTGTAAAACTGTTTTTCAACCCCTGCAACTTTAAGATGTGTGGCTGGAGAAATCTGGGTGTTGGAAGTCCACACATCTTAAAATTGCTGAGATTAAAAAACACTGTTTCAAAGAAAAGATTAATTTTGTTTCTCTTTGGTGAAATTGGGCTGTTACCCAAGAAACAAAGGATTTAGTCACGTGTCTCTACTTACACGTTCAGGAGTTTGTGCTGTTGTAATTACTTTGCTTTAATCACCAGAACAGTGGCAGTGTGAGAATTACGTTTCTCTCATACACCAGGGTGAGAGGGGATGGAAAGCATAAAGCCCCTGGAAGATAAGTGGTGGCAGCAGGAACTATAAAGCTAGTACTCCAGACAAGAAGCAGGGCCAGGGAGTGAAAACCTGGAGGGATTCTGAGTGAGGTTTGAAAATGTCCACTACACACTTAACTGTCTGATATAATGGTATCTAGAAAGGATACTTTTTGAAGGGTCTCTTCCCCCCCTTCCCCTCTTATCCTATTTCCAATTCCAGTTTGATCCCATCAGAATAGCTCTTCCACATATCTGATGAGGTAAGCTTATGCCTTTAATAAAATTTGTTAGTAAAAAATCTTAGGATTTTTTGGTTAACATAGACTACCATGGCTTACCTGCTACAATATCCAGAATTATACAGAAAATATTAAGCATAACTTAATATTATACTTATGCTTAACTGTGATGCCCTGGTGATGTTTTGATACTATCTTGCTGATGTTCTACAAATTTTCCTATATATGGGAGAGTACAAGGGTGAGATGTTTCTTTTATTGTTTATTATAATTTTATTTAAAAAAATACAAAAACAGTACAAATATTAGAAAAGAAAATAAGAAAGAGTAGTGAATAAGTAAGAAAGAAAATAGAGAACAGATAAAGAAGCAGCTTCTGATCTTTCTGACAGCGGTTATAAATGCATTTATATTGTAGAAAGAAAAATCTTCATCAGGGTCCAGTCCAAGCTGGGAATAAACAAAATGGAGACTGCTTTAGAAAGAAGGTTGGAGTTTATTGAAGAGTGGCTCTTGAGGTTGTTTCCTGTTCCTGTTTGAGGCTTTGTATTTCCTGTGTCATGTACTTTGACCTGAGTCTGAGTTTGCCCTTTTAGTATTGGTGGGTTAATCCTATTATGTCCCCAAAGGCCATGTCTTTTAGAGTTTGGGTGGGGTATGTAGATTTTAGAGGTCTTTGTCTTCCTAATCTCATAGCTTCTAGCTTCCTGGACCCAATTTTCCTGAATGGATTATTACATCTGCATTTCTAAAAGCTGGTTTCTGCTGAGTTTTCTGGCTGGGGGGAGGGAGAAGTTTCTGCCTTTTAAATATCTTCTCCATTATTCCTTTGGAGTAATATATTCTGCCTTTTTAATATTTCCCAAAATATTTCTTTCTCTGGATTCTTCCCACAATATTTTACCCTATCTCAGTGATGGCGAACCTTTTAGAGACCGAGTGCCCCAAAACTGCCCTCCCCACCTGCTCCGCCCGCCCGCGGGGCCACCCACTGCCTCCACGGCCCGCCGATCACCCAGGCGGCCCAGAAGCACCATGGCAGCCACGCCCTCCTCCCGCACCCCGCAGCATCAACTGCGCGTGACGGGTTTGAGGGCGAAGTCTTGTCCCCGCTGCTCGGCTGCCATGTCCTTGGCTGCGCTGCTCCGTGCGGGCTGTGCTTGGGGGCGACTCTCCTCAGGGGGGCTGCTGGTGAGGGGGCCATGGGGGGAGGCGGGTCTGGGGCAATGGCGCGCGTGCCCACAGAGAGGGCTCTGAGTGCCACCTCTGGCACACGTGCCATAGGTTCGCCACCACTGGCCTAAAGGGTCCTGCAGAGGAAGCCATTAGAAGCATAACACTCAGCCGACACTCAAACTGGATGTGCTGATGCCTGGCTCACTGCTATGGAAGTCCAAATATCCCATTTAACAGAGACAATGGCCTCATGGATGGCAAGGGGCAGTTCACCTAGGAAGGGAGGCCCAGCTTGGCTGGCCAATGTGGGGATGGACTCTTCCAACCTAGCTGAGAAGCCAGCGAGGCAGGTGATCTGCTATAACTGGGGGGGTGCAGGGCACTACAGGTGTACTTGCACAAAGCCACCCAAACCACAAAACCCAGCCCAGTTGGGAAACTATAGAGGGCCCCAGTGAGGGAGCCAACTGGGTGCCCAGTGACGCTAGCTAGCTCCAGCCAAGTACGGCTGCCCCTCATGAGTGGTGTTTCACAAAAACCCCTCTCGGTGACAGGAGTGATGAGAACACCTCTTTTAGTGAGGGGCTCACATACACAAGGGCCTGCCGAGGACAAAGCGACAAGGCTCTGGTAACAGTCTTTGGAGACTTGCAGGAGCGCCCAAGCACAGACTGTCAGATCAGATGCTGTGTTCCTCGCTGCTGAGATCCCTGACCAGTTGGTGGGCTCCATTTCCTTTAGTAGAAATTAATCTGAATTGTCTATCATATCATTTAGTCGCTTTCTAAAATATTTTACCTGAGACAGACAAAGAGCAACTCCAAAAAAGACCTGACAGGATTCTGGGGAGAAGCCATTTACTCTGACAAAATTAAGTCAAGGAGATAACATAAATAAAATGTAAAACTTAAGATAAACAAATGACAAATTGCCCCCAAACTTCACAAGGAATTATGCATAATTTTGTGGATGCCAGTTTTTCTAAAAAGAGAGAGATCAGAAACAAAACTAGTCTAACATTATGCAATCAAAAGAGAAAATGAACTTGGCAGATTTGAGATTACAGTCCTTCTTCTGCTACAGAATCATCAGATATATCTGAGTGAATACTCTGTCTTATAAACTAACAGTATGCTTTTTGGAAATGTATCCCACAGAACCCATAATATCTTATATATGTTTTGTAGCCGTTGTTTCCAATTATTCTAAGTATCAGGTTCAATCTCACAAAATTACAGTTCTAAGAAATGTATTGTTATGTATAAATTTGTATTTAAATATATAACATTAAATTTGAAGGATGTAAAAAAAAAATACATCTATAGAGAGAGAATGGTACTCCGAAACTATGTAGCAAACATTACATTTTTCCCGACCATTGATTGTGGCTTTGTAAAGAAATGGAGAAAGAAACAGTAATTGAGGGCAGAATTAGTGCAAGTATAAAAAGTAAAAGAGAAATGAAGCACAATTTCAACAGTACAGTATCTGTATTAGGCATCCTAAAAGGTTGGCAGGAACTAAGGCGAGGACGGGAGCTCACCCCGTTGCATGGCGCTCGGGTCTTGAACCTGGGCTGACAGCTTTCCAGCCGACAAGCCCAGTGTCTTAACCACTGAGTCACTGCACCGCCTCAATATGATCTGAGGGAGGAGCTTTATTTATTAAATTTGCTGCCCATCTTGTCACAAGCTCCTTTAGCTCCTCTGTCATGGTCAGATCATGCCCTGGTGACTTTGAGGTTCTCTTGTCCTACTCCCCTCTGCAGGGAGGCTGGACCCATTCAACTAGTCTGCCCCCAGCAACTGATGGACTCAATTGGGTTTCACAGGCAGCTGGGGGAAATACCTGCTGATCTACTACACAGTCCTGCAGAGGCCCTGGCAGCTGCCTGGAATAGGTAGTCAGTTGGAACCCTGGACAGGATCACACTTGTGCAGCCTCTCCTGGCCCATCAGTCCCGCAGTTCACAGAGGAGTTGAGGGAGGTGAAAAGGGTCAAGAGACACCTAGAGCAGGGCTTTTCAACCGGTGGTACTTTAGCACCTGGCAGGTGGTACGCGACCCCTAGCCAAGTGTAGCGGGGGAGGGAACCAGCTAAAGCGGCACAGCACAGACCTGGAGGAGATCAGCTGGAGCTGCAGGGCTCGGCAGAAGCCCCAGGATCTGCATGCGCGGCTGCATGCTAATTGGAGCTTCTGGCACACCCGGAAGAGAAAAGGAGGCAGAGGAGGCAGAGAGAGGAGAAGCTATAAAAGGAGCAGGTTTTGGCGGGAGAGAGAAAAAAACACGGAGAAAGAGAGAGAAGAGGCTTTTGTTAGCGAAGCGGTGAGGAGAGAGTGAGTGAGGGGCTTTTGCGAGCAACGTGTGAGTGAATGAGCAAGAGAGAAGCTTTTGTGAGCAACGTGTGAAAGAGCAAGAGAGAAGCTTTTGCGAGCAACGTGTGTGAAAGAGCAAGAGAAGCTTTTGTGAGCAACGTGTGTGAATGAGAGCAAAGAGAGAAGCTTTTGCGAGCAACGTGTGAGTGAATGGAGCAAGAGAGAAGCTTGTGCAAGCAATGTGTGAGTGAATGAGAGCAAGCCATAGGCTTTTGCTAGCAAAGGGTGAGGGGGGGTTGTGAGCGAAGGGTGAGAAAAAGGGAAAAGTGAGGGGGAGAAGGGAAAAAGAAAAGAAAAGGCATTGACTTCTGAGTTCCACTGTTGCAGTAGGAAGGAAGCATTAACATTGAACCTCAACTTTTTACTTTTCCATAATATTATAAACTAGCCATTTCTATAACAACAAATGAATCTAACCAGTAAAGCCCAAAATCCCCCCCCGTTTTTTTTTTTTAGTCATCAAGTTTTTGACACCTTGCTAAGCACTGGTGGTACTCAAATATTGTCATGTCATGCTGGAAGAAAATGAAGAACTCGACTGAACACGAATTAAGGCTGCTACAAAGGTTTACCTTGTGGTGGTAAGAGTGGCAAAGTGTCAATACTTCTCCGCTCTTATTGCGTTCACAGAATGCTGCCCAGCGGCCCTGTCTAAGGACTCTCCTTAGGAAGGGAAGCCCAGAGGCCCACCTACAGGGCTGTGCAGAGGAATTCATCTGGAGGATAAAATCACTCAAATTTGTTCCCATTTGGATGCCAAGCATAATGCTAGTCCTGTGGAGATGCCTGGGAAATGGACTTACATGGTTATCTGGGAATGATTTGATTCTGTTGGACCTGAGGAAGTGGTAAAGGTCCTCCAGAATGTAAATGCCACCACATGTGCATCAGATCCATGCCTCACCTGGCTGGTTAAGGCCACCTGGGAGGTGGCGTGTGGTTGGGTCCACATGGTGTCATGGTTTCAACAGATGAAACTCTTCAAAAGAACGTTGAGGCATTGTTTACCTTAAAGAATCTTTTATTCGAGTAGCATAATATCGGCACTGCATAATCGAAGCCAAAAACTGAATTCCCCTCCCCTGGGCACATAGTATCAAAGCACAATTCCCTCCTCCAATTAACTGTCATAAATCACATTCCCCAATTAGCTTGAAGCACAGGCTTCCTCTCCAGTTCTCCAGCCCAATTCTTTATCAGCTCTGGACTCAATAACCTTGATTCTCACGCTAAGCTTAGTGTTGTTATGTCTAGCTAGACTCTCATTCACACACACCCCCTCCCAGCATCATCTAACTCTAAAAGCAAAAGGGAAAAAGATGGCTACATTTCCATCTGTTGTCAATGCAAAACATCCGATGTTAGCAGCGTTGACATCCGGCCCCCCTTACAAAAAGGACAAATCCTGTAATATAAACAAAAGCACAGATTAGGGATTGCCTCTCGGTTTATTAGGGTGTTTCTTATAGAATCTATTAATGAGTCTGTCAGCTTTCACATCGCTACACTTCACCCAAGTGGCCTCAGACAACAAATATCCCTTCCATTGTACTAAGTACTGCAATTTCCCTTTAAAAATTCTAGAATCAAGAATATGTTTTACTTCATAGTGAGTTTGTCCTGCCACCACGAGGGGTCCGGGTGCTGCCTTAGGGGGAGGTCTTAAAGTGGAACCCCGATAAGGTTTCAACAGGCTGCAATGGAAAACAGGGTGAACTTTTCCTAAGAGCTTAGGGAGTTTTAATTCCACTGTGACTGGGTTAATGATCTTTACAATGGGGAAAGGTCCCAAGAACTTCGGTCCTAACTTCTTACCAGGTAATTTGAGCCGTAAATATTTAGTTGACAGATAAACCTTTTCCCCAACTTGAGATGTTTTTTGAGGAGCCCTTTTTTTTATCTGCCTGCTTTTTGTATGTCTCGGAAGACTTGTTTAAAGCAGTTTTCGTGGTTTTCCAAACTTCTTCCCACCCCCTCACCCATTGATCAAGTGTCTGGGAAGCGGAGGGTGCCTGGGGGGTATTCGGGTATCGGGCTGAACTCTTTTCCTGTAGCCACTTTAAAAGGAGTGAAGCCGGTGCTGCTGTGAACAGCGTTATTGTAAGCCACCTCTGCAAAAGGGAGGAGGTCAGTCCAGTTCGTCTGTTGGTAATTAACATAGCATCTGAGATATTGCTCCACCATTGAGTTCATGGATTCAGCCACCCCATTAGTAGATGGGTGAAAAGCAGATGATAGACCTTGAGATGAGCCAATTAGTTTGAGAAAACCTCTCCAAAACGTAGCTGTGAACTGCACCCCCCTGTCCTAAATTATTCGTTTAGGCGCGCCATGCAACCGGTAGATGTGTTTCAATAACATTTTGGTCAGTCGTTGGGCGGATGGGAGCCCTTTGCAGGCAATGAAGTGAGCCTGCTTTGAGAACAGATCTATCACAGTCCAGATGACTGTATTTCCTCTACTTTCAGGTAGATCTACTATAAAATCCATAGCAATTTCTTCCCATGGTTGGGAAGGGTCTGCCACTGTTTGCAATAACCCAGGGGTTTTTCCCAGAATTCTTTTCATGGTGGCACATACAGCACAACTCCAGACATAGCATTCCACGTCCCGTTTCAATCCCGGCCACCAGAATTGCCGGCGGATGAGGTGCAGTGTTTTTAAATATCCAAAGTGTCCAGCCTGTTTTACGTCATGGCCATGTAGGAGAGCGTTAAGGCGGAGGGTCTCTGGCAAGTATAGCTTTCCCCCCTTGTAAGCCAATCCATCCCTGCATGTTAGGGAGGTTTGATCGTCCTTGAACCATTGGTCGGTGAGGAGCTCTTGTTTTATTTTCTTTGCCCCAGGGTCATCAGGGTTAGGGGCTCTTGAAGGTGGGACTCTGTGCGGTGTGAGTTGAGAAGCTGTTTGTGGATTGGAGAGAATTGCCTCATTAACCTCTTCGCGCTGGCTTTTGTACTGGGGCAGTCTGGATAGAGCATCAGCTAAGAAGTTTTTTCCTCCCGGTATGTACTTTAGAGTGAAGTTAAAACGGTTAAAGTACTGCGCCCATCGCACTTGTTTCGGGGACAATTTGCGGGGAGTTTTCAGTGCTTCTAGATTTTTGTGATCAGTCCATACTTCGAAAGGCACCTTGCTCCCTTCTAGATAGTGTCTCCAGTTTAATAGAGCCCAGCGGATTACGAAAGCCTCCTTTTCCCACACAGCCCACCTCCTCTCGCACTCAGTGAATTTTTTCGAGGTGTAGGCGCAGGGTTGTAGGGTCCCACTCTGGTTCTTTTGTAGTAGTACAGCTCCGACGGCCACGTTGCTGGCATCGGCTTGAATTACAAAGGGCTTCCCTGGGCAGGGATGCTTTAAGACCGGTTCAACAGCAAATAGTCTTTTTAAGTTTTCAAAAGTGGTCTGACAGTTCATAGTCCATGCTAGTGGTTGGCCCGGTCGCCGCTTTCCTCCCCCTTTGCCTGTTTTTAGTAATTCCGTAAGGGGTAGGGCAATTTTGGCAAAGGAGGGGATGAACTGACGGTAGAAGTTGGCAAATCCTAGGAAGCTCTGGAGCTGTTTGCGAGTCTTTGGAGGCTGCCATTCAATTACGACTTTCACTTTGGTCGGGTCCATTTCAATGCCCTCACTGGAAATTCTGCAGCCAAGATAATCTAATCGGGTCTGGTGAAACTCACACTTTGATAGTTTGACGTAAAGTTTGGCATTCAACAGTTTCTTTAACACTTCTCTCACTAGTTTTACGTGGTCAGTCATATTCGTGCTGTATATCAGGATGTCATCAAGATACACCAGAACCCCTTTGTATAAATGGTCATGTAGAACCTGATCAATCAGCTGCATGAAGACAGCTGGGGCCCCCTGTAGTCCAAACGGCATGACTTTAAATTGATAGCTCCCCATGGGACAGTTAAAAGCAGTCTTCCACTCATCTCCCTCCTTTATCCTCACCCGGTAATATGCCTCTCTCAGGTCTAATTTAGTGAAGACACTCCCCTTTGCCAGGTGGGTTAGTAAGTCCTTCAGGAGGGGGAGGGGGTATTTATTTTCCACACACCACGTTCAGACCTTTATAATCCACGCAGAGACGAAGCGACCCATTTTTTTTTCTTTAAACAACAGCAGGGCTCCCACAGCAGACTTGGCCCGTTCGATGAATCCCCTCCCTAGTTTTTTGTCCACATAATGCTGCATCTCCTCCATTTCAAGGAGCGACATAGCATACATCCTCTGTCATGGGAGTTTGGCTCCCGGTAACAGTTCGATGGAGCAATCATTGGGTTGGTGGGGAGGCAGGGAGTCGCATTCTTTCTCACTAAATGCCTCCGCTAGGTCCCGGTACTCACTGGGGATGAGTGGCTCGCCTAGTTACGATAAGGCAGCCATGTGCGCTAGCTCATTGGGTTGGCTAAAATCTCCTGTAGCGTCTGTCAAGTTAAGGGGGGACTTGGGTCCTATGGGTAATCTTACAGTTTTCATTCCCTTCTCCCACCAGATAAATGGCTTCCATTTGTCCAACCAAGCTAGCCCTAGGATCACAGCCTCAGTCATTTTTGGAGCCACCGTGAAACGAATGAACTCCAAGTGCTCACCTATTTCTAAGCGTAGGGGTTCGGTCAATTGCGTGACTAAAGTTCCTCCCATTAGGGAGCCATCGGCTTGCTCAAACCTCACGGGTTTGGAGATCAGCTTTGCTTGTATACCCATCTTCAGGGCAAGTGACAAGCTGATAACACACCGGGAGCATCTGGAGTCGACTAGTACTTTTAAATCTACCTGTGCCCCCGTCTTAGGGATTATGAGTTTGGCAGGTAGTGAAAAAGGTGAGACGTGTCGGGTCGTTTTCTCCATCGTCGCTGTAATAGGGTAGAGCGGCGGCAGGTCCGGCTTGGGTCTCAGTTCTCTCCTGCGTGGGGGACGTGACTTGGGCAACGGGTTCCTGCACGATCCAGTTGGATTTCTCTTTCGTTGGCTGCTGGGCTGGCTTCTTCCTCGCTGGTGGTCTATTCTGCTGCTGGGGGTAAGGGACTGGGCAATTCGCTGCTCGGTGTCCCTGTTGTCCACATCTGAAACACTTGATCGATGGCCCAGCAGGTGGTCTGGGATTCTCAGCCGCAACGGTTGGAGGCTTTCGGGGGGGTGGCTGTCATTTGGGTTGATTTGGCCTCGACTCGACTTCTTGTGGGGGTGGCTTCTGATAGCGGGCGAGCTGAACATCTAGTCTTAGTGCTGCCTGGTACCACTCTTGCAGCTGATCAGGGACTGCTCGATAGATACAAGCCTGGGAGAGGTGGTCGTCTAGTCCCTCCTTGAAATGATGGACTAGGGATTGCTCGGGCCACCTCTCTATTCTGCCGGCTATCTTGCGAAACTCTCGTACGTATTCTAGGGCAGGCCTGCCGGCTTGTTTTATTTTGTGGACTTGCTCCTCCACTTTGAGGGCAATGGATGGGTCCTCGAACCTTGCTCTCAGTCCTAGGAGGAAGAGGTGGGGGTCCTCTAACTGAGGTGTTTGCTCATTATACAGATTGTTCAGCCACTCAGATGCTTCTCCTTCCAAGCTGGACGCAATGATGTCGACCATAGCGGCTGGGTTCAGATAGAAATAGGCACAGCGGTTCAAGTGAGAGCGCACCTGATTGAGGAAAAAGATCAACTTCTCCGGGTCCCCATCGAAGGTGGCTCTAAGAGGTGGCGCCATCAGTGGTTGCTGGCCTCCCCACTGTGGATGTTGCATCCCCAACTGTTGCTGGTCCCCCCATGGTGGCGGCCGCATCCCCAGTTGCTGCAAGCCTCCCAGCGGTTGTGCGCCCGGGGGCTGTTGCCACCCCCACGGCTGTTGTTGCATTGCCGGTGGCTGTAACACCCCCAATTGCTGTGCGACCCCCACCGGTCTCAGCGGCTGCTGTAATGGTGCCCCCAGCTGCTGCGAGCCTCCCAGTGGTTGCTGCATAGGTGGGGGCTGCTGCCATCCCCACTGCTGCTGGCCTGCGGGGGGTTGTGCCCCCAGTTGCTGCAGGCCCTCCTACGGCCCCGGAGGCAGTTGTTGCTGGATCCCCATCAGTTGCGGACCTCTCAGCAGTTGCTGCAGGTTCGGAGGCAGCAGCCAGCCCCACTGCTGTTGTAGTGCTCCCAGCAGTTGCTGACCCCCTGGCGGCTGCATCATCCCCAGTTGTTGCAAGGCCCCCATCAGCTGCTGCACATTCGGGGGCTGTGGCCATCCCCAGTTCGGCTGCTGCACCACCTGGGAAGGCTGCAGCATTCCCCATTGTTGTACGGCCCCCGGGCTGGGTGGCCGGTAAGCATGTCGATCCGGGGTTTGGCTGTCCCGGTGACGGCTCGGGCTCTTATCCCGTCGGCGGAGATCTGGGCTTTGGGAGGGGCGACGACTGGAGCTGTCTCTCCCCGTGGGGCTGGAGGCCATGGTCGGTGGCTTCGAGGACAGGGAGGCTGCCTGATCTGCACAGGGGGGACTGGGGGTTCCCCTTGGTAGGAGTTGGTGGCTGCCTCGCCGATCATCATGATCACTCGTGTATGGGGAGCGGGAAGGTTGTTCTCCACTCTTCATCTCTAGCTCCTCAAATCTTTCCACCAACTTCTCCACTGACTGACTACGGGCTGCGGACAGGTACTTCCACTCACCCAAGTCCTCAGCAGCAGACGATTTCGTGGTTCTCCACCGGTCTGGGGAACGCGACGTGCGGGAGCCCCCTCTTTGCAGCTCAACCTCGTCCACCTTTGAAGCACTTGATGGTGGCAAGGCCGTCTCGAGGTGTCTGGAGTCTCTGCTGGGTAGGGTCCATTCCGATGACCAGATCAGCTGTCCTCGTGGCTTGGGCTTTGCCCCTAGCTGGGAGGCCTGAAAAAGTTCCTTCTCCACCGGCGCGCTGGCTGTCGCTCCCCCCCTGGGGTAGCAGCCGCCGCCCGGGGTGCTGGTTTCAGGCGCTCTTTCTTTCTCCATGTTGATATCTTCCCCAAATCTTTGTTGGCTTATCCCTCGATTCTAGGGACAGCGACTGGGGCTTGGGACCCCAAGATAGTTAAGGAAATATTGGAGTTTTTGGCTTAATGTCATGGTTCCGACAGATGAAACTGTTCAAAAGAACTTCGAGGCATTGTTTGCCTTAAAGAATCTTTTATTCGAGTAGCATAATATCGGCACTGCATAATCGAAGCCAAAAACTGAATTCCCCTCCCCTGGGCACATAGTATCAAAGCACAATTCCCTCCTCCAATTAACAGTCATAAATCACATTCCCCAATTAGCTTGAAGCGCAGGCTTCCTCTTCAGTTCTCCAGCCCACCAATTCTTTATCAGCTCTGGGCTCAATAACCTTGATTCTCACGCTAAGCTTAGTGTTGTTATGTCTAGCTAGACTCTCATTCACATCCCCCCCCCAGCATCATCTAACTCTAAAAGCAAAAGGGAAAAAGATGGCTACATTTCCATCTGTTGTCAATGCAAAACATCCGATGTTAGCAGCACTGACAGCCATGGTGAATACATCTTTGTTGGAGAGGATGTTCCCGGCTCCTTTTAAAGAGGCCCTAGTGCACCCCTTTCACAAGAAACCATCACTGGACCCCACTGGTCTGGACAATTTTCATCCAGTTTCCCACCTTCCCTTTTCAGAGAAGGTGGTTGAGATGGTGGCCTTGCAACTCCAGAGGATCCTGGAGGAAACAGATTATCTGGACCCTTTTCAGTCAGGTTTCAGGCCCTGATGTGGGACAGAAACAGCACTGGTTGCACTCATGGATGATCACTGGCAGAAGCGGAATGGAGGTGGTGTATCCATCCTTGCTCTTCTTTACCTCTTGGTGGCTTTCAATACCACCGTCCATGGTATCTTTTTGGGCTGACATAGGGAGTTGGGGGAGGGTGGCACAGTTCTGTGCTAGTTTACCTCCTTCCTCCAAGGTCAGTCCCAATTGGTGTTGATGGGAAGCGAAAGATCCAGCTCTTGGCCCCTGCTCTGTGAAGTGCCACAGGGCTTGGTGCTTTCTCCGCTCCTGTTTAACATTTACATGAAACCGCTGGGTGAGATCATTTGTCACCATGGGATGAGGTATCACCAGGAGGCTGATGAAATCCAGCTATACATCTCCATCCTGGGTGAAGTGAGTGATGCTGTGAAAGTTTGTTCATGGTGCCTGGAGGCTGTAGGGGCCTGGATGGGGGACAAGACTTCAAAGAAACCCTGGTAAGATGGAGTGGCTGTGGGTAGGTGGGGGGCTCTGCATCTGGGAGTTTATCATCTTTGGTCTTGGATGAGGTTGCACTACCCCAGATGGACCCGGTGCATAATTTGGGTGTCTGTCAACTGTCCAATTGGTGGATCCAGAAAAAGAAACTCCTGGGACATTATTTTACCAAGAGTATAAACTTAACTGAATAAACCATATTGGCATAGATGAAGCGAAACCAGCTCTGGGTTTTCCACGCAAAAGCTAGCATAGTTAATCCCCCCCTTTCTTTATGGGCCACCCACAGTCCATTACATCCACCAATCACTTCTGCACATTTTGTTATGGGAACCAGTGAGACATGCTAGTCCACCTGCTCGATGTGTCCTTGGGTTGGAGCACTCTCTCACGGGAACAGATGATGCTCAGATGCAATTGCCCCCACCCTTGCATTCTATCCCACCTCTTCCCTTTTCTTTGTCAAGCTGTGTGTCAACGTTGTGACAAACTGAACTGAAGCCATTTTTCATTTTGTCTTCGTTGCCACATTTTAGTTTAGAGATTTTAGATGAAGGAGGGGGAGGGGTATGTTAAGTTTCTCAGTTAGCCATAACAATACTTCTGTGTGAGAATCAAGGTCAGTCCTGATAAGAGTTTTGGCGGGCTGAAAAGCTGGGAGGAGAGCCTGCATTTTGAAATAATTGGTGAATGTGATTTATGACAGCAATTTGGGGTGGGAATTGCAACTTGTTACTTTGTAACCCGAGGGAGGGGATTTTAGTCTTGGTTTCACCTTTGTATGTGCCGATATCTTGTTTCCTAAATAAAATGTTCTTTAAGGAAGAAATCCTTGCCTTGAAGTTCTTTTAAATGGTTTCATCTATCGGAACCATGACATTAACCCAAGACTCACTTTTATTTTAACTTCACGGGGTCCTGAGCTCCAGTTGCCTACCCAAAGCTTGAGGGGGGCAGACAAAGACTCAGGGAAGAACCCAAAATGGAGAAAAAGGAGGAACCTGTCACCAGCACTGCAACCACAGCTGCTACCTCGGCGGTTGGAGCGCAAGCCATTGCCCCGATAGAGAGTGTGGTTTCGGTAACTCCAGTGGCAGATGCGAGACCGAAAGAATGGGAACACATCTGGTCATCGGAGTGGACCCTGCCTAGTGGTGATTCGTGGCGTTCATAGGCACCCCAGCTGAAAAAGAATTCTGCAAAGGCAGCTGAAGCTGATTTTCCGCTGACTGCCTCCCATGAGTCCCGCTCTCCTGATTGAAGAGGCGCTAAGCGTGTGGCACCTTTGGATGAGTTGGGTGAGTGGAAATACCTGACAGCAATTCGGAGCCAGTCAGTCGAGCGTTTGAGAGAGAAGTTTGAAGGACTGGATGTGGGAAGTAAGGAGCAGATCACCCGCCAGTTACTTGTCAGTGAGCGGGATGACAGACGCCCCCAAGATCGGTCCCAGTCCAGGAGGAGTCCCAGTCCCATAGCTGAGGCCAGGGGCCCCTCCCCGAGACTGAAGACACCAGCTTTAACTTCTAGTCCGGTGTGGAGGCGAAGTCCAGATCGTTATCAGCGGCGTGCTAGCCCCAACCATCGTCGGAAGCCAGTGAGCCCTGACCGCCATCGATGTTGTGACAGCCCTGATCGTCGAGAACGGTATGTTAGCCCTGAGCGGCACCACTGCTACGCAAGCCCTGACCGGTACCCACGTCATGTTAGCCCAGACCGCCATCGGTGCAGGACAAGCCCTGATCATTGCCGATATCCTGATAGCCCTGACAGGTATCCACGTTGGGCTAGTCCAGATCGTTATCGATACCAGGCCAGTCCTGACTGCCGTCACCGCCGCCACACCCTGCCAAGGGTTGATCGGGCAGGGGGAATCCAACGAGATCTAGTGCAACAGTATGGGTAGCTGCGTGCTCTCTTAGACAGGCAGCAGCCCATAGCAGCTCCTTCTTTCAAACCCACATTTGATGGCGACCCCGAGAAGTTAACTTTCTTCCTGAACCTAGTGCGCTCCTACATGAACAGAAATGCCAATGCCTACCCGGACCCTGCCGCTATGGTTGATGTGATAGCGGCAATTCTAGAGGGGGAGGCATCAGAATGGCTGAACAGCCTGCACAATGAGCAAGCACCTGAGCTATGGGACTACAATCTATTCATCCAAGGGTTAAGAACCAAGTTCGAGGATGAGTCCATAGCTTTGCAAGCTGAGAAGGACATTCACGAAGTAAAGCAGGGAGGCAGACCAGTGAAGGAATATGTGCGTGAATTCCGGAGAGTGGCGGGCAGAATTGAGTGGTGGCCAGAACGATCCCTGGTCCACCATTTCAAGAACGGCCTGGACCCCAATCTATTCCAGGCTTGTGTCTACCAAGGAATTCCCGACCAACTTCAGGAGTGGTATCGTGTGGCTGTGAAATTGGACATCGAGCTAACCTGCTACAAAAAACCGCCGATCCCTGGACCTGGACTCAGACCAGACCAGACGGAAACCTGCCTGACAAACCCCAGCAACTGGGATGACTGAACCTCCAAAATCATCTTCGGGACCGCCGATCAAGTGTTTTAGATGTGGCCAGCCAGGCCACCGGGCAGGAGCTTGCCCCATTCCTTTTCCTCAGCAGAAAAGCATCTCAGCCCCACCAGAAAAGAGAAAAGGAAGCCAGCCTTCCACCAGAGAGAAATCAAATTGGATTACTCAAGAGCAAATTACCCAAGTCACCTCACCCACTCAAGAGAAGGTCGAGGCCCCAGCTGAAACTGCCATCGCACCTGCTCCATATGACAGCTATGACGAAGGGGAGAACGACCCGATGGTGAGTCAGCCTATTCCGCCTTTTTCCCTCTCTGCCAAACTTATAGTCCCTAAGACAGGAGCTCAAATGGACTTACGAGTGTTGGTGGACTCGGGGTGTTCACGATGCCTAATCAACCTCCCAACTGTCCTAAAGTTAGGCATCAGGGCAAGGCAATTCTCCAACCCCATGAAATTTGAACAGGCAGATGGATCTTTAATGGGTGGAACTCTAATAACCCACCTAACGGAGCCGGTGCGGCTAGAAGTGGGAGAGCATTGGGAATTCATTAGATTTGTGGTAGCTCCAAAAATGACTTAGTTCATTTTGAGCTGTAGCTTTCCTCACTTCATCTTTGCAGGCTCGGGCTATTTGCTGATATTCTGCCTTAGTTATGTGCCCCTCTTTCCACTTTTTATACTTGTCCTTTTTGTCTTTCAATTTATCAGAGAGTTCTTTATGCAGCCATGCTGGTTTCTTTTGAGAGCTGTTATATTTCTTCTTCGTTGGTATTGTGCTAGACTGGGCTTTTATTATCTCACTTTTCAAAATTTCCCACGCTTCTTGAGTTGTTTTCCCCTTGAGGATTCTCATCCATGGAATCCTTCCCAAGCTCTCTCTAAGTTTGTTGAAATTAGCTCTCTTAAAGTCCAAGACTCTAGTTTGTGTTCTATTGCTTGCGCTTGCATAATGTTGAATTCCAATATTGCATGGTCACTCCCCCCCAAGGTTCCTGTGGTTTCAACACTTTCTATCATTTCATCTCTGTTAGTGAGAATTAAGTCCAATATGGCTGATCCCCTAGTTCCCTTCTCTACGTTTTGGGAGACAAAGTTGTCTGCTAGGTTTGTCAGGAATCTGTTTGATCTTCCACTTGGTGCAGAGTTTGTCTCCCAGTTAATGTCAGGGTAATTAAAGTCCCCCATTACTATTGTGATGTGCTTCTTACATACCTTTGTTAACTGACTAGCAAAAAGTTCATCTATTACCTCTGTTT
This sequence comes from Azemiops feae, assembly GCA_023970755.1. Lineage (NCBI taxonomy): Eukaryota > Metazoa > Chordata > Lepidosauria > Squamata > Viperidae > Azemiops > Azemiops feae. The sequence goes on along the minus strand of JALGBA010001673.1, from coordinate 339,222 downwards.
GGTTGGGTGGTCTATAGTATACACCTATGGCAATGTCATTTCCCCCCCCCTTTTATATTGACCCAAATGCATTCAAGACAGTTTTCATCATTGTTGTGCTCTATTTCTGTAGAGATGTAGTTATTTCTTATATAGAGAGCAACTCCACCTCCTCTTTTATTTGGTCTGTTTCTTTTAAATAATTTAAATCCCTCTAGCTGTGTGTTCCATTTGTGGGTTTCATCCCACCAAGTTTCCGTAATGGCAACAATATCATATCTGCCCTCATTTACCTGAATTTCTAATTCACCCTGTTTGTTGCTCATGCTCTGAGCATTGGTGTATAGACATTTGAGTCGTTTATGACTAACCCTGTGTTTACTTTCTACATAACCTGTGTGGTGCCTGAGTTCCCTTATTTTCTTACCACCTGTTTGATTAGTGCACTTTGTGTGGCACTCGCTATTAAAAGCTTGATTTTGCTTGAGAGCAAGGTTGATATTCTTGTCCACACACACATCTATGTTACATGCACTGATAATCCTATAATTTTTAGATTTCCGGAGACAGGAATGTTCTATGTCAATTAACTCACTGTCCCCGTTGTTCAGTTTAAATATTTCTCCAGAAAATCTGTGAATTTATTGCCAAGTAACTCAGTCCCTTTCTTTGATGGATGCAAACCATCTCTTTTGTACATTTTTTCATTGGACCAACTGGAGACATCATGACTAATATAACCAAAGCCTTCCCCTTTACACCACTTCTTTAGCCACATATTGAATTCTGCTATAAGCTGACCTTTTCCATTTTGCTGCTTATACACTGGTAAAACCTCTGAAAAAGTAAGCCTATAACCTATCCTGCTAAGATCCTGCCCCAAGCTCTGGAAATCATTCTGCAGAGTGAGTACATCTTTTTGGGACAGATCGTTAGTGCCAAGATGTACAATAGCCTCCACATCACAGTCCTTGCTGCTGTTTCTGATTATTTTAGAAATACGCTTCTTGTCCCTACTGGCAGTAGCACCTGGAAGACACCTGACCTCTTTCAAAACCTCTCTGTCCTTTCCTAAATTTACATCCCTTATAATTGAATCACCAACCAGAAGGTGGCTTCTCTTTTTGGATGCCTTTCCGTTCTTGCATGACTGGTGTGTAATACCTGATTCACACTTTCCCCTGTCCAAAACAATTTCTTCATCTCGGACCACGATCCCCTGCTTATTTGAGTTATCATCATCCTAACTACCTTGACCTGTTTCCTTAGTGTCCCTAATAAGGTCAGCAAGAGCACTGTATCTGTTATGCAGGGACACAGTGAAAGCTTTGTGTTTATGGTTCACAGCTCTCACCCTGCCAGATCCCATGGTTGTCCATACTGCCCTTCTCCTGCAGGAACTTTGTGGTAGAGGGGGCTGATAGCGCGGCAGCTCAATAGAGCAGAAGGGCTGAACTGGACACCTAATTTCTGCCTGAAGAGCACAGATTACAGACCCTAGATAAGTAATCTGTCCTTGTAGACTAGTGATTTGTTTACAGATAGGACAGTATCCAAGTTTGAAAAGAGCACTGCAAAAGACAGTAAATTAAATTCTTTACAGCTACAACAATTTATTTGTATCCCGCCTTTATTATATTTACAAGTAACTAATAGGGTTCTGACTAATGAAACCAAATAAATAAGAACTCCTAGGCTTGAAGTTTCCTCAAAGCACATGTTTATTGGATACATAATAGCACAGTCAAAAGTGAAACCAACTCTAAAATTCCCCTTAGGGAGTCAATGTAACTAAATGTAACAAATCCCTCCCCTCTGCTATGCTATAGAATAGATCATGCTACACAATAAAAGTAATTGGTGGGCTTCGTGAAACCTCTTCTCTCCACCTTCCAGCTCCTGTGGAATGACCTTGGTTCCCACGGGAGTGCTCCATGTTTAGTCTAGCAAAGCTGTCATTTTCTTTCCCCCTTCCCCCCAACCTGTGGCAACTCAGAACGGCAAAGATGGCTTCAGCCAGGTTTGCTTCAGAAGTTGACAGTCAGACTTCCCTAAAGAGAAAGCAGTTCCTGGAAAATAACAAGTATAAATACACATTACTGTTTTGCTAATCCTCTGTTCTCTCATCTGAAGGTTCCCTAGGCTTTTGGGGATGTTTATCATGAAACATCTGTATCAACCTCTCTGCCTTGACATCTCTACTCTTCACCCACATGGCTTCTGATAGAGGATACCCCTTCCAATGAACTAGATACTGTAACTTTCCTTTATACAATCTAGAATCAAGAATCCATTTTATCTCATAATGGATGTCACCCTCCACCATAATGGGACCTGGGGCAGTTTGAGGTATTGGTCTCAATGTTGATTCTATAACTGGCTTCAATAGACTGTAATGAAAAACTGGATGTATTTTCCCCAAGAGTCGTGGGAGCTTTAGCTCCACTGTGACAGGGTTTATGATTTTTACGATGGGGAAAGGACCAATAAATTTAGGTCCCAGTTTTTTACATGGTAGTTTTAATCTTAGGTATTTGGTTGAGAGATAGACTTTCTCCCCTATATGAAAGGGTGTCATGCCCCCATCGGATCCTGAATCTGCTGGGGAAGATGAGCTGGAACTGGAGCCAATGGAGATCGAGGGGGAGGCGTCGTTGGCTTTGGAGGAATATGGGAAGGAGCAGGCCGAGGCAGGCCAGGGCCTTTCAGGATTGGGACAGCTTGAAGGCAGGGAGGAACAGGGGCAGGATGAACATGAGAGACAGAGCTCAGGCGATGAGCAAGGGCCACCCCCTCCTGATCCTAGATCACGGAGAGTGGAGAGAAGGAGGGAACAACGCAGGCAGGGCCGACTACTCGGGAGGAGAGCACCCCACCCCTCTCCACAAGGCACACCTGGGGACTGAGACTTAAGGAGATGCTGTGGGGAGGGGCATTTGTCGGGAACAAACGCTGAATTATTGGAGGTTTGTGTGCCATTGCCGACGTTGGAAACAACTCTCTGATCTCTTGTTCTGTGTTGTGATTTTTACTTGTAAACCCTGAAACTCTGACCATTGGACTGGCTGACAAACTTGATTTGGTGCTCCAAACCTCAGGTTGAATTTTGGCTTCTCTTCTAAAACTACTCAGGCAAGCTTGTATTTCCATAGACTCGTTAGATTTTGATGTATGCTCCTTTCTTTGTTATCTACTTGGCCTTGCGTAAATTGCTGTTCTAATCTAGCCACCGTGTGTGAGTTGAAAACCTGAAAGAGGACTGCTTGTTCCATACAAACACTTTTCCTGCCTGAGAGAGTGAAAACCTTTTGAAACTACTTGCAGCCAGAGGCTGCTGAAGGTGTGTGTGTGTGTGTCGTTACTTGTTCTGGGACTTGCCAGAAATGTGGGAGCATTTGGGGAACATTTGGAGCAATAAAGGGGCGGTTTGAACTGCCAGCTGACTCTGTTGCCTCTATGCCATGCCCTGGGTCATCACAAAGGGTTTCTGGGGGGATCCCCTTTTATCGGCTTGCTCCTTTTGAATCTTAGCATCTTTGGCTAAGGCACATTTGACATTTACCCAAGCGCTCTGCAGAGAGGCTACCCACTCAGTCAGTGTTTCTGAGGAGGGGGTTTCTTGAGGGTATTCAGGCATGGGAACAAAGTCCCTGCCTGTAGCTACTTTAAACGGAGTAAGTCTAGTACTGCTGTGTACAATATTGTTGTATGACACTTCAGCAAAAGGCAGGAGATCTGCCCAATTAGTTTGCTGATAGTTAACATAGCATCTCAGGTATTGTTCCACCATTGCGTTCGCTTGTTCAGCAGCTCCATTTGTACTTGGATGAAAAGCCGAGCTGAGGCCCTGGGTGGATCCGATCAGCTTTACGAACTGCTTCCAGAATTTTGCTGTGAACTGGACCCCGCAGTCTGATATAATTCTCCTGGGTGCTTCATGGAGTCAGTAGATATGCTTTAAAAACAGTTTCGCCACTTTCTGGGCAGAAGGAAGACCAGGACAGGCTATAAAGTGAGCCTGTTTTGAAAAAAGATCGATCACAGTCCAAATTACAGTATTTCCGCTATTTTCAGGGAGCTCTATGATGAAGTCCATTGCAATTTCCTCCCAAGGCTGGGATGGTTCCTCTACCTGCTGTAACAGTCCAGGGGGTTTTCCTGGCCTTTTTTTCCTGGCGGCACAGATTGCACAGCTCTTAACATAGCTTTCAATGTCCTTTTTCATTCCGGGCCACCAGAACTGTCATCTTACTAAGTGTAAAGTCTTTAAGAATCCAAAGTGACCAGCTTGCTTAGCATCATGGCTTTGTTGCAAGGCTTGGACCCTGAGGGTACTAGGAAGGTACAGTTTGGATCCTTTCCATGCTAATTCATCTCTATAGGTCAACAGTTGCCTGTTGTCTCTGAACCAGGGGTCAGATTTCAGTTTGGTTCTAAGTTTCTGGGTCAAACTGCTATCAGGGCTGATGGATTGTTTTTGAGCTTGATGTCTAGTGGTGACTTGAGAGGCTTTTTGTGGTGAGGGGATGATAGCATTGACCACTTCCTCATGATGGCTCTTGTACTGTGGCATTCTAGATAAGGTGCCAGCTAGGAAGTTCTTCCCTCCAGGAAAGTACTTTAGAGTGAAGTTAAAATGATTGAAATATTGCGCCCATCAAACCTGCTTAGGAGATAATTTCCATGGTGTTTTTAGCGCCTCAAGGTTCTTATGGTCAGTCCACACTTCAAAAAGTATCTTATTCCCCTCTAGAAAATGGCACCAGGTTAGTAATGCCCATCGCACAGCAAATGCTTCTTTCTCCCATACAGCCCAATGCCTCTCTGTGTTGGCGAGTTTCCTGGAGGTGTATGTGCAGGGTTACAGTTCCCCTTTCTTGTTTTTCCTGAGAAGAACTGCACCCACTGCCACATAGCTAGCATCTGCTTGGATGATGAACTGCTCCTCGGGGTTAGGATGTTTGAGGACTGGTTCTCCTGCGAACAACCTTTTGAGCTGTTAAAACGCTGCTTGGCATTCCATAGTCCACTTCAAAGGTTGACTTGGATGGGGTTTTTCTCCCCCTTTACCTGTCTTGAAGAGCTTGGTAATCGGTAAGGCTATTTTTGCAAAAGAGGGAATGAATTGCCGGTAAAAGTTAGCGAACCCCAAAAAGCTCTGTAGCTGCTTGCGAGTCTGAGGGCGTTGCCATTCCAGGATGGCTTTGACTTTCTCTGGGTCCATCTCCACCCCTTTGTTTGAGATTCGGTACCCTAGGTAGTCAAGTTGTGTTTGATGGAACTCACATTTAGATAGCTTGGCATAAAGGTTTGCTTTCAATATTTTTTTGAGCACTTCACGGATCAATTTTAATGTGTTCTTCCATTGTTTCCGTAAAGATGAGGATGTCATCAAGATAAACTAGGACCCCCTTGTATAGGTGATCATGTAACACCTCATTTATCAGCTGCATAAATACGGCAGGCACCTCTTGGAGGCTAAAGGGCATCACTTTGAACAGAAAACTCCCCAGCGGACAATTAAAGGCGGTCTTCCATTCATCTCCCTCCTTAATTCTTATTTGGTAATAGGCTTCCCGTAGATCCAGTTTAGTGAACATTTTCTCCTTTGCTAGGTGAGCTAACATGTCCTTCATCAGGGGGAGTGGGTACATATTTTCCACGCTGACAGCGTTTAAGCCTTTAAAATTCATGCACAATCTCAGCGTCCCATCTTTTTTCTCTTTGAATAGCACAGGGGCAGCCACGTGTGATTTAGCCAGCTGGATGAAACCCCTAGCCAGGTTTTTATCAATATACTCTCTTAATTCGCTCATCTCTCTGGGGCTAGAGCTTCCTCCTGCACCACTGGCCTGTCAGACTTGTCCACATGGACTTTTGGTTGACCCCAGTCGATGGAACTCCATTTCCAGTCTGGGCAGCCATCCATGTTCCATCTGCAGGTGTTACACCGGGATTACCAGTCGCTTCCCCTTTCTTTTCCATCTTGGAATCTTCCCTGAGTCTTTACTGTCCTCCCAAAAGAATCGGGTAGGTAGCCGGGGCTCAGGACCCTGAAAATCACTCCTCAATAGCCTTCTATCTTAGAGCAGTAGAAATGTTTTTTGAGAGAGTTGGTTTAATGTCAAGGTTCTGACTAATGAAACCAAATAAATCAGAACTCCGAGGCTTGAAGTTTCCTCAAAGCACATGTTTATTGGATACATAATATCGGCACAGCCAAAAGTGAAACCAACTCTAAAATTCCCCTTAGGGAGTCAATGTAACTAAATGTAACAAATCCCTCCCCTCTGCTATGCTATAGAATAGATCATGCTACCCAATAAAAGCAATTGGCGGGCTTCGTGAAACCTCTTCTCTTCACCTTCCAGCTCCTGTGGGAATGACCTTGGTTCCCACGGGACTGCTCCATGTTTAGTCTAGCAAAGCTGTTATTTTCTTTCCCCCTTCCCCCCAACTATTATATAGGATACAACTTGGCCCATACACAAACCTGAGGGCTTATGAAGTCATTCAATCAAATTTTCGCAGGACCTTGTTCGGCACTCCAAAATGCACCTCCAATGCAGTATTGAGGCTTGAAGCAAATGTGCTAAGTATTAAGGCTTGGGCCTGGACTAGGATTCTAACCTCAGGTCTCAGAATCATGTTTGGCCCTACAGGTTGATGCCTCTGCTGCTGTCAGACAATTACCAATTCCATTAGCACTGTACCTACATAGAAGAACTTTGCAGCCTTGGCCTCTCTCCTGAATATTTAGGCCAATTAACCCTGGAGAAGGCCAAATCAATAGTAAAAGAAAGAATCAGAGACATTGATTGCCAAAATGATATTACCAGTGCCCCTGAATTCTATCTCCAAATGTTACAGTCAGAAGCCCTCCACTGCAGAGTATCTATACAAGTTTAACACTAAGCAAATATAGAAGGGCCTTTTCCAGAGCCCAATTTGATGCCCTCCCATCAGCTCTATTGGTGAGAAGATTTCATGGGACAACTTATTTGCAGAGATTTTACCCTTGTGGATACAGGGAGGTAGAAACTCTTGCCCATATCCTCATACGGTGCCCTTTCTATGATGCCCCAAGACATGCTCTGATGGGTCTAGGCCAACTTGCTGTGGCCAACGTGCCACAGCAAACTCAACATGGCCAACATGCCACGGGACAACTCATTGCAGGACAATTCAACACTGTATTAATTGTTTCATTTAGTTACTTTTATTATTGGTGACTAGTTTTTTGTCGAAATTATTGTAACTCTTGTATTTCTGGATTGACTTTATTTTATTATTATTGGCCATGGTTCCATTGAAATTAATTTAACTTTTGTATTTGTTGAATTGTCCTGCAGTGAGTTGACTGTGGTGAGTTGTCCGTGGAGAGTTGGCCATGTTAAGTCATCCCATTCTGTGCTCTGATTGCCCCGATCATTTCCAAACATGAGGGCCATACAGATAAATTTTATGTCTATTATTTTTAAGGGATGCTAATCCTACACTCACATATCAGGTAGCCAAATATGTTTACCAAGTTATGGAACTATGCAAAACTTTTAATTAGATATGTTGTTTTATTGTCCTATTATTTTTTCCCTTTCTTAATAACAAAACACCTTCATGGATCACTGCCTTGTCGTGGCGAAGGGGCTTGTGCAGCTCAAAGAATCTATGAGCTAAGCAGTGCAGGGCCACCCAAGACAGACAGGCCATAGTGGACAGTTCTGACAAAATGTGGTCCACTGGAGAAGGAAATGGCAACCCACTCCACTATCCTTACCAAGTAGGGTCTAGGACAATTGATCGCAGTGACATTGCTATGCCCACTTCACCCTACCCCCCCCATCGCAGCTGACCTATTGCAGGTGTTCATTCTCAGCTGGCCCTCTGCCAGCACTCCTACCTGGCCACTGGTCCCCCGTCCTCTCCCCCTGCCATAGATTTGCGGCCAGACCCCTCTCCAGATGCGAGTTCAGAGCAGGAGGGTGAGGTTGAGTCTGCAGAGGAAAGCACAAAGCTGAGTATTGGTCAGGATCGGGGCTCAGAGTGCTAGCCTGATGGAGCAGCCTCAGCTAGGTTAATTGGACAGGCTGAGGCCTGGGGAAAAGGTTTATCTGTCAACCAAATATTTACGCCTCAAATTACCCAGTAAGAAGTTAGGACCGAAATTCTTGGGGCCTTTTCCTATCGTAAAGATCATCAATCCGGTCACAGTAAAACTGAAACTCCCTAGACTTTTAGGTAGAATTCACCCTGTCTTCCATAGTAGCTTGTTAAAACCTTATCGGGGCTCCACTTTAAGACGTCCCCCGAAGAAGGCACCTGGGCCCCTCGTAGTTGCGGGACAAACCCATTATGAAGTGAAACATATTCTTGATTCTAGAATTTTTAAAAGGAAATTGCAGTACCTAGTACAGTGGAAGGGGTAAGGGGTACCCGTTGTCTGAAGCCACCTGGGTGAAATCCAGTGAGGTGAAAGCTGACTCGTCAAAAGATTTCATGCGAAACACCCCAACAAACCGAAAACTAATCATTAACATATGCTTTTGTTTACATTACAGGATCTGTCTTTTTTGTAAGGGGGGCCGGATGTCAATGCTGCTAACATCGGATGTTCTTGCCTGACAATATATGAGGATGCAGACATTTACTATTTAACCTGTGTATTACTTTAGAGCTACTATTAGATGGTGCGCAAGGGGGAGTGGAAGAATGTGCTTGAGAACTAGTTAGCCATAACAATATTTCAGTAGAGCATCTTCCAAGGCTGGATGTAATGTGAGGAGATAAAATATGGCGGGTTATGGAACGGGAGGGAAAGTTCACACTTCAAACCAATTGGAGAATGTGATTAATGACTGTCAAATGAGGGAGGGAATTATGCTCAGATACTGTGGGATGAGGTAGGAGGATTCAGATTTTGGCTTCGCTTATGTACATGCCGAAGCTATGTTGCCATTAAAGATTCTTAAAGGAAAACAATGCCTCAAGTTTCTTTGAAAAGCTTCTTCTTTCGGAACCATGTGACTACCTTTTGGGAGACAAAGTTGTCTGCTAGGTTTGCCAGGAACCTGTTTGATCTTCCACTTGGTGCAGAGTTTGTCTCCCAGTTGATGTCAGGGTAATTAAAGTCCCCCATTACTATTGTGATGTGCTTCCTACATACCTTAGTTAGCTGACTAGCAAAAAGTTCATCTATTTCCTCTGTTTGGTTGGGTGGCCTCTAGTATACACCTATGGCAATGTCATTTCCCCCCCTTTTATATTGACCCAAATGCATTCAAGACAGTTTTCATCATTATTGTGCTCTATTTCTGTAGAGATGTAGTTATTTCTTATATAGAGAGCAACTCCACCTCTTTTATTTGGTCTGTTTCTTTTAAATAATTTAAATCCCTCTAGCTGTGTGTTCCATGTGTGGGTTTCATCCCACCATGTTTCAGTAATGGCAACAATATCATATCTGCCCTCATTTACCTGAATTTCTAGTTCACCCTGTTTGCTGTTCATACTCTGTGCATTGGTGTATAGACATTTGAGTCCTTTATGCCTCACCCTGTGTTTACTTTCTACATAACCTGTGTGGTGCCTGAGTTCCCCTATTGTCTTACCACCTGTTTGGTTAGTGCACTTTGTGTGGCACTCGCTATTAGAGGCTTGATTTTGCTTGACAGCAAGGTTGGTATTCTTGTCCACAAACACATCAATGTTACCTGCACTGTTAGCCCTATAATTTTTATATTGCCGGGGACAGGGATGTTCTGTATCAATTAACTCACTGTCCCCATTGTTTAGTTTAAATATTCCTCCAGAAAATCTGTGAGTTTATTGCCAAGTAACTCAGTCCCTTTCTTTGATGGATGCAAACCATCTCTTTTGTACATTGTTTCATTGGACCAGCTACAGACATCGTGACTAATATAACCAAAGCCTTCTCCTTTGCACCACTCCTTTAGCCACATATTGAATTCTGCTATATGCTGGCCTTTTCCATTTTGCTCCTTGTACACTGGTAAAACCTCTGAAAAAGTAAGCCTACAGCCTATTCTGCTAAGTTCCTGCCCCAAGCTCTGGAAATCATTCTGCACAGAGAGTACATCTTTTTGGGACAGATCGTTAGTGCCAAGATGTACAATAGCCTCCACATCACAGTCCTTGCTGCTGTTTCTGATTATTTTAGAAATACGCTTCTTGTCCCTACTGGCAGTAGCACCTGGAAGACACCTGACCTCTTTCAAAACCTCTCTGTCCTTTCCTAAATTTACATCCCTTATAATTGAATCACCAACCAGAAGGTGGTTTCTCTTTTTGGATGCCTTTCCGTTCTTGCATGACTGATGTGTAATACCTGATTTGCACTTCTCCCTGTCAAAAACAAGTTCTTCATCTCGGACCACAATCCCCTGCTTATTTGAGTTATCATCACAAATACCTTTACCTGTCTCCTTAATGTCCCTATTAAGGTCAGCAAGGGCACTGTAACTGTTGTGCAGGGACACAGCAAAAGCTTTGTGTTTATGGTTCACAGCTCTCACCCTGCCAGATCCCACGGTTGTCCACACTGCCCTTCTCCTGCAGGATCTTTGTGGTAGAGGGGGCTGATAGCACGGAGGCTTAATCGAGTAGAGGGGCTGAACTGGACACCTAATTTCTGCCTGAAGAGCACAGATTACAGACCCTAGATAAATAATCTGTCCTTGTAGACTAGTGATTTGTTTACAGATAGGACAGTTTCCAAGTTTGAAAAGGGTACTGCGAAAGACAGCTGCAAAACAAGTGTTGCACTGAACTAAGCCAGACATTCTTAGATACAGGGAATCTCAGACGCACTTGCGCTGAATGTACTGCTGCTGTTTTTTATTTTTTGATATATGCAGTGTTATCTTCATTTTAGATGTCAAAAGGGTTTTGTGGCTCCCAGTGTTTTCTGTGAGAAAAGGGTCCAAGTGGCTCTTTGAGTGTTTAAGGTTGCCGACCCCTGTCTTAAGAGTATAGGTTATCTTTTCCATGTACAGTATTTCCTGTAAGTTTTTTTTCCATCTGGGTTAAGTCATACTTCCTTTTATTGTTAAGTTCCATCTTAAAATCTCTCTCCTCTGTCTTGTATTCAGTTGTCTGTTTTTTCTGCTCACTCTCTATTTTTATTTTCTGAGAATTTTTGTGTTGTAAAGTTAAATTGGAGATGTGTTCATTTATATTTTCAAAGTTATTTTTAATTTCCTCGTAGTGTGAGATCATTGTTGTTTGGATTTGTTGCAACATAGCATAGATCAGGGCTTTTCAACCTTTTCACAGATTGTACCACTTTTAGGACATGACAATATTCGAGTACCACCAGTGCTTAGCAAGGTGTCAAAAACTTGATGACTAAAAAAAAGGGGGGGATTTTGGGTTTTACTGATTAGATTCATTTGTTGTTATAGAAATGGCTAGTCTGTTCTTTTTCCTTTCTCCCCCTCACTTTTTTCCTCTTTTTCCTCCCCACTGTTTCCTACTATTTGCTTTTGTATTTTTGTATTTTATTCTATAATCTAATAAAATGTTACAAACTATTAAAAAAAAGGAAAAAAGTACCGGTTTTAATTTCTTCGGTGGGGCAGTTCCTTTGCTGAATCACTTTCCTTTGCACTGACAAATGTATGATGAATTTATCCATATATATTAATATACACCACTACCAGCTGGCTGGTCGGCCGTTCTTCCTCTCTCCCTCTCCTCTCCTTCCACAGTGTAGTAAGAATGCACACACACACCCAGTCCCTTCACTGTACCCCTAAAGATACAGGAATCAAGCGCAAAGCAAGAAAGGCTCACAAAAGCCTCCCAGAATAAAGAAATACTAACTCCAGTTTTTTTTTCTTCAAACTGCCTCAGGCGTGTCTCAGTTTAAACAATGTAGCAACTGGAGCCTGAAAGGCTCCGGCAATTGCAAAAAGTGATAACCTTAAATTAAGCCTGTTTACCTTCAAAGAAAATTTTCTAAAAGCCATAGACAGACTCAAGGGGGTAAAAGTAATTACATTTGTTTAAAAGGATTAAACCTACGGAAGCCAACACTTTGGACTCATTGCTAGCCTTTGTGAAACAGACTAAAATATTCCAATAACCAAAGCACACAAACCAAGCCTCTGAATTACAAAACACTGTAAAAACTGTATACAAATCCTTATGGTAACCCAATCAAGCTGCCAGCTGACCCAGAACCCACTTGCTTCTGAAATAAACCAACCTCCTTTCCGACATGCTTGTCTTCCGGCTTTTCATTTCATCAGCGCTGATTGCATTCTCCTGGCTGGAGAAAACAAACCAGGGGACCTTTTCTTCCAGCAACAGCTTCTTCTTCCCTGTCTCTTTTTCCTCCCTGCCTGCTGAGCTCTCCTTCCACAGCTTCTTCTCCATCCCCTTTCCCGCCAAAACCATCTCCTTTTATATCCTCTCCTCTCTCCCCCTTTTCTCTTCAGTTCACCTCCAGCTATGTGCTGTTTCCGGATGTGCCAATCAGCTGGATCCCTGCGGCGATCCTGGGGCTTCTGCCAAGCCCGACAGTCCTGCAGCTCCAGCTGTCTCTCCCTCAGGCTTGGGTCGCTTCAGCTCATTCCCCCCCCTATACACTTGTCTAGGAGGGTCGCGTACCACCTGCCAGGTGCCAAAGTACCACTGGTGGTACGTGTACCACCGGTTGAAAAGCAATGGCATAGATCTCCTTCTGGAAAGTATTTGTTTTTTCTTGATATATTCTTTCTGAAGATCTCTGGTTTTCCATGATAGCCAAAAATCAGGGTTTTTCTTTCTCTGCAGATAGCTTTAGAGTCACAGTTCAGTTGGTATTTGTAATCCAGAAAGGTCATTTTTTTTTCTAAAGTTTATAATTCTCACTTTATAAATAGCTCAAAATGTTCTCTCTCTCTTTTTTTTTTGTCACAGCTGTTCTCTGTTATTAAGACGTTGAAGGTCACCAAGAACAAGTTATCTTTTACTGGGCTTTACCAGCTCCTGTGATAGAGCAACTGCTGTTGTATATTTTCATCCACCACTAGATGTCAGCACCAGTTCATTTTTCAGTAATAGACAATTGTTTACTTCTATTGTTTACTTCTATTTTCATGGTTTAAAAGGAAAAACTTAACAGTTTCCACTGGTTTCAAACTTAATTTGGATAAGTCATCAAGTTTTTGACACCTTGCTAAGCACTGGTGGTACTCGAATATTGTCATGTGCTAAAAGTGGTACAATCTGTGAAAAGGTTGAAAAGCCCTGGTCTATGGGGTCACAAAGACTCAGACATGAGTTAGTGACTGAACAACCACCAAATAACAAATTGCTGTATTAAATGGTTTCCCCTTTATTACTATACTGTTTTATTGTAAAGGCTGGTCAAAGACCATAATAAAGATATTTGATTTGATTAAAGCTATTCAACATTTTATTTTTCCAAAAGAAGAGAGAAATAGGCATGTTCCTTTTTACTAGCAGCATAAGAAGAGTAATACTAATACAGGTAGTCCTCATCTTACAAGCAATCATTTAGTGACTGAAGTTACAACAGCACTGAAAAAAGTGGCTTATGACCATTTTTCACACTTATGACCGTTGCAGCATCCCCATGGTCACATGATCAGAATTAAGGCACTTGGCAACTGACATGTATTTATGACACTTGCACTGTCCCGGGGTCACGTGATCACCATTTGTAACTTTCCCAGCCAGCTTCCGACAAGCAAAGTCAATGGAGGAAACCAAATTTGCTTAATGACCACATGATTCACTTAACAACTGTGGCAAAACGGTCATAAAATGGGGCAAAACTCACTTAACAACTGCCATGCTTAGCAATGGAAATTTTGGACTCAATTGTGGTCAACTGCAAACTGTGAGTTGAAAAGGAGAAGGTGGGAGGAGGAAAATAGCTCAGGCCCTGCTGATTGGACCTTCATTGCATTTAAACTGCCCAGAGCTTGCTGGGAATTGCTACAAACTGTGAGTTGAAAAGGAGAAGGTGGGAGGAGGAAAGTAGCTCAGGCTCTGCTGATTGGACCTTCATTGCATTTAAACTGCCCAGAGCTTGCTGGGAATTGCTACAAACTGTGAGTTGAAAAGGAGAAGGTGGGAGGAGGAAAGTAGCTCAGGCCCTGCTGATTGGACCTTCATTGCATTTAAACTGCCCAGAGCTTGCTGGGAATTGCTACAAACTGTGAGTTGAAAAGGAGAAGGTGGGAGGAGGAAAGTAGCGGCCCGCGCGCCATTAGGCGCACGAATCATATAACTAAAAATCAAAAAAAGCGGTACATTCAGGGCAAGTGCATCTGAGATTCCTTGTATCTCAGAATGTCTGGCTTAGTTCAGTGCAACACCTGTTTTGCAGCTGTCTTTCGCAGTACACTTTTCAAACTTGGAAACTGCCCTATCTGTAAACAAATCACTAGTCTACAAGGACAGATTATTTATCTAGGGTCCGTAATCTGTACTCTTCAGGCAGAAATTAGGTGTCCAGTTCAGCCCTTCTACTCTATTGAGCCTCCGCGCTATCAGCCCCCTCTACCACAAAGATCCTGCAAGAGACGGGCAGTGTGGACAACCGTGGGATCTGGCAGGGTGAGAGCTGTGAACCATAAACACAAAGCTTTCGCTGTGTCCCTGCACAATAGATACAGTGCCCTTGCTGACCTTAATAGGGACATTAAGGAGACAGGTAAAGGTATTTGTGATGATAACTATAGGCCAACCAACCAAACAGAGGAAATAGATGAACTTTTTGCTAGTCAGCTAACTAAGGTATGTAGGAAGCACATCACAATAGTAATGGGGGACTTTAATTACCCTGACATCAACTGGGAGACAAACTCTGCGCCAAGTGGAAGATCAAACAGATTCCTGACAAACCTAGCAGACAACTTTGTCTCCCAAAAAGTAGAGAAGGGAACTAGGGGATTAGCCATATTGGATCTAATCCTCACTAACAGAGATGAAATGATAGAAGGCGTTGAAGCCACAGGAACCTTGGGGGGAAGTGATCATGCAATATTGGAATTCAACATTATGGAAGCACAAGCAATAGAACACAGTCAAACTAGAGTCTTGGATTTTAAGAGAGCTAATTTCAATAAACTTAGAGCTTGGGAACGATTCCATGGATGAGAATCCTCAAGGGGAAAACAACTCAAGAAGCTTGGGAAATTTTGAAAAATGAGATAATAAAAGCCCAGTCTAGCACAATACCAACAAAGAAGAAAAACAACAGCTCTCAAAAGAAACCAGCATGGCTGCATAAAGAACTCTGATAAATTGAAAGATAAAAAGGACAAGTATAGAAAGTGGAAAGAGGGGCAGAATATCAGCAAATAGCCCGAGCCTGCAAAGATGAAGTGAGGAAAGCTAAGGCTCAAAATAACTAAGGCTTGCGACCAAAGTCAAAAATAACAAAAAAAGCTTCTTTCCAAATGTAAAAAACAAGAAAAAAGTGAAGGAAATGATTGGTCCATTAGTGGGGGAAAGTGGCAAGAAGGTGACAAGCAACAGGGAGAAAGCAGAACTATTTAACTCGTTTTTTGCATCTGTCTTTACACAAAGGGAAAAAACAGTCCAACCTATCAAAAACAGTACCATAAAAAATAGATTAGAAACACAAGTTAAGATAGGCAAGAAAATGGTAAGTGAGCACCTATCCAGCCTAGATGAGTTCAAATCACCAGGACCAGATGGATTACACCCCAAGGTTCTCAAGGAACTGGAAGATGTGATCTCAGAACCACTGAACTATATTTTTCAAAGATCCTGGAGCACTGGGGAACTACCAGAGAACTGGAAAAGAGTTGATGTAGTTCCCATCTTCAAAAAAGGGAACAAAATAGATCCAGGAAATTACAGACCTATCAGCCTAACCTCAATACCTGGGAAGATTCTGGAAATCAAACCACAAATCAGCAAACACCTAGAGACAAACAAAGTATATTACTAAAAGCCAACATGGGTTTGTCAAAAACAGATCATGCCAGACAAATCTTATTGCATTCTTTGACCAAGTGAAAAAATTAGTGGACCAGAGGAATGCTGTGGATATAATTTACTTGGACTTCAGTAAGGCATTTGATAAAGTAGATCACAACCTACTACTTGACAAGATAAAAAAATGTGGGTTAGACAGCATCACCACCAGATGGATTCGTAGCTGGCTGACCGGCCATACTCAGCGTGTGGTCCTCAATGGAACTGCATCTACATGGAGGGAAGTGTGTAGTGGGGTGCCCCAGGGCTCTGTTCTAGGCCCAGTGCTCTTCAACATCTTCATCAACGATTTGGACGAGGGGATAGACGGGATACTCATCAAATTTGCAGACGACACCAAGCTGGCAGGAATAGCCAACACTCCAGAAGATAGGATTAAGATACAGGAGGATTTGGACAGACTTGAACACTGGGCGCTATCCAACAAAATGAAATTCAATGGTGAAAAAAGTAAGGTTCTACATTTAGGCAAGAAAAACCAAATGTACAGGTATAGTATAGGGGGTACCTTGCTCAACAGTAGTAACTGTGAGAGGGATCTCAGAGTCTTAGTGGACAATCACTTAAATATGAGCCAGCAGTGTGCTGCAGCTGCCAAAAAAGCCAACACAGTGCTAGGCTGCATTAACAGGGATAGAATCAAGATCACGTGAAGTATTAATACCACTTTACAATGCCTTGGTAAGGCCACACTTGGAATACTGCATCCAGTTTTGGTCACCACGATGTAAAAAAGATGTTGAGACTCTGAAAGAGTAAAGGAAGATAGAAACAAGAATATTAGGGGTCGGAGGCTAAAACTATAAGAAGGTTGCTGGAAGGGGTATGTTAGTTAATGAAGAGAAGGACGAGGGGGACATGATAGCAGTGTTCCATATCTCAGGGGCTGCCACAAAGAAGAGGGAGTCAAGCTATTCTCCAAAGCGCCGGAAGGCAGGACAAGAAGCAACGGATGGAAACTAATCAAGGAGAGAAGCAACCTAGAACTAAGGAGAAACTTCCTGACAGAACAGTTAACCAGTGGAACAACCTGCCTCCAGAAGCAGTGCATGCTCCAACACTGGAAGTTTTCAAGAAGAGACTGGACAGCCATTTGTCTGAAATGGTATAGGGTTTCCTGCCTGAGCAGGGGGTTGGACTAGATGACCTCCAAGGTCCCTTCCAACTTTATTATTATTATTATTATTATAAGTCAATGACTACCTGTAATACTCAAAGGAAATATAAACATAATAGAAGGTAAGAAGACTGGAAAACATCAGAATAATGGAATAATTATTAGAGATATACATAATTGAGATTATAAATTAGGATTTAGTGAATTCCTATTTTATAATCTCTACAAGATTAGAGAAACTAATTATCTAATTCTGAAAAGAAAATATATCATAACAATGAGTCTTACCAAAATTAATAAAGATCAACAATCCAATGCAGTTTATGTTTCACATATATACATTTTATTTCCTGTAGATCAGACAAATAAGTTATATTCAAAGCATCAAATAAGCATTATGCAATTTTATTAACACTTTCACTGGAAAGGATATGGCAGAACAACTCCACATTGAACTGACCAAGTCACCCAGGAAGGCTAGAACAGGTTTTAAAAAATCATCTAATAAGTGTCTATGAATATATATCTGAGAATTGCCTTCTTTTTATTAATATACGCACACACACTCAGCTGTTACAATTCATTCATCAGTCTTATGAAGGAAGCTACCTTATCCAAGTCAAACACAAGGCTCATCTACAGTATCTCAGTACTGTCTATGTCAACTGGCAACAGCTCTGTGTGTTTTTAGACAGTTCCTCACAGGCCTATTTGCAGGTGTAAAATACTGAACAGGAATCCTCCACATATGCAAAATTTATAATCTCTAGCTTTTACCTTCATATTAGTATTCCAAACTAATATATGATTATAATAAAAATTGATTTATTGATAGGATTCCAAGTTCTTGAAACTTATGACAACCTGCACAAGGCAACAGTAAAGACACATTTATTTAGTTTTATAGTTTCATCAAACATTTATACCCTCCCTAGCCAGCTAGATTACTGGGACTGTCAATCCAGATTCCAATAACCTAGGTTGTTTTTTTTTGTGCCAGGGATTTGAGCTGAGGCATTAATTTGCTGATTACCAGTATGCTCACAATGCACACAACACAGTGCCCAAAGGTCGTGGGCCTTTTCTTCCTTCCCAACCCACACACAAAGCATTTATTTGCATGCAAACCTAGAAAAACTTTCAAAATGTTAATTGTATTAAAAAAAAACCAAATGGTTATACAGTAATGCTTTAAATATTTACTTTTACTACTGGAAGATCAAACACTTCACTAAATTCAACAACTTCTGGATTATCCCCATCTTCTGAAATGATGTATGAAGCTAGAGCATTATAGGAAACTTCATTTCCCTTCCCATCTTTCAGAAGCTGAATAACCTAAAACATGAAAGTGAAATGTTATTCTCTTCAATTTCAGAAAAATGCTGATGTGCAGCAATTCATTTTCCCCCAGACATACATTCATGCTAATATTATCCCTTTTACCAGAAAAGGTATTAAACTGAATAAAGCCAAACCCCAAGGTCATCGCCTGGGAACATCTGAGGCAGACAGACGAGATGCTATGACGAGACAGGTGGAAGAAACCGGGGCTCTGGCTTCTTAGCCCGATTTCGTTCGGTCCGACCCCCAAGGGGTCGGAAAGTTGCCCTGGAGGGGCAACAAAGAAGAAGGGAAGCTTTGGGAGTCTGGACCAAACGGCAGTCGGTCCAGACGGACTGAAGAAACCTTTCTAAAGGACGGAAGAAAGGCTGCCTGGTAAGCACAGGCAGCCCAAGTCATCGTCAGCCGGAAAAAAAAGCGAGGAGCCGCGGTGCTCCGCCAAACAGCTGATTGTCAACAGCGTGCTGAAACTGGGTGAGCCTGTTTTTTATTCCTTTTCCTTATGGATTCAGAAATACTGATCCGATCCCCTGATTGGGAAACATCTACGAAGTAAAGACCCCAGAAGGACTAGGGAAGAAGAGAGTTAAAAGCGGCGAGAAATTACAAGAGGAGGAAGGAATTTAAGGAATATAAAAGAATATTTAAAAATGGAACTTAGATCGACTTAAAGAAAGACTGCTTAACCTCCAGGACGTGGAAAATCTTTTTAGATTTAATTTCTAGGGTAAATAACTTACAAAGAACTTTAAAAGAAAACTTTGTAAAAATCTTTTAAAGCCGGATATACTGTAGACAATACAGTGTATGAGGACATCTAGTGGTGAAAGGAGATACTACAGTAATATCAAATAAAAGAATTTGAAAAGTGTTTGACCTTGAAACAACACCTGGTGTAAACAAAGTGCCTTTATATGACTTTGCATGAGAAAAGACTCTACAATTATATCTGTTGACTCTGGATATAACCAAAACAGGAATTATTTGGAGACAGAGGGCGTTTTACATTTGTGATTTGACCGGAGGATTTGGATTTAGCCTAAAGTAGTTGGCTTGATTTTATGGATGGATTTTAGCCTAAGACAGTTGGCTTTCCCCCCCTTTTTTCTCTTTTTTTTCTCTTGTTTTTTCTCCTTGAGAATTTGGATCTAGCCTAAAGTAGTTGGCTCTTTTCATGGTTTGGATTTTAGCCTAAGATAGTTGGCTCAAAAAATGAGTGCATCAAATCTTACTAGACTTATGAAAAAAACTTCCTCTGCACCTTCCGTTGGAACATCTAGCCCAACAAGCCAGGGATCTATTGAAACAATGTTGCAGCGTGAGAAAATAAGCACTGCCCAAACTGAGATGCAAACCACATTAAAATTAATTCAAGAATCAATACAGAGAAACCATGAAGAGACAAAAAGTAATTTTGATAAATTAAATGAACAAATGTTGGATATAAAGACACAATTTGAAGCTCATCAGCAAATGATTGTTAAAAATGAACAAAGAATTCAGAAAATGGAAAATAAATCAGATGATATTAACAAAAAGATGGAAGTACTAATGCAAGAAAATGAAAAATTAGAACAAGCAAATCAAAACCTAGAAGGTACGGTGGCAGTTTTAAAAATGGAGAAAGTGGAACATTATTTAAGATTTCAAAATATTCCTGAAGACAGAGAAGAAGATATAGCAGTTGTGATTATTGATTTACTGGCAGAGGCTTTGAAAGCAGACCGAGCAGAGATACAAATGGAGATAGATGAAATCTTTCGAATGAATTCAAGCTATGCAAGGAAATATAAACTACCCAGAGAAGTTCATGTAAGATTCATAAAGAAATCAACAAGAGATGAAATACTGAGAAAAGTCAGAGATGAGCCATTACAATATAAGAATAAAGAAATTGTGGTCTTAAAGCAGATACCCAAGAGAGTAAGAGACACCCGAAGACAATATCACTTCTTAACTACAAAGCAAAAGGTATAAACTTCAGATGGTTAATGCCAGAAGGGATCTTAATCAACTGGAATAATACAAGATACCGACTGGACTCAGTTTGGAAGGCACAAGACTTTGACGAAAGAAATCAAGCATTTTTAAATGAAGGAGTACAATATCAACAAGAGGAGAGAAAAGATCAGAAACAAACAGAAGAAGCAACTGAGGAAGCAACTATACAAACAGAAGAACAGAAAAAGAAACTTGATCAAGAGAGTGAGGGAATAGCCAGAGAACAGAGGACTACGAGATCGACAAGACCTAAATATAAGTAATTGAAATGGAGAAAGAAAACGGATTTTTTTTCAGTGAATATAAATGGACTGAATTCCCCATCAAAAAGAAATAAAATTTTTAGAAAACTACAGAAATTAAACATAGATATAATTTGTTTGCAAGAGAAACATAAAAAGACAATTGTCAACGCTGTTAATATGGGATATTATTGCATTGACAAGATATGCAGAACTGTTTGGTATTTTTGGAGTTAAATCAGATGACATACAGAGGGAGGAGAATTGTGAAGAAAGCGGGAGATTGGGAAGGGAAGTGAATCTTTGGCCTCCAGCCTAATTGGAAGACGTAAATCATGACAGTAAAGTAAGGGAGGAGTTAGCAAGATAAGACATACACCAGCCAGAGAAATCCAGATTCTGGCATCCGCTTTGTAATGTACCGAAGGGTTGTAGCAAAACTCCTGGCAAGGAATGCAAAATAAAGAAACTAAAACAGAGAATAATGTCTCCGTTTTCAAGGATTGTTTCCTCCTTCGGACCACAACATCATGCCAGAATCTAAAAACTTTTCAAACAACAGGGAGGTGCATTACCCCACCTCTTTCTCCTAGCCTGGAGTGAGAATGACAGGATTCAGGAGCAAGCCAATCTATCATGAAACGGGAGTTTGTTAAATACAGCCCGGCAGCACCTGATATCCCAGAGGGGGAAGTAACAGACAGCATGCTGTGGGAAAATGAATTTTGGCAAACAAATGAGAACCGGTGGACAGACAATGGGCAAACTGCCATTCAAGACCTGGGTGAGTTACTGGAAATATCTCAAACCCCAGGGGAGAGAGGCAGAGACCCATTCCTGAAAAAAGAAGCTTACAGCCCCTCCAATTCGTATCAGACAGCCTTTCAGACCCTGTCTCCCTCTATCAGGGACCCCAGCCCTGAAGAGAGAGGGAATCCATGTCTGAGGCCTCTGCAACAATGGGGAGTATGGCATTCGAAGCAGGCAGGGAGCAGACGACTTTTGAGCTCACCACAGCCGATAGGGACCTTGCAACAGATAGGGGTGGTGCAGGGCCCAGGAGGTCAGCAGCTAGAGGAAGGATGGCCACAACAAGGAGATTGGCCCCAGCCCCTGAATGTGCAACCCCTGGGCATAAACCAGCAACCAGGATGGGGCCAGCAACAGCCACAGTGGGGGCCCCAACAACATATAATTACTCCATTCAGAGCAACCTTCGATGGGGATCCAGAGAAACTGATTTTTTTCCTTAACCAAGTACGCTCGCACTTGAATAGCTCGGCTTATCTCTACCCAGACCCAGGGGCTATGGTCGATGTGATTGCGTCTGGCCTAGAGGGAGACGCATCCGAATGGCTGAACAATTTATACAATGAGCAAGCCCCAGAATTGGAAGACCCCCAACTCTTCCTCCTGGGTCTGAAAGAAAGATTTGAGGACCCATCCCTTGGCTTAAAAGCAAGAGAACAAATCCACAAAATAAAACAAGCCGGCAGGCCTGCCCTGGAGTACGTGCGAGAGTTTCGCAAGATAGCAGGTCGGATAGAGGGGTGGCCAGAGCAGTCCCTAATCCATCACTTCATTGAGGGATTAGATGATCACCTCTCCCAGGCCTACATTATTCGAGCAGTACCTGACCGACTACACGAGTGGTACCAGACGACGGTGAAGCTAGATGTTCAGCTCGCCCGCTATAAAAAGCCTTCCCCACCTGAATCTGAGCAGCAACCAGAGCAATCCGAACAACAATCACCCCCACGAGACCCTCCGGCTACCACAATGACTGAAAGAACCGGGCCACCCGCAAGCGCGTCAATAAAGTGTTTCCGATGCGGAAATAAGGGACATCGAGCAACAAACTGTCCAGTCCCCTACCCCCAACTGCAGAGCAGTTGGGAACCAGCAACGAAAAGGAGACTACCCTTTGCCATGAAAATGGGCATACGGGCAAAACAACTTTCCAACCCTGTGAGGTTCGAGCAAGCTGACGGCTCCCTGATGGGAGGGACTTTAGTCACACAATTAACTGAGCCCTTACGCCTAGAAATAGGGGCACACTGGGAATATATTCGGTTCCTGGTGGCCCCCAAAATGACTGAGACTGTGATTCTAGGCTTAGCCTGGTTGGACAAATGGAAGCCACTTATCTGGTGGGAGAAAGGAATGAGAACTGTGAGACTACCTATAGGGCCTGAGCCTCCCACTGATTCAACTGACGTTGCGGGACACTTTAGGCCACCTAATGAGCGAGCACTCATAGCTGCCTCACTGTCACCAGATGAATCACTCATCCCCAATGAATACCGGGACTTAGCAGAGGCATTTAGTGAAAATGAATGCGATGTCCTACCCCCTCACAGACCCAATGACTGTTCTATCGAACTGGTGCCAGGAGCCAAACTTCCACGCCCGAGAATGTACGCCATGTCCCCCCTCGAGATGGAAGAGATGCAGCAATACGTGAATAAAAACTTAGCGAGGGGGTTCATTGAACGGGCCAAATCTACTGTGGGAGCCCCCGTGTTATTTAAAGAAAAAAAAGATGGGTCTCTTCGTCTCTGCGTAGACTATAAGGGCCTCAACGCTGTGAGTGTGGAAAACAGATACCCCCTCCCCCTCCTAAAGGACTTATTAACTCATCTGGCTAAGGGGAGTGTCTTCACTAAATTAGACCTGAGAGAGGCATACTACCGAGTGAGAATAAAAGAAGGAGATGAGTGGAAAACTGCCTTCAACTGCCCCATGGGGAGCTATCAATTCAAAGTCATGCCATTCGGACTACAGGGGGCCCCAGCCGTATTCATGCAGTTGATTAATGAAGTCCTACATGAACACTTGTACAAAGGGGTTCTGGTGTACCTTGACGATATTCTGATATACAGCACGAATATGACTGATCACATAAAGCTGGTAAGAGAAGTGTTAAAGAAACTATTGAATGCCAAGCTTTATGCCAAATTGTCAAAATGTGAATTTCACCAGACCCGATTAGATTACCTCGGCTACAGAATCTCCAACGAAGGCATTGAGATGGATCCAGCCAAGGTGAAAACTATAATCGAATGGCAGCCCCCCAAAACCCGCAAACAACTCCAGAGCTTTCTAGGTTTTGCCAACTTCTACCGTCAATTCATCCCCTCTTTTGCCAAAATTGCCCTACCCCTTACAGATTTACTAAAAACAGGGAAAAAAGGGAAGCCGCGACCGGGCCAACCACTAGCATGGACTATGAACTGTCAAACCGCTTTTGAGAATTTAAAAAGACTATTTGCTGCCGAACCGGTCCTAAAGCACCCCTGTCTAGGGGAGCCCTTTGTAATTCAAGCCGACGCCAGTGATGTGGCAGTTGGAGCTGTATTGCTTCAAAAGAACAAGAAGGGAGTCCTGCAACCCTGCGCCTACACCTCCAAAAAATTTACGGAAAGTGAACGGAGATGGGCAATATGGGAGAAGGAGGCCTTCGCAATTAGATGGGGGCTGTTAAACTGGCGACACTATCTGGAGGGGAGCAAGGTGCCATTCGAAGTATGGACAGATCACAAAAACCTAGAGGCACTGAAAACTCCTCGCAAATTGTCCCCAAAGCAAGTACGGTGGGCACAGTACTTTAACCGCTTCAACTTTACTCTAAAGTACATACCAGGGGGGAAAAACTTCCTAGCTGATGCGCTATCGAGATTGCCCCAATACAAAAGCGAACGTGAAGAAGTCAACGAGGCAATTATCTCCAATCCACAACCTGTTGCACAAATCACGCCTCGCAGGGTCCCAAATCCGGATGACCCTGGAGCAAAGAAAATAAAACGAGAGCTCCTCACCGATCAATGGTTCAAAGGTAACCAAACCTCCTTGACGTGCCGGGATGGTTTGGCTTACAAAGGGGGGAAACTGTATTTGCCTGAATCCCTCCGTCTCAATGCTCTCAAACACAGCCATGATGTAAAGCAGGCTGGACACTTTGGATATCTAAAAACACTACATCTCACCCGCCGGCAATTTTGGTGGCCGGGACTGAAACGAGATGTGGAAAACTATGTGAAGAGTTGTACCGTATGTGCTACAATGAAAAGAATACCGGGGGAAACCCCTGGATTACTGCAGCCGGTGGCAGAACCTTCCCAACCCTGGGAAGAAATAGCTATGGACTTTATCGTAGACCTACCTGAGAGTAGAGGAAATACTGTCATCTGGACTGTAATAGACCTGTTTTTGAAGCAGGCTCATTTCATCGCCTGCAAAGGACTCCCATCCGCTCAACGACTGACTAAATTGTTCCTGAAACATATCTACCGACTGCACGGCGCTCCTAAGCGAATAATCTCAGACGGGGGTGCAGTTCACAGCAAAGTTCTGGAGGAGTTTTCTTAAATTAATTGGATCATCTCAAGGTTTGTCATCTGCTTTTCATCCGGCCACCAACGGAGCTGCAGAAGCCGCTAACAAAATGGTGGAGCAATATCTCAGATGCTACGTGTCTTATCAACAGACGAACTGGACTGACCTCCTCCCCTTCGCAGAAGTGGCGTATAACAATTCTGTGCACAGCAGCACCGGCTACACACCTTTCAGAGTAGCCACAGGCAAAGAGTTCAGTCCAATTCCTGAATATCCCCAAGTGCCAACCGCTTCCCAGACACTTGACCAATGGGTGAGGGGATGGGAGGAAGTTTGGAGAAACACAAAAACTGCTTTAAAAAAGACTTTTGCAACCTATAAAAAACAAGCTGACAAAAACAGGGCTCCCCAAAGAACGTTCCAAGTTGGGGAAAAGGTTTATTTGTCAACCAAATATTTACGCCTCAAATTACCCAGCAAGAAATTAGGACCGAAATTCTTAGGACCTTTTCCTATCGTAAAGGTCATCAATCCAGTCACTGTAAAACTGAAACTCCCTAGACCTTTCGGTAAAATTCACCCTGTCTTCCACAGTAGCTTGTTAAAGCCTTATCGGGGCTCCACTTTAAGACCTTACATTACAGGATCTGTCCTTTTTGTAAGGGGGGCCGGATGTCAACGCTGTTAATATGGGATATTATTGCATTGACAAGATATGCAGAACTGTTTGGTATTTTTGGAGTTAAATCAGATGACATACAGAGGGAGGAGAATTGTGAAGAAAGCGGGAGATTGGGAAGGGAAGTGAATCTTTGGCCTCCAGCCTAATTGGAAGACGTAAATCATGACAGTAAAGTAAGGGAGGAGTTAGCAAGATAAGACAGACGCCAGCCAGAGAAATCCAGATTCTGGCATCCGCTTTGTAATGTACCGAAGGGTTGTAGCAAAACTCCTGGCAAGGAATGCAAAATAAAGAAACTAAAACAGAGAATAATGTCTCCGTTTTCAAGGATTGTTTCCTCCTTCGGACCACAACAACAATATTACAAACTGTTGGAATATCCAAAAATTGGGAAACTTCACCATGCATCAGTGCAGCAGAAAAAAAGAGGTGTAGCCGTATATATTAAAGAGACAATAGACTCTAAAATGATTTCTTCAGATGAAGAAGGAAGAATTGTGATGGTAGAAATATTTCTACATCAAAAACAAATATTGTTGGTAGCAATATATGCACCAAATAACAAACAGGAAGAATTTTATCAAAATCTCCACAGAAAAATAACAGAAATGGAGTATCAAAATATTTGCTTAGTAGGAGATTTCAACGCAATAGTGGACAGGACATTAGACTACAAAAGTAGCAAAACAGGAAAAAGTGGAAGAAAAAGACTACCTAAGACTTTTTTTAATATGATAGAGGAAATTGGGGTACAAGATGTCTGGAGGGAAATTAATCCAGGAAAATTACAATATACATTTTATTCAAATAGTCATAAATCCTGGTCCAGAATTGACATGATTTGGATGACATCTGAATTGAGAACAAGTATGCAGGAGATTGAGATAGAACCAGGTACTTGGGCAGACCACAACCCCTTAAAAATGACATGGAGAGGAATACCAAAAAAATTAAGATGGACTTTGAATCAATCTATATTAAAAGAAAAAGAATTTGTAGAACTAGCAACAAAAGAAATGGAGTTTTTCTTTAAAGAAAACAAAAAAGAAGATACAACATTACAAAAGGTATGGGATACAGCTAAAGCATATTTTAGAGGTATAGCTATAACATACATGGCGAAAAAAAATAAACAGAAAAGACAACAATACATATTATTAAGGGAAGAATTTGAAAAATTAGAATCAGAACTGCAAATGAATCCGCAAAAAAAGATTTTGAAAAGAGAAATGGAAACAATAAAACATAAATTAAATTTGTTGGATTCAGAAAAATTGGCACAGCAAATAAAAAGAGCAAAACAAAAAGTTTTTGAAAATGCAAACAAACCAGGAAGATGGTTAGCTTACAAACGTAAAAAACAGAAGAAGAAACTGATAAATAATTTAGTAGATGAAAAAGGTTGCCTACAATTTAAAAACGAAGAAATAAAAAAGATAATTAAAGAATACTATAAGAAACTGTATGATACAGAAGAAATTCCAAGGGAGAAAATGATTCAATATCTGGAAGAAAATAATCTTCCAAAAATTTCAGAAACTTTTAAAACTATGCTAGAGGAAAAAATAACAATAATGGAAATAACAGAAGCTATAAGAAGACAAAAAAATGAGAAAATACCGGGGCCAGATGGACTACCGGCGGAGCTATATAAATCTTTACAAGATATATTAAGTGAACCGTTGAAGGACATGTGCAATGCACTTTTGTTGGAGGCTAAACTCCCAAATACATGGACAGAAGCAAATATTACCTTAATACCAAAAGAAGATTCAGACTTGACACAGATAAAAAATTACAGACTGATATCATTATTAAATGTGGATTATAAAATTTTTACTTCAATAATAGCAGAGAGACTGGAAAGATTTTTAACTGAATTTATACATTCAGACCAAAATGTTTTTTTACCAAAGAGACAAATTAAAAATAATTTAAGAGTGATAATGGATATATTGGAATATTATGAATTACATCCAGGGAAACAATTGGTACTAATATTTTTAGATGCCCAAAAGGCATTTGATAATGTTTCCTGGCAATTTACGATTCAGCAATTAAAAATAATGGGCTTTGGACAAAACTTTATAAATATGATTAAAACAATATACAATAAACAAACAGCGAAAGTGATTGTGAATGGAGATTATACAGAGAACTTTGAGATAAGAAAAGGTACAAGGCAAGGATGTCCATTATCTCCATTGTTATTTATTTTAACCTTGGAAGTTCTAAATAGAAATATTAGACAAGATACAGAAATTAAAGGACTAGAAATAAAAGGTGAAACATACAAATTACAAGCATTTGCAGATGATTTGGTATTTATTTTAGAAGAATCCTTGGAGATGATTCCTAAACTACTGGGAAAGATAGAACAGTATGGAGAAATAGCAGGACTGAAATAATAGCAGGTTGAAAATAAACAGAAAAAAAACTAAAGTAATAGTAAAAATCTTTCAGATAAACAAAAAAAAACAAATGTCAGAAAAAATATAACTACAAATAGTTAAAAAGGTTAAATACCTGGGAATATACTTAACAGCAAGATGTTCAACGATAAAAGAAGATAATTATACAAAATTATTGAATCAAATAAGAGTGGATTTGGAAAAATGGAAAAACTTGCAATTGTCAATATTAGGAAGAATTGCTACAGTGAAAATGAATATATTACCGAAAATTTTATTTCTATTCCAAACAATACCTATAAAACTTGAGAAAAAATTCTTTGAAGATTTAAATTCATTAATTTTGAAATTTATTTGGCAAGGAAAGAAAGCTAGAATTAAGATGAAAATGTTACAAGATGCCAAGGAAAATGGAGGTTTTGGTTTACCAGAGTGGGTTTTATATTATCAAGCATCTGTATTAACATGGGTAAAAGAATGGATAATTCTTTGAAACAAAAGGTTGTTATATTTGGAGGGGCATGATTTACAATTGGGGTGGCACGCTTTCTTATGGTATGGGAAAAATAAATTCATAAGTACTTTCAAAATCACTATATAAGAAATGCATTATTAACAACATGGGAAAAAATAAAATGTAAAATATATCTGAAAATTCCAGGGTGGCTTTCAACAATGGAAGTATTTGTACACCCAAATTTAGTTGATTTTGAAAAAATCTGGATATACAGAGATATTCTAAACTCTGAAGGAAATTTAAAATCTAAATAAGAAATGGAAAATCAGGGTATCAATTTATCATGGTGGGCACATTTACAAATGCAAGTTAGATATGATAAAGATGTTAAACTGTATGGATTTTACAAGGAGCAAACTTTGTTTGATAAGATACTACTGATGAGAAATTAATTAAGAAAATTTATAATTTTCTATTAACTTTGAAAATGGAAAGCGAACAAGTTAAAGAAACAATGATAAGATGGGAAAAAATTTTGGATACAATATAGAATTAGAAAAATGGCAAATTTGTGGGAAAGAAATTATAAACTGACAATGTCAACTTCTTATAAAGAAAATTTATATAAAATGTTTTATAGATGGCACTTGCCACCAGCAAGACTAGCAAAAATGTTTAAAAATATGTCAGATAGATGTTAGAAATGCAAACATAAGTCAGGCACTTATTATCATGTTTGGTGGACATGTGCCAAAGCAAAGAGTTATTGGAAAAAGATACATGCCTGGCTAGAAAAGATGTTGGGAGAATACGTAGATTTTAAACCTGAACTTTTTTTATTAGGTATAATGCCAGAAAAGACTGATAAACAAAGCATATATTTGACTTTGCATGTTACAACAGCGGCAAGAATTATATTTGCGCAGTATTGGAAAAATGAAGAAATACCATTAGATGAAGAAATAATTAAAAAAATACTAGAATGTGCAGAGATGGATAGACTGACTCTGAGGCTGAAAGAAAAAGAAGAAACGAAATATTATCAAACTTGGGACTTATTTTATTGATTGCTAGAGGAAAGAATAAAGGATTAGGAACTAAATCTGTATTAGCAAATGTAAACTCAGACAGCACGTTTGTTGAATAAATACTATTGAATGTATGTAAAAAAATCAATAAAAACCTTTAAAAAAAAAAAAGGAAGTTTCCAAAATAAAGCAAGTGCAACTGATTGGTGGACAATGGACAATGAGAGGTCCAGGGGAGAAAAGGAAAAGTTTTCCTATGCTGTTTGTGTGTGAAAATGTCTGAACTGGCTTTTCTACTTCTGTACCCATATGGCTTTTCAGTAAAGTTATACTCTTGGAGAAAAAATGTCCCAGGAGGTTTTTTTTTGCTGTTTAATGCAGTGGGATGGTTGACATTAAGCCAGTTCTCACAGTAATAGTCTACCTGGATTCCACGAGGAGGTCAACCTCGAGATGTCAGCTACAGCCAAAGACACAGAAGAAAAAAAGAAGCCGGGAGAGATCCTGGCTCAGGAAGAGCTGGTGCTGCCTCAGGCTGGAGCTGGAGTGCAGGCCGCCAGTGTGCGCCCAAAACCAAGACCCAAGAAGTCCAAGCAACCACCCGCAACCACGAAGGAGTGAGTGAGAGATGCCCCATACCAGGGACCAAAGACCCGATGGGTGACGAACGTGGGCAAGGCAGTGGAGGCTGAAGACCCCCTTCTACTTGCTGGAGTCAATGTGGTCCGAGGAGGCAAATGGAGAGTGAAGCGGCTAGCTGAATGGGACGACCCTGCCAAGTGGAAGATCCTGATCGCAGGCCACAGCCCGTCCATGGAGCAGCTGAGAGAGAAGTGCGAAGGGGTGGAGATTTGTGCCACAGCAACATCAGGAGCTGCGGCCGCCGGCCCAAGAGTTGTGAAAACCCCGCCGGTCCTGGTGACTCTCCTCATATTCTTCAGTCGGTGGCACCAGCAGCCGTGCCTGCGGTCGGAGCCCTGGTGCAAGCAGCAGCGGCAGCAGCCTTTGTCATGCCTCCTCCTCCATTGCTGCCAACAGTGCCGGCAGTGCCGGCCATGGTCGGGGCCCCGGCACCAGCAGTCACAGCCAGAATCCCAGTACAGGTAGCGGCAGCTGGCATTGCACCCCTGGGGTACATCCTAGTGTGGGAGGAATGACAGCCACCCCCCTTGGTGGTCCGCTTCGATGGATGCCCAAGCCACCTAGCCTATTTCTTGGCTCAAGCCTGGCACCACATGGAACGCTGCAGAGCAATGTATCCAGACAACACAGCACGGGTCCATGTCATCGCGGTCAACCTGGCAGAGAGTGCTTCAGAGTGGCTACTGTCACTGCATGATGAGGGCACCCCTGAGCTAGATGACCTTGACGCTTTTATGCAAGCCCTACGAGAACAATTCGAGGACCCCATGGCAGCTCAATGTGTGGAAGCCCCCATCCGTGCCCTAAAGCAAGGGAAGCAACCAGTGACAGAGTACATCCAAGACTTCTGCCACCTAGCCAGCCACATGGGAGACTGGCCTGAATGTTTGCTGGTCTACCATTTCCAAGAGGGGCTGAACAAGGAACTGTACCAGAATTGCCTACCATGCGCAACCTGCGAGCATGGTACCATGTGGCCACAGAGGTAGAGATCGACCTGATGGAATTCCACGAACACACTGGGAAGGCGAGTCGGTCCCACTGGCCAGCAGAGAGGCGAGCGGCTCCTAGGGGAGGATGAGGGGGCATGCCGCCAGCCAGAGGAGGCAAACCCCGCCAAAGCCTTGGTGTCTGCTTTCATTGTGGAAAGGAGGGAATAGCATTTTCACAGCTAGATGGTTCGATAACAGGCAGAGTGGTAGTGACCTGCCTAACTGAGCCTGTGAAGCTAAAAGCTGGGACCCACACAGAGACTATTCGATTTATTGTGGCCCCGGGGATGACAGAGGCCATGGTACTGGGCCTGGCGTGGTGGAAAAAATGGAACCCTTCTGTCAATTGGGATAGAGACAAGTGGCAGATGCAAAGGAAATATGCAACCAGCAAGAGTTAGGGAAAGTGCTAAGAAGCCACCACATGCCTGCAGCTAAGAAAGAGAAAGTGGAACATGCCAATAAACTAGAGGGAAGTGGTAGCTTATAACTGCTGATTCCCAAAGAATATCATGGCCTGGCACTTCCACCCCACCGCCCCACAGACTGTGCGATTGAGATTGTGCCTGGGGCTAAACTGCCAAAGCCAAAACTATATTCAACAAGACCTAGGGAGATGGAGGAGGTCCCAACATTCATAGACAAAAAATTAGCCCATCAGGACAAGAGTCAGCAGTCCATCTGCATTTAAAAGACAAAGGCCACTCTTTCGAAGACAGCAAAGTCCACATTTTGGACAGAGAGGACCGCTGGTTTGAAAGAGTACTGAACCCGGAGAAGTAAACTGCTCTACCAGGGGAGTCACAACCAAATTCTTGATGGAGGAATTCCAGGCAGCGCAATGGGCCGAAGACCTCCTCAGCCTCAAAGCCAGCAAAAGCCTCTCCAGAGTCCTGGAAGTGGCTGGACCATCTGGTGAAGAAGATCGAGCCAGATGGTCACTCGGAGTCGGAAAGAAGGAAGGCTGGGAGGAGAAAGCCCCGAAAGTCACCTTAACCCGGGGGGGAGGTAAGAAAAAAGCTAAGAAGAAGAATCCAGACCCTCCCCCCCCCCCCGGACAAAGACGCAGAGAAAGAAGAACCCAAACTGGGATCTATGGAACCTGTAATGGAGTATGTAAAGAAAACCCTCGATGAGTTTAAAATGCAAATGAAAGGGGGCCATGAATCCGAAGAAGAGTCAGAGGAGGAAGAATCCGAAGAGGGGGAATTGGAGACCCGAGAGGCAGCAGCTGTCGGAGCCCAAGCAGCACTACCCAGGGGCCGTCTGCTACAAGCCACCAGGGGCAGACCCCCCCAACCCGCAGAAGTGAAGCCGATCCCAATCGGGGTGAAGTTTGATGGAGACCCCAAAAGGCTGGGGTATTTTCTGGCGCAGGTGTTCACCTACATGCAGATCTATGGGAGAACCCTGCCCACGGATATCAAGAAGGTACGCGTGGTCACCTTAGCGCTGGAAGGGGCGGCGGCAGATTGGATGGTGACTCTTTACAACTGCAATGCTCCTGAGCTGAGAAATTTCAACCATTTTATGGCTGCGCTCTGAAGGCGTTTTGAGGACTGGCTGGCAGACAAGAAAGCCCGGGAGCGCATAAAGACCGTGAAGCAAGGGAGAAGACCCGTAGCTGAATACACTGAAGAATTCAGAGAACTGGCCAGCCGCCTTCGTTGGCCAGAGGAGATCCTGGTGAGCTGCTTCCAGGACGGGCTGAATGAGGAGCTATATAATGCTTGCGTAGCTCGAGGAGCCCCGGGGTGACTTTACGACTGGTGCCTGCTAGCCGAGGAGGTGGAAATCGACCAAGGTAAGCACCTACACCGCCCGGTGAGGCAAAGTTTTAAGCCGCAGCCAGAGAAGCAAGGAGACTCTGCACGAGCCGCTTCCCCCCCTCTGCCTCGCAGCACAGCATGTTTCAAGTGTGGAAAGGAGGGGCATCGCGCCGCTGACTGACGCAGCAAGATGCCTGCTAAGAGAGGGGACTGCCTGCCGGCTGGATAACCCCCTCCACGACCCAGAGAAACCGCCATGAAGTCCGCGGAGGCTTGGGACTCCAGTCTTGGGACTGCAGTCCGGTAGGTCAAGCTCCGGCCCTACGAGCCGGTGACCCTGGAGAAATGGAGGATGACAACGAAGACGACCCGTTGGTGAGTGGGCCAATTGACCCCATAACAGTGCCCCTAGAACTGTCCATTCCTGGTACTGGAAAGACAGTAAAACTAGCCGCCCTTTTGGACTCGGGGTGTACCCAATGCATGGTGAGCCCAGAACTGGTGGGGAAGATGGGAATACCCCTCAGGAGATAAAAGACTCCCATTACATTTTGCCAGCTGGATGGATCCGTTGCGGGAGGGGTGCCTGCTAGTTTTGCCACCAGACCCTTACGCATCGACCTGAGGAACCACATAGAGACTTTGGCTTTCATTGTGGCTCCTGGAATGGAGTGGCCATTAGTCCTGGGGTTGGCGTGGTTAAAGAAATGGAATCCTGTGGTTAATTGGAGGAGGGGCAACTCAAATTTGCAGAGGAGGAAACCCTACCCATAACTAAAGAAACTGGCGGGAGATGTGGATTACGTTGCAAATTTGCCTCTGCCCTTAATGAGTCAGAGCTGCAAAGCCTTCCAATGGAATACCAATATTTAGCTCAGGCGTTCAGTGAGCAGAAGGCGGATGAACTCCCCCCTCACCGCCCCATGGACTGTGCTATTGAAATCATCCCAGGGGCAAAGCTGCCAAAACCAAAAATGTATTCAATGGCTCCTAGAGAACTGAGTGAACTGGAAAAGTTTATAAGGAAAAATTTACAAAGGGGTTTTATTGAACCAGCTAAACCTCGAGTGGCTGCTCCCATCCTATTTAGAGAAAAGAAGGATGGTTCTCTTCGTCTCTGTGTGGACTATAGGAGTTTGAACGCTGTGTGTGTGGAAAACATGTATCCCCTACCATTAATGAAGGACATGTTAGCACACCTGTCAAAACGGAAATTTTTCTCAAAGCTAGACCTGAGGGAAGCTTATTACCACATAAGGAATAGGAAGGGAGATGAATGGAAAATGGCTTTTAACTGCCCACTAGGATGTTTCCAATTCAAAGTACTCCCCTTTGGACTGCAGGGGGCGCCTGCTGTTTTTATGCAATTAATAAATGATGTGCTGAGGGAGCACCTGTATAAGGTGTTTTTGGTTTACCTGGTTGACATCCTTATCTACACTGAAACGAAAGATGAACACATCAAACTGGTCAGAGCTGTTTTGAAAAAATTACTCTCTGCAAAGTTGTTCACCAAATTATCTAAATGTGAGTTCCACAAAGAGCGTATTGATTACCTGGGGTATTGCATATCCCATGAGGGTATAGAGATGGACCCAGGTAAAGTGAAGGCAGTGCTGGATTGGGCTACCCCAAGAACCAGGAAACAACTCCAAAGTTTTCTGGGGTTTGCCAATTTCTATAGACAATTTATTCCATCGTTTGCCCAGATCGCCCTCCCTATCACTAATCTGTTAAAGACCAAAGGGGGGGGGGGATAAACCAAAACCTAGCCAGCCACTAAAATGGACAGGTGAATGTCAAGCAGCATTTGAAAAACTTAAAAAATTATTCTCCATGGAGCCAGTCCTGAAGCATCCAGACCCAGACCAGCAATTCATCATCCAAGCCGATGCCAGTGATGTGGCTGTGGGGGCTGTACTCTTACAAAGGAATAAGGAAGGGAGGTTACAGCCTTGTGCATACACCTCTAAGAAACTGTCAGACACTGAACAGAGATGGGCAGCTTGGGAAAAGGAAGCCTACACAGTACGGTGGGCTTTACTAACCTGGAGGCATTTTCTTGAGGGTCATAAAATACCATTCCAGGTATGGACCGATCATAAAAACCTAGAGACTATGAAAACACCCAGGAAACTTTCCCCAAAAGAAGCAAGGTGGTCGCATCATTTTCACAGATTTAATTTCACGATCCATTACCTTCCAGGGGGAAAGAACTTTTTAGCTGATGCCTTATCAAGACTACCTCAATACAACAGTAAGAAACCTGAGATAACTAAACCGTTCCTGCAGCCTCATCAACTAGCTGCCCCGGTCACTACCAGGGCTCAAACTAGAGCAAAAGAGCCAGAAAATAAGACTTTACTGCTAGAATTCAAACAGGCTTTAGATACCGATGGTTTCATAATCATAGCAATCTGTGTGTACTCAAAGATGGATTGGCATGGATTGGGGAGAAAATATATGTCCCAGCTAGTTTGAGGCTTAAAGTAATGGCGGCTGGTCATGATTCAAAGACTGCTAGCCATTTTGGTTTTGTAAAAACCTTGCACCTGATTAAAAGGCAATTTTGGTGGCCTGCATTAAAAAAGGACATTGCAAGCTATGTAGCCAGTTGTCCCATATGTGCAGCTGCAAAACGACGTCAAGGGAAATCCCCAGGGTTACTTCAACCGGTAGCAAGCCCTTCAGCACCATGGAGAGAGATTTCCATGGATTTTATTGTTGAACTGCCTGAGAGTGCTGGAAATACGCTTATCTGGGTGGTTACAGACCTGTTTTCTAGACAAGTGCATTTTATACCTTGCCCCAAAATCCCCACTGCAAAAACCTTAGCCAAACTTTTTGTGCAACACCTATATCGTTTCCATGGTGTCCCACATCGGATTATTTCAGATCGAGGGGTCCAATTCACTTCAAAGTTCTGGAGAGCTTTTCTAGATCTTTTGGGATCTAGTCAAGGGTTATCATCCTCCCATCATCCCCAGACAAATGGGGGGACAGAACGTCTGAACTCGGTTCTAGAACAATATCTAAGGTTTTT
This sequence comes from Azemiops feae, assembly GCA_023970755.1. Classification (NCBI taxonomy): domain Eukaryota; kingdom Metazoa; phylum Chordata; class Lepidosauria; order Squamata; family Viperidae; genus Azemiops; species Azemiops feae. The sequence continues at coordinate 303,181 of JALGBA010001673.1, read as the reverse complement.
CATAAATTATCAACAAGACAATTGGTCGGAGTTATTACCTTTCACTGAGGTCGCTTACAACAATGCAGTACATTCCAGTACTGGGTTTACTCCTTTTCAAGTTGCCAATGGCCAAACTTTTGTGGCCATACCAGAACTCCCCGTCAAGGAACCCGAAATCCCCTCGTTAAAAGACTGGATTAAGCAATTGCAAAATACCTGGCCGGTGGTCCGTAAAGCTCTTGATGAGGCCAGTGAGACTAACAAACTCCAAGCGGACAAAAAGAGGATGGAGCAGGAGCCCTACAAAGTCGGCGAACGCGTATTTCTCTCTACTAAATACTTAAAATTGTTACAACCCTCAAAGAAGTTAGGCCCTAAATACGTTGGACCTTTTACAATTACATGCATCATCAACCCAGTAACAGTCGAGTTAGACCTGCCAAAGAATCTACAGAAAATCCACCCTGTGTTCCACTGCAGCCTGCTTAAACCAGAGGTCACTTCCACTCTTAGACCCCCTGTTCCGCCATTACCTACACCCATTATGGTTGAGGGTGAACAACATTTTGAGATTAAAGACATTCTAGACTCCAGAACCCATCATGGAGTGACTCAATACCTGGTCTCATGGAAAAACCTTCCTGCATCCCAAAATGAATGGGTGTATAAGAAGCATGTTAAAGCCCCTTGATTGCTACGTTTTCACTCTCTATATCCGAATAAACCTAACTGATTTGTTTGTTGTTTTCCCCTTCCCTGTTTTGTCTTCCAGGTGCATTTCCCATTTTTTTAGGGGGGCCGGATGTCAGACCCCAAAACTCCTCGTCTGCTCACTCCTTTCTTCTATTCTTTTGGGGCCTGCCATTCCTGTTGGGGGAGGGGGTGCATGGGGGATTCATAGTGGTAGCTTTTGCTTTCTCCTTTCTTTGTCTGGCCTCCTCCTTTTGAGTATGGAATGCGCCTCCTTATCTAGGAGACAGTTACAAGGAAACGAAAGCTGGAGAAGACCTTGAGATGCGCGCCTACCGTGCCAGTCAGCCACCCACCAGGCCACCTGTGGATTGGCTGGATTTCAAATGGACATTATGACTTTGGTGGGAGGGGGCATATTGCTTGCTTAATTATATCGTTCACGCGGGCTTTTCTTCAGATCTCACCTTAAATTCCCTGCTATCACTAGTCCCTAATAAAAGTTTCCTTTTGAGACAATGCCTGTTTCAAGAGTTCTGCTTAGTTGAAGTGGGTCCTGACAGAAAGGCTATCTTTTATATACTGTAGAATATTCTCCCCTCTGTAGTGGAAAAACCGTTGTCTTATACCAGTTGCATTGGTTGACAGTTTGCTTGCAGGGCCAGTTGAAATAATGATATTGATTGGGCTGTGGAAATGTTTGAATTGATTGAAAAGAAACTTGATTGATTTCTGTCTTCAAATCAAATCAGCAAATCAATTCCATGTGCAAAAACAGATAAAGCATTTTCTAATAAATTATATTAAATGGTATCTTAAACCTGATACAGTTTGAATCTGTTATAGTGAAAAGATCACTTACCCACATACAAGATAGCTATCCACTGAGAATCAAGACTTCTGGGTTCATATGCGAAAACATTTAGACTGGATTTGTGGGTGATGATATCATGCTGATTAAACTCTTATTCTTCAATGATAGTCAGTGGGCTCTATAATAACAGGACCTGAAGCAAGCATTTAAGATTTGCCATTTAACTTGGATGAGCTACGTTTTATTAGGTTTATCTTTGTTTTAATGCTATTGCTTTGTTTAGTTTTAAATATATTATTGTACATACATACAAAGAGATCTAATGTAAGTTATACTGTATATTACTGTAAACTGCCTTCTAAGGACGTTTTCTAGATCTTCCGTAGTTGCCATCAGAAGGGTGACAGGCTTTTTTTGTTGTGATTCCACCCTTTGGACTACCCACCCCGTTGCACTTTAGAAACTTATTGAAACCTCTCATATTCACAAATCAGAGATGATGGCACTGTTGTGTTATGACCATTGAAATGGTAGTATCATCCTAGATCAAGCCAAAACCAAAAATACTAGGGAATTCCTGGAAGCTTGGCATTTAGCCAAATCAGTCATCAATATACACATAGAAGGAAGCACATCACAATAGTAATGGGGGACTTTAACTACCCTGACATCAACTGGGAGACAAACTCTGCACCAAGTGGAAGATCAAACAGATTCCTGACAAACCTAGCAGACAACTTTGTCTCCGAAAACGTACAGAAGGGAACTAGGGGATTAGCCATTTTGGATCTAATTCTCACTAACAGAGACGAAATGATAGAAGGTGTTGAAGCCACAGGAACCTTGGGAGGAAGTGATCATGCAATATTGGAATTCAACATTATGGAAGCACAAGCAATAGAACACAGTCAAACTAGAGTCTTGGACTTTAAGAGAGCTAAAATCAATAAACTTAGGGCTTGGGAAGGATTCCATGGATGAGAATCCTCAAGGGGAAAACAACTCAAGAAGCTTGGGAAATTTTGAAAAGTGAGATAATAAAAGCCCAGTCTAGCACAATACCAACAAAGAAGAAAAATAGCAGCTCTCAAAAGAAACCAGCATGGCTGCATAAAGGCCTCTCTGATAAATTGTAAGATAAAAAGGACAAGTATAAAAAGTGGAAAGAGGGGCACATAACTAAGGCAGAATACCAGCAAATAGCCCAAGCCTGCAAAGATGAAGTGAGGAAAGCTAAGGCTCAAAATGAACTAAGGCTTGCGACAAAAGTAAAAAATAACAAAAAAAGCTTCTTTCAACATGTAAAAAACAAGAAAAAAGTGAAGGAAATAATTGGTCCATTAGTGGGGGAAAGTGGCAAGAAGGTGACAAGCAACAGGGAGAAAGCAGAACTATTTAACTCGTTTTTTGCATCTGTCTTTACACAAAGGGAAAAAACAGACCAACCTATCAAAAATAGTGCCATAAAAAACAGAATAGAAACACAAGTTAAGATAGGCAAGAAAACGGTAAGTGAGCACCTGTCCAGCCTAGCCGAGTTCAAATCGCCAGGACCAGATGGATTACACCCCAAGGTTCTCAAGGAACTGGCAGATGTGATCTCAGAACCACTGAACTATATTTTTCAAAGATCCTGGAGCACTGGGGAACTACCAGAGGACTGGAAAAGAGCTGATGTAGTTCCCATCTTCAAAAAAGCAAAAAAAATGGACCCAGGAAATTACAGACCTATCAGCCTGACCTCAATACCTGGGAAGATTCTGGAAAAGATAATCAAACAACGAATCAGCGAACACCTAGAGGCAAACAAAGTCATTATAAAAGCAACAATGGGTTTGTCAAAAAAAAGATCATGCCAGACAAATTCTTATTGCATCTTTGACAATGACAAAAATTAGTGGATCAGAGGAATCGCTGGGGATATAATTTCTTGGACTTTCGTAAGGGCATTTGAAAATAGATCACAACCTAATACTGAACAAGATAGAAAAATGTGGGGTAGGACAGATCACCACCAGAATGGATTCGGAGCTGGCTGGCCGGCCGTACTAGGTTTGTGGTCCCGCAATGGAACAGATCTACATGGGAGGAAGTGTGTAGCGGGGTGCCCCATGCCTCTGTTCTGGACCGTGTCTTCAACAATCTTCATCAACGATTTGGCACGAGGGGATAGATGGGGAACTCATCAAATTTGCAGACGACACCAAGCTGGCAGGAATAGCAACAGTCCAGAGATAGATTAAGATACAGGCGGGATTTGGGACAGGACTTGAACACTGGGCGCTATCCCACAAAATGAAAATTCAATGGTGGAAAAAAAAAGTAAGGTTCTACATTTAGGCAAGAAAAACAAATGTACAGGTATAGTATAGGGGGTCCTTGCTCAACAGTAGTAAACGGTGAGAGGGATCTCAGCGTCTTGTGGACATCACTTAAACTATGAGCCAGCAGTGTGCTGCAGCTGCAAAAAATAGCCCTAACACAGTGCTACGGCTGCATTTAACAGGGATCAGCAATCAGATCACGTGAAGTATTAATACACTTTACAATGCCTTGGTAAGGCCACACTTGGAATACTGCATCAGTTTGGTCACCCGATGTAAAAAAGAGTTGAGGCACTCGTCAGAAAGAGTAAAGAGAAGGAGCAAACAAGATGATTAGGGTTGGAGGCTAAAACCTAGAAAGGAAGGTTGCTGGACTGGGTATGTACTAGTTAATGAAGAGAAGGATGAGGGGGGATATGATAGCAGTGTGCCAACATTCTTCGGGCTGCCACAAGAAGAGGGAGTAAGCTAGTCTCCAAAGTGCCTGAGGCAGGACAAGAAGCAAGGATGGAAAATAATCAAGGAAGAAGCACCTAGAACTAAGGAGAACTTCCTGACAGACAATCTAACCAGTGAAAAACAACCGGCCTCCAGAGCGCGTGATGATGCTCCAAAAACACTGGAAGTTTTTAAGAAGAGACTGGACAGCCATTGTCTGAAATGGAGAGGGTTTCCTGCCTGAAAGCAGGGGGTTGGACCCTTTTTTTTTTAGGGGTAAAAAAAAAAAAACTAGATGGACCTCCAAGTCCCTTCAACTTTTATTATACTATTATTATTATTTATATTTATTATTTTATATTATATATATTATTATTATTATTATTATTATACTATTATTATTATTATAAATAAACCATATTTACACACCATTCAAAAAGACAACAAAAGAAGTGGAGAAAAATGACCAGTGGAGCCTGAGGGGAGGGTCAAAGCTTCATCAGTCTCTAGTCCTTGTTCCCACAGAGATCTAAGTCCAGCCCCCGTTGAATTCCATTGACTTCTTATCTAGTGCCTATTGCTTGCACCGTTCGTTAGTTCAGATTATTGTAGAGAACTTCGCTTGCATAAACCTTTGATATTCATTTAGAACTGCCTGGACTCCTGATTTTCCATGCTTGACACTAGAAGGAAATAAAACAAAGAGCGAAAATCCCTTCAGCAGCCAACACCCAGAAGAAACAAGATTAACAAAGACAAAAAAGCAGAAAATCATATTTAATCAAGGAAATACCAAGGAAACACACACACACATCAACACGGCAGGCAAGCTTATACGTGGTCATTGTGAATAGGTGATTACATCAAAGCCAAGAGGCAGCTCTGCAACACTACATTCTACCAACCTCTCTCTCAGAACCACAACAAGTATCAGAGAGAATATAAATTTCCTAAGGATATATAGCATAGTATAAAATGATTCTACCTAGAAGCCATGACCAAGGTTCTCTACCTATTCAAAAATTACCACAATGAGGCAACCCAGGCCATACCATTGTCTCAAGTCTGGAACTTAGCACAACGGGGATAATAGGTTTCAAGGGACGCGTGTTCCACTTAAGGCCACTAGCACTCCCGCTACATAAACAAACATACAGACTGCCTAAGAAAACTGAACTGTCTAGGACTCTTTAGTACACTATTTAGCCACCATGGATTGTTGACGCACTGCATACCAAACACCACCCATAGACTTGAGGTCCCAAGAACATCATACTGGGTGACTTGTATCACTGATCATACTTCAACCTTTGCAGTAGTAATAACTTATTAACTCTCTTCCGTAACCCTGAAACTTCTCTTTACTCAAGATTCATGATTTTACATTCTTGGGTCCCTATGGATAAGGTAATATCTCAGAAACATTCATTCTATCATGTTTCAACAACTTCCCCTCTACCACAAACGTCAGCTTAGGACCTATACACAGAACAAGACCACCGGCTTCGTAAAATCGGGACGGTGGAGCTGAAAGTGCGAGACGCCTCAGGCGAGTTCATACGTTATTTCATTGCAGCCTTTTAAAGCCTTTTCAGGGATCTGGTTGAGGGCCAGTCAAAGAACAGCCTCCTTCTCCCATCTAGTAAAGGAAGAGGTGCACTACAGATTAAAAATATTCTCAACTCCAGATACATCAAGTTAAAATTACAGTGTTAGTATGTGGAAAGGGGTACCCGTTAGCAGATGCTGAGTGGTGGCTGCCTGTGTAGGCCCGCAGGTTAGTTAAGAAAATTTTACATTAGAGTATCCAGTGGTCTCCATTACGGAATGTAGCAGTAATTGGTTGTACGTAATAATGTGATATATGTTTATTGTTGACCCAGGTTTGACATCTTGACTCAGAACAGATATCCCTTATATCGCAGCTCAGGTCTCCCTCTGGGGCGCTTTCCCTGCACTAGTTCTCCATACAGGAGATCTTTCGGAATCCGACCATCAGCCATTCTCATGACATGCCCAAGCCAGCGTAGCGTCGCTGTTTCAATAGTGTATACATGCTAGAGATTCCAGCACATTCCAGGACTGCGCTATTTGGGACTTTGTCATGCCAGGTGATGCCGAGAATACGTCGGAGACAGCGCATATGAAAAGTGTTCAGCTTTCTCTCCTGCCATACGTGAAGAGTCCAAGACTCACTGCAGTACAAGAGTGTGCTCAAGAACAGGCTCTATAGACCTGGATCTTTGTATGTTCTGTCAACTTCTTATTAAGCCATACTCTCTTTGTAAGTCTGGAAAATGTGGTGGCCGCTTTACCAGTACGTTTATTCAGCTCAGTATCTAAAGAGAGAGTGTCAGAGATAGTTGAGCCGAGGTACACAAAGTCATGGACAACCTCCAGTTCCTGTGCAGAGATTGTAATACAGGGAGGTGGATCCACATCCTGACCCATGACTTGTGTTTTTTTCAGGCTGATTGTTAGACCAAAGTCTTGGCAGGCCTTACTAAAACAGTCCATAAGCTGTTGAAGGTGTTCGGCAGAGTGAGCAGTAACGGCAGCATCGTCAGGAAGAGAAAATCCCGTAGGCATTTCAGCTGGACTTTAGACTTTGCTCTCATCTAGAGAGATTAAAGAGTTTTCCATCTGATCTGGTCCGGAGATAGATACCCTCTGTTGCAGTTCCAAAAGCATGTTTCAGCATGACAGCAAAAAAGATCCCAAAAAGTTGGCGCGAGGATGCAGCCCTGCTTCACTCCACTTCGAATGTCAAAGGAATCCGATGTTAGGCCATCAAAACAACAGTGCCCTTCATATCCTCATGAAAGGACCTGATGATGTTGAGGAGCTGAGGTGGACATCCAATCTTGAAGAGAATTTTATATAAGCCGTCCCTACTAACCAAGTCAAAAGCCTTCGTAAGATCTATGAAGGCTACGAAAGTGGCTGTCTTTGTTCCCTGCATTTCTCCTGCAACTGTCTAAGGGAAAATACCATGTCAATGGTGGATCTGTTGGCTCGGAATCCACACTGTGATTCTGGATAGACTCTCTGCAAGCACCTGGAGCCTCTTCAGTACGACAGGCAAGCAGCTTCCCTACAACACTAAGAAGAGAGATGCCGCGATAGTTGTTACAGTCACCCCTGTCGCCTTTGTTCTTATACAGTGTGACGATATTTGCATCCTTCATGTCCTGTGGTACTCCACCTTCCCTCCAACAAAGCAGAAAATTTCGTGCAATTCAGTGGGGATGCTCTCTTTGCAGCACTTCAGGATTTCGGCAGGGATGTTATCTTTCCCGGGTGCCTTGCCGGAGCAAGGGAGTCCAGGGCCGCGTTTAATTCTTCTAGAGTTGGTTCACTGTCGAGCTCCTCCAAGACAGGCAGGCACTCAATATTATTTAATGCTTCTTCAGTTACCTCATTTTCTCTGGAATATAACTCAGAGTAGTGCTGCACCCAGCGTGCCATCTGCTGTGCTCAGTCCCGGATAACCTCGCCTGTGGCAGACTTCAGAGGGGCAGATTTCTTCTGTATTGGACCTAAGGCCTGCTTAATGCCATCATACATCCCCTTGATGTTGCCTGTGTCAGCTGCTATCTGGATCCGAGAGCAAAGCTGCAGCCAATAGTCGTTAGCACATCTCCTGGCGGTCTGTTGGACTTTGCTACACGCAGCTCGCAGAACCCGTAGGTTGCGCTCGCTGGAACAGCTTTATATGCAATCTCTTTTTTTCCTCGATGGCTGGCGTCAGGTCCTCCGAATGGGCTTCAAACCAATCTGCTGTCTTTCTGGTCTCTTTACCAAATATTGACAAGGCGGTGTTATAAACAGTGTTCTTGAAATATACCCAAGTTCAGATGCATTTGCTTCAGCCGGGCCTGGGAGAGTCTCCTTTAGCGCTTGTGCAAAATCCTCCACTTTGCCCTGATTGCGGGTCTTGCTAGTATCGATACATGGTCTTCCTTCCTTCCTCGAGTGATGCAATCTCTTTATTTCAGTTTTATTTTGCTGCACACCAAGGAGTGGTCTGTATCACAATCAGCACCCTGATAGCTGCGTGTGATTGTAACACTGGGAAGGTTGGAGCGCCTGGTAAGAATCAAGTCGAGCTGGTGCCAATGCTTCGATCTTGGGTGTCTCCAAGAGACACTGTGTTGAGGCTTTGTTTTAAAAATGTATTGCTAACACAAAAACTGTAGTAGCAGCAGAACTCCAGCAGGCGTTGGCCATTTTCGTTCATCTTCCCGACGCAACTGACCTAAGCAAGTGGGCCAAGAACTATAATCAGCTCCAACTCTGGCATTGAAGTCGCCAAGAATAAACAGTGGTTCTTTCTCAGGATTTTCTTGATAATAGCAGCCAGATCGTCGTAGAATTTGTCTTTGGATTCTACTGAAGATGATAATGTCGGTGTGTATGCACTAATAAGAGTAACCAATCCTGCTGGTAAGTGTAGCTGCAAGGACAGAATTCTTTCACTTCCAGCAGCAGGTGGAGTAATGAATCCTAGTAGGTGTTTTCTGACCGCAAAGCCAACCCCGTATTCCCTAGTCTCATTCGATGGTTTTCCCTGCCAGAAGAATGAGAAATTTCTCTCCTTAATGGATCCCAGTCTGACAGCCTTGTCTCTTGAAGGGCAACATGTCCATCTGCAGTCTGCTCAGCTCCATGTCGATGACAGCTGTCTTACGTACGTCATCTATTTCTTGCAAATCGTCAGAAAGGCCGGGGGTCATTGTCCGAACATTCCAAGTGCCCAACTTTAGGGCAAAAATTTCTTGTGTTTATTGCATGTGCAGAGTTATCGATCTGCTTGTCGGCTTTAACCCTAAACCCCACGCACCCAGTGAGGTTAACAGACCGTGGCAGGGGCACCTTACTGGCTAGGGGCTGCCGCTTAAGGCGGGCGGTAGCTGCCCAAGAGGTACTATGACCTCTCCCACTGTCGAAAGTGGCCCCTGGCGTCATGCTCTATGCCAATCAAGCAAAGACTTATAACCGTAACTGCCACTTCCCGTGTTGTTTCAATGCTATATGAAAGCTGGAGTGTCCTCTCCAGAGCACGAGGCCTGGGTAGATTGATATGGAGGATAGGCTGTTACCCAGCAGCAGCAGCCCCCCTCTCCATGTCGCTGAAATAGTCCAATGGAACGGCGAAGCCGATACGATTAGTTCCAGCTGCGTGCAGGAGTTACCAGAACGTGATTACGCAGTCACGAACTGCTTCCAGGACTCCGGCTCGGATTTTTACCTCGAGGTTAACTCCTGAAGCCTTTTCCAATAGTAGATATAGCCACAAGGCAGTGGAGGTTTGAAATCAGAGTTTCCCTTCTCCTAGAAGATGGTTCTACTGCTTTATCCCCGATGGGGCATAAAGCCCTCTTCCGCCTTCAAACCATTGGCCATCTTCTCCTGTAACCCTGGAAAGGGGCCTTACAAGGTGCTACCAGCCAGGCCAGCTGGACCAAGGTTTTTTAAGGAGGTATTACTCCTCCTGCACTCCTCCTCCCTCCAGGACTCCTACTCTACTCCAGATTTTACCTTGGGAATTACTCTTTACTCCTTCACTTACTACCCCGTCACTTCCAAACGCCATTTGCACATTCACTCCCACACATACTACCCAGTCAGTTGCGAAGCCATTTGCTCATACACTCCCTCACTTTGCTGCCCTTTGCTTCCAAAACACCATTTACTCATTCATTCATTGCCTCACTACTACCCCGTCACTTCCAAACACCATTTACTCCATTCACTCCACATACGCCCCCCTGGCTTGGGCATAACGCCCATCGTGCCCGTCACTCCCTGTCTCGCTTCCCAAGCACCATTTTCCCCATTCGCTTCCATGCAATTTACTCATCACTCCACACTACTTCCCGTCATTGCAAATGCCATTTGCTCAACACTCCTCATGCTGCCCGTCGCTTTCCAACGCTGCATACATTCGTTCCAAAACACTTTCATACATAAAAAAACCCTCACCAAACGCTTTACTTCACAAACTCGATGCCTTACATATTTAAAAGTCCATTTTGCAAATTATTAACAAACCCAGCACGCAAAAATACTTCAGCCTATACTAATCTACATCCATTTATCATCACCCCACACATACACCCGTCAGTTGCAGACGCCATTTGCTCATACACTCCTCACTTGCAGACCGTGGGGGGCTTACCAAATCTATCTATCATATCTATCTATCTATCTATCTATCTATCTATCTATCTAATCTATTATCATTATCTCTCTATCTATCTATCTATCTATCTATCTATCTATCTATCTATCTCTCCTATCTATCTATCTATCCATCTCATCAGCTATATTAGCTAGGCTAGCTAGCTAGCTAGCTATTATATCTATCTATTATTATCTATCTCATCTATCTATCGATCTCTATATATATATATATATATAGATAGAAGATAGATGATAGATAGATAGAATAGATAGATAGATAGATAGATAGATAGATAGATAGATATCAAGAATCGTGTTTAAAAATTCCGATTCCCAGGTTGTATTTATTTGTAAGTAAAGAAGACATGTGATCTCCGGGACAGAAAGATACCTGGTATACTGTCATATCTGAGGCAGCTGCATGTATACTGTCTGCCCATGAGTTATTAAGGTGGTACAACAAACCAATCAGACCTACGACAAAGGTGATGCGCCACAGGAAAACACTGCCCAAAAGGAGAAAATGTCAGTCGGTGGTCTACCGGCTTAATTGTAATGACTGGCACAGGTAATTATGTCGGTGAAACCGTGAAGCGCCTGCGAACAAGGATACATGAACACAAGATGGCAGTCCAGCGGAACGAACACCGGTCCCAGGTTTGGATGCACATTTAACTTTACAGAGGCCGAAGTCATTGCCCAGGATTCCACAAAGAGTGGTCACCTATTGAAGGAAGCCTGGTTATCCGATCAGAAATCGATTAACCGGCACATTGATCTGCTACCCGCGTATCAGGCATTACGACACCATGGAAAATCGCATAAGAGGCCGGAACGTGAGAATCGACAACCACCCCCCTCTTCTTCCCCCTCTCTTGTGGATACTCAGGACAGCCGGACGAACCATAGGGACATGGCAAAGGATCCCTACCATGGATTGACTGATACAGCTGGACAACTGGGGATCATGACAATCAGTGATACAGAGGGACAGATCAGACCGGCTACGAGATCAAAGCAAATTAAGCAAACTAACATGATTGATGTTGCAAATGCAACCAGGAGGCCACCAATTAGATTAACTGGACGAGTTGGCAATAACACACCAGACCATAACAGGGAGAGTGATTGCGGGACAATGCCCGACAGTTTGACAGCACGGGATAAGTGCATACAGCTTGGGAGGCAGGCAGCGGGAAACAGGGCAATGAGAGCTATGCATACGTCAACCAACACAGCTGAGCCGGATGTGACGCATCCAATTATATGCGGGCGGCGAACTAACGGACCTATCACACGTTCGATGGCTAAATTATTGACAGTTAAAGGGTTATAAAAACAATGTCCACCCCCCCGCCCTCCCGTAATTAACTGTATTACTCTTGATTCGGCTGCGCTGGCCGACATCTGCTTCAAATTTGCTGCTCTAACTCTCCCCGCCTGCCCCGCCCGCCGGTCGCATCTGTCTTGCGACGCACGGCTGTCTGGCGTTGCCGCCGAATCGCTCTCTCTGCTGTCATGTCTGGATGCGCTGTCAGCATGCGATGTAGTTGTTTTGGATGGTAATCTCTCCGCTATGTTTGTCGCGTTGACCGCACTGATCTGCTGTCTCCTCCCCGACCTTGTAATGGGTCCAGTCTGTACTTCCGTATGTCCAATCCTCGTAGCCCCCTGTCATAACCCATAGATTCGCGCTGAGGCTGAGTCCTTAGGTCGGATCATATTCAAATCTTCCTCATGAACCTTCTTCTGCCTCTTGAGTCTGTTGGCCACCTTGTTAATTTGGTTTTTGAGCGACGTCATCGGGTCCTTGTCAACGATTCTATACAAACTCCTATCATTAAGTAGGGTGTGGATCTTCCGGTCGTATTCAAGTTTGTCCATGACTACTGTCGCTCTACCTTTGTCGGCTGGCAAGACCATAATTGAGCTGTCTTTACGTAATTCCTTGAGGGCCACCTCTTCCGATTTTGATAAGGTATGGTTTCGTCTGTGGTTGGTGAGGAGCCCCGTTAGGCGCTGCCTGATAGAATTCTTCGTCTCCTCGTTAGCCTCAATTCGAAAGATCGCGAATCTATGGGTTACCAAAGATCCACAAAGTAGGTGTCCCGCTACGACCAATCGTTTCATTTAGAGGCACCCCAACCTTTGGATTAGCAAAGTGGCTGAGCGGACGATTCCAGCACCTAGTCGAAGACACCTCGACTACAGTAAAATCCTCGGAAGATTTTCTGAAGAGGTTAAAAACAGTAACGGTAGAGGATGACGAAGTAATGGTATCCTTCGATATAATATCATTATTTACCTCTATCCCCCAAGGGCTGGCAGTATCTGTTATAAGAGAGCTGCTACAGGATGAGGAGCCACAGAATACCAATTTGCCCAATTCAGAGGATCTTGTTCAACTATTGAATTTCTGTCTGAGAACATACTTTACCTTCAATGGTTCCATATACGAACAAATAAAAGGCACACCCATGGGGTCTCCCATCTCAGGGGTTATTGCCGAGATAGTTCTACAATAATTAGAGCATAAGGCAATGATCGACTACAAACCCAACTTTTGGGCTAGGTATGTCGATGACACCTTTGTCGTCATCAAACGCTGAGACAAGACTGGATTCATGGAAAGACTCAATTCAATCTATACAGACATCCAGTTTACGGCAGAAGAGGAAACCAATAACACCTTAGCTTTTCTAGATGTACTAATTAGTCATGAGCCCAATGGCACTCTCTCCACTAGTATTTATCGCAAGGCTACAAACACTGATCGGATTTTACATAATGATAGCAACCATCCTATCACACACAAAATTAGCTGCATCTGGACGCTATTTGGCAGAATTAACACCCACTGCAGTACAACAGCAGCAAAGTCTAAAGAACGAGCACACCTCTATCAGGTGTGCATGCAAAATGGATACTCAGCGAATTTCATCCGACGCTGCTGCCGACACCGAGAACCACGACCAGTTGGTGACAGATCAACCACTGCCACCTGGGTGACACTCCCGTATATCAATGGAGTATCCGAGGTGGCTGCACGGATACTCGCTACCCATGACATCAAAGTAGCACAACAAACCCAGCCAGACCCTGCGGACAAGAATAATGCGCCCTAAGGAACCCGTCCTGGACCGCAGGAGGGCCTACAGCAACTAAGGATGCCACAGCTCCCTGCAGGACAACAGCAGCGGGGATGGCAACAGCCCCCACCCAGGCAACAACCATTGGGGGGCCTACAGCAACTGAGGATGCCACAGTTCCCTGCAGACCAGCAGCAGGGGGGATGGCAAAAGCCCCCACCCAGGCAGCAATCATTGGGAGACCTACGGCAACTTGGGATGCCACAGCCGCCGGCAATGCAGCAACAGCCAGGGGCATGGCAACAGCCCCTGAACGTGCTGTTGTGGTCCGAAGGAGGAAGCACTCCTTAAAATCGGAGACATTATTTTCTCTCATAGTTTATTTATTTTGCATTCCTTGCCAGAAGTTTTGCTACAATACTTCGGTACATTACAAAACGGATGCCAGAATCTGGATTTCTCTGGCTGGCGTATGTCTTATCTTGCTAACTCCTCCCTTACTTTACTGTCATGATTTACGTCTTCCAATTAGGCTGGAGGCCAAAGATTCACTTCCCTTCCCAATCTCCCGCTTTCTTCACAATTCTCCTCCCTCTGTATGTCATCTGATTTAACTCCAAAAATACCAAACAGTTCTGCATATCTTGTCAATGCAATAATATCCCATATTAACAGAGTTGACATCCGGCCCCCCTTACAAAAAGGACAGATCCTGTAATGTAAACAAAACCATATATTAATGACTAGTCTTCGGTTTGTTGGGGTATTTCGTATGAAACCTTTTGACGAGCCTGTCAGCTTTCACCTCACTGGATTTCACCCAAGTGGCTTCAGACATCGGGTATCCCTTCCATTGTACTAGGTACTGCAATTTCCCTTTAAAAATTCTAGAATCAAGAATATGTTTCACTTCATAATGGGTCTTTCCCGCAACTACGAGGGGCCCAGGTGCTTTCTTCGGGGGAGGTCTTAAAGTGGAGCCCCGATAAGGTTTTAACAAGCTACTGTGGAAGACAGGGTGAATTTTACCCCAAAGTCTAGGGAGTTTCAGTTTTACAGTGACTGGATTGATGACCTTTACGATAGGAAAAGGCCCTAAGAATTTCGGTCCTAATTTCTTGCTGGGTAATTTGAGGCGTAAATATTTGGTTGACAAATAAACCTTTTCCCCAACTTGGAACGTTCTTTGGGGAGCCCTCTTTTTGTCAGCTTGTTTTTTATAGGTTGCAAAAGTCTTTTTTAAAGCAGTTTTTGTGTTTCTCCAAACTTCCTCCCATCCCCTCACCCATTGGTCAAGTGTCTGGGAAGCGGTTGGCACTTGGGGATATTCAGGAATTGGACTGAACTCTTTGCCTGTGGCTACTCTGAAAGGTGTGTAGCCGGTGCTGCTGTGCACAGAATTGTTATACGCCACTTCTGCGAAGGGGAGGAGGTCAGTCCAGTTCGTCTGTTGATAAGACACGTAGCATCTGAGATATTGCTCTACCATTTTGTTAGCGGCTTCTGCAGCTCCGTTGGTGGCTGGATGAAAAGCAGATGACAAGCCTTGAGATGATCCAATTAATTTAAGAAAACTCCTCCAGAACTTTGCTGTGAACTGCACCCCCCTGTCTGAGATTATTCGCTTAGGGGCGCCGTGCAGTCGGTAGATATGTTTCAGGAACAATTTAGTCAGTCGTTGAGCGGATGGGAGTCCTTTGCAGGCGATGAAATGAGCCTGCTTCGAAAACAGGTCTATTACAGTCCAGATGACAGTATTTCCTCTACTCTCAGGTAGGTCTATGATAAAGTCCATAGCTATTTCTTCCCAGAGTTGGGAAGGGTCTGCCACCGACTGCAGTAATCCAGGGGTTTTCCCTGGTATTCTTTTCATTGTAGCACATACGGTACAACTCTTCACATAGTTTTCTACATCTCGTTTCAGTCCCGGCCACCAAAATTGCCGGCGGGTGAGATGTAGTGTTTTTAGATATCCAAAGTGTCCAGCCTGCTTTACATCATGGCTGTGCTTGAGAGCATTGAGACGGAGGGATTCGGGCAAATACAGTTTCCCCCCTTTGTAAGCCAAACCATCCCGGCATGTCAAGGAGGTTTGATTATCTTTGAACCATTGATCGGTGAGGAGCTCTCATTTTATTTTCTTTGCTCCAGGGTCATCCGGATTTGGGACCCTGCGAGGCGTGATTTGTGCAACAGGTTGTGGATTGGAGATAATCGCCTCGTTGACTTCTTCACGTTCGCTTTTGTATTGGGGCAATCTCGATAGCGCATCAGCTAGGAAGTTTTTTCCCCCTGGTATGTACTTTAGAGTAAAGTTGAAGCGGTTAAAGTACTGTGCCCACCGTGCTTGCTTTGGGGACAATTTGCGAGGAGTTTTCAGTGCCTCTAGGTTTTTGTGATCTGTCCATACTTCGAATGGCACCTTGCTCCCCTCCAGGTAAGTGGCTTCCATTTGTCCAACCAGGCTAAGCCTAGAATCACAGTCTCAGTCATTTTTGGGGCCACCAGGAACCGAATAAATTCCCAGTGTGCCCCTATTTCTAGGCGTAAGGGCTCAGTTAATTGTGTGACTAAAGTCCCTCCCATCAGGGAGCCGTCAGCTTGCTCGAACCTCACAGGGTTGGAAAGTTGTTTTGCCCGTATGCCCATTTTCATGGCAAAGGGTAGGCTAATAATGCATCGGGTGCATCCAGAATCAATTAATACGTTTAAGTCTATTTGTGTTCCCGACTTAGGGATTGTAAGCTTGGCGGCTAGTGAAAAAGATGGGATTCGTCGACTCACCATCGGGTCGTTCTCCCCTTCGTCGTCGCCGTCAAAGGAGGGTAGAGCGGGGGCGGGTCCACCTGGAGTCCCGGCGTTCTCTTCTGTGGGAGGTGTAATCTGGGTAACAGGTGCTTGCGTGGCCCGGTTGGATTTTTCTCTCATTAGCCGTTGGGCAGGTCTCCTTTTCGTCGCTGGTTCCGGACTGCTCTGCAGTTGGGGGTAGGGGACTGGACAGTTTGTTGCTCGATGTCCCTTATTTCCGCATCGGAAACACTTTATTGACGCGCTTGCGGGTGGCCCGGTTCTTTCAGTCATCGTGGTAGCTGGAGGGTCTCGTGGGGGTGATTGTTGTTCGGATTGCTCTGGTTGCTGCTCAGATTCAGGTGGGGAAGGCTTTTTATAGCGGGCGAGCTGAACATCTAGCTTCACCGTCGTCTGGTACCACTCGTGTAGTCGGTCAGGTACTGCTCGAATAATGCAGGCCTGGGAGAGGTGATCATCTAATCCCTCAATGAAGTGATGGATTAGGGACTGCTCTGGCCACCCCTCTATCCGACCTGCTATCTTGCGAAACTCTCGCACGTACTCCAGGGCAGGCCTGCCGGCTTGTTTTATTTTGTGGATTTGTTCTCTTGCTTTTAAGCCAAGGGATGGGTCCTCAAATCTTTCTTTCAGACCCAGGAGGAAGAGTTGGGGGTCTTCCAATTCTGGGGCTTGCTCATTGTATAAATTGTTCAGCCATTCGGATGCGTCTCCCTCTAGGCCAGACGCAATCACATCGACCATAGCCCCTGGGTCTGGGTAGAGATAAGCCGAGCTATTCAAGTGCGAGCGTACTTGGTTAAGGAAAAAAATCAGTTTCTCTGGATCCCCATCGAAGGTTGCTCTGAATGGAGTAATTATATGTTGTTGGGGCCCCCACTGTGGCTGTTGCTGGCCCCATCCTGGTTGCTGGTTTATGCCCAGGGGTTGCACATTCAGGGGCTGGGGCCAATCTCCTTGTTGTGGCCATCCTTCCTCTAGCTGCTGACCTCCTGGGCCCTGCACCACCCCTATCTGTTGCAAGGTCCCTATCGGCTGTGGTGAGCTCAAAAGTCGTCTGCTCCCTGCCTGCTTCGAATGCCATACTCCCCATTGTTGCAGAGGCCTCAGACATGGATTCCCTCTCTCTTCAGGGCTGGGGTCCCTGATAGAGGGAGACAGGGTCTGAAAGGCTGTCTGATACGAATTGGAGGGGCTGTAAGCTTCTTTTTTCAGGAATGGGTCTCTGCCTCTCTCCCCTGGGGTTTGAGATATTTCCAGTAACTCACCCAGGTCTTGAATGGCAGTTTGCCCATTGTCTGTCCACCGGTTCTCATTTGTTTGCCAAAATTCATTTTCCCACAGCATGCTGTCTGTTACTTCCCCCTCTGGGATATCAGGTGCTGCCGGGCTGTATTTAACAAACTCCCGTTTCATGATAGATTGGCCTGCTCCTGAATTCTGTCATTCTCACTCCAGGCTAGGAGAAAGAGGTGGGGTAATGCACCCCCAGTTCGTTAAAAAGTTTTTAGATTCTGGCATGATGTTGTGGTCCGAAGGAGGAAGCACTCCTTAAAATCGGAGACATTATTTTCTCTCATAGTTTATTTATTTTGCATTCCTTGCCAGAAGTTTTGCTACAATACTTCGGTACATTACAAAATGGATACCAGAATCTGGATTTCTCTGGCTGGCGTATGTCTTATCTTGCTAACTCCTCCCTTACTTTACTGTCATGATTTACGTCTTCCAATTAGGCTGGAGGCCAAAGATTCACTTCCCTTCCCAATCTCCCGCTTTCTTCACAATTCTCCTCCCTCTGTATGTCATCTGATTTAACTCCAAAAATACCAAACAGTTCTGCATATCTTGTCAATGCAATAATATCCCATATTAACAGCGTTGACACGTGCAGCCACTGGGGATGCGGCAGCAGCCGGGGGTGCAACAGCAACAGTGGGGAGGCCAGCAACCATTGATTTCACCACCTTTCAGAGCATCCTTCGATGGGGACCCAGAGAAGCTGATTTTTTTCCTCAACCAAGTGCGCTCTCATTTGAACCGCTGTGCCTATCTCTATCCGGACCCAGCTGCTATGGTCGATGTGATTGCGACCAGCTTAGATGGAGAGGCATCCGAATGGCTGAACAATTTATATAACTAGCAAGCCCCCAAATTGGAGGACCCCCATCTCTTCCTCCTAGGACTGAGAGCAAGGTTCGAGGACCCATCCATTGCCCTCAAAGCAGAAGAACAAATTCATAAGGTAAAGCAAGCCGGCAGGCCTGCACTGGAATACGTACGGGAGTTTCACAAGATAGCCGGTCGGATAGAGAGGTGGCCTGAGAAATCCCTAGTCCATCACTGCAGAGAGGAATTAGACGACCACCTCTCTCAGGCCTGTATCTATCGAGCAGTACCTGATCAACTGCAAGAATGGTACCAGACAGTGGTAAGACTAGACGTTCAGCTCGCCCACTATAAGACGCCACACACCCCTGAAGCCGAGTCGAGGCCAGAGGAACCCAAACAGCAGCCACCCCCCAAAAACCTCCAACTGCTGCGGCTACTGAAAGTCCCAGGCCACCTGCAGGCCCACCGATCAAGTGTTTCTGATGTGGACAGCAGGGACATCGAGCAGCGAACTGCCCAGTCCCCTACCCCCAACAGCAGAGTAGACCAGGACCAGCAGTGAGAAAGAGACCAGCCCAGGAGCCAGCGAGAGAGAAATCCAACTGGATCACACAAGAACCTGTTGCCCAAGTCACGTCACCCACGCAGGAGAATGCTGGGACTCACGTTGGACCCACCGCCGCTCTAACCGCTTACGACAGCAACCACGGAGAGAACGACCCAATGGTGAGTCGACACGTCCCACCTTTCTCTCTACCTGCCAAACTCATAATCCCTAAGATGGGGGCACAGGCAGATTTAAAAGTGCTAGTCGATTCTGGATGCTCCTGGTGTGTCATTAGCATACGAGCAAAGCTGCTCTCCAAACTCTTGAGGTTTGAGCAAGCCGATGGCTCCCTGATGGGAGGGACTTTAGTCATGCAATTAACTGAGCCCCTACGCTTAGAAATAGGTGAACACTGGGAGTTTATTCGCTTCCTGGTGGCTCCAAAAATGACTGAGACTGTGATCCTAGGATTAGCCTGGTTGGACAAATGGAAGCCGTTTATCTGGTGGGAGAAAGGAATGAGAACTGTGAGGCTACCTATAGGGCCCAAGCCCCCCATTGATTCAATGGACATTACAGGAAACTTTAGCCCACCCAATGAGCGAGCACATGGGTGCCTCACCACCACCAGGTGAGCCACTCATCCCCAGCGAATACCGGGACCTAGCGGAGGCATTTAGTGAGAAAGAATGCGATGCCCTGCCTCCCCACCGATCCAATGATTGCTCCATCGAAATGTTGCCAGGAGCCAAACTCCCACGACCGAGAATGTACGCTATGCCCCCCCTCGAAATGGAGGAGATGCAGCGATACGTGGACAAAAACCTAGTGAGGGGATTCATTGAACGGGCCAAGTCTGCTGTGGGAGCCCGTGTTGTTTAAAGAAAAAAAAGACGGGTCTCTTCGTCTCTGCATGGATTATAAAGGTCGGAACGCTGTGAGTGTGGAAAATAAATACCCCCTCCCCCTCCTGAAGGACTTACTAACCCACCTGGCTAAGGGGAGTGTCTTCACTAAATTATACCTGAGAGAGGCATATTACCAGGTGAGGATAAAGGAGGGAGATGAGTGGAAAACTGCTTTCAACTGTCCCATGGGGAGCTATCAATTTAAAGTCATGCCATTTGGACTAGAGGGGGCCCCAGCCGTATTCATGCAGCTGATTAATGAGGTCCTACATAATCATTTATACAAAGGGGTTCTGGTGTATCTTGATGACATCCTGATATACAGCACGAATATGACTGATCATGTAAAACTAGTGAGAGAAGTGTTAAAGAAACTATTGAATGCCAAGCTCTACGTCAAACTGTCAAAATGTGAGTTTCACCAGACCCGATTAGATTATCTTGGCTATAGAATTTCCAACGAGGGCATTGAAATGGACCCGATCATAGTGAAAGCCGTAATTGAATGGCAGCCTCGAAAGACTCGCAAACAGCTCCAGAGCTTCCTAGGTTTTGCCAACTTCTACCGGCAATTCATCCCCTCCTTTGCCGAGATTGCCCTACCCCTTACAGAATTACTCAAAACAGGCAAAGGGGGAGGGAAGCTGTGACCGGGCCAACCACTAGCACGGACTATGAGCTGTCAAACCGATTTTGAGAATTTAAAAAGACTATTTGCTGTTGAACCGGTCCTAAAGCACCCCTACCCAGGGGAGCCCTTTGTCATTCAAGCCGAAGCCAGCGACGTGGCCGTCGGAGCTGTATTACTGCAAAAGAACCAAAGTGGGACCTTACAGCCCTGCGCCTACACCTTGAAAAAAATCACTGAGAGCGAGAGGAGGTGGGCAATATGGGAAAAGGAGGCTTTCGCAATCCGCTGGGCTCTATTAAACTGGAGGCACTACCTAGAAGGGAGCAAAGTGCCTTTTGAAGCATGGACTGATCACAAAAATCTAGAAGCACTGAAAACTCCCCGCAAATTGTCCCTGAAACAAGTGTGATGGGCACAGTACTTTAACCGTTTTAACTTCACTCTAAAGTACATACTGGGAGGGAAAAACTTCTTAGCTGATACTTTATCCAGATTGCCCCAGTACAAAAGCCAGCATGAAGAGGTTAACAAGGCAATTATCTCCAATCCACAAACTGCTGCTCAACTCATGCCTCGCAGAGCCCCTAATCCTGATGACCCTGGGGCAAAGAAAATAAAACAAGAGCTCCTCACCGATCAATGGTTCAAAGACAATCAAACCTCCCTAACTTGCAGGGATGGTTTGGCTTACAAGGGAGGAAAGTTATACTTGCCAGAAACCCTCTGTCTTAACGCTCTCCGACATGGCCATGACGTAAAACAGGCTGGACACTTTGGATATTTAAAAACTCTACATCTCATCCGCCGGCAATTTTGGTGGCCAGGGTTAAAACGGGACGTGGAAAATTATGTCCGGAATTGTACTGTATGTGCCACCATGAAAAGAATTCCAGGGAAACCCTCTGGGTTATTGCAGCCAGTGGCAGACCCTTCTCAACCATGGGAAGAAATTGCTATGGATTTTATAGTAGACCTACCTGAAAGCAGAGGAAATACAGTCATCTGGACTGTGGTAGATCTGTTTTCAAAGCAGGCTCACTTCATCGCCTGCAAAGGACTCCCGTCTGCCCAATGACTGACTAAATTGTTCTTGAAATATATCTACTGGCTGCACGGCACCCCTCAAAGAATAATTTCGGACAGGGGGGTGCAGTTCACAGCTAAGCTTTGGAGGAGCTTTCTTAAATTAATCGGATCATCTCAAGGTCTATCATCTGCTTTTCATCCATCTACTAATGGAGCCGTGGAATCCACTAAGAAGATGGTGGAGCAATATCTCAGATGCTATGTTTCCTACCAACAAACCAACTGGACCGACCTCCTCCCTTTCGCAGAGGTGGCTTACAATAACTCTGTTCACAGCAGCACTGGCTTCACGCCTTTCAGAGTAGCCACAGGAAAAGAGTTCAGCCCAATACCTGAATACCCCCAGGTGCCCTCTGCTTCTCAGACACTTGATCAATGGGTGAGGGGGTGGGAAGAAGTCTGGAAAGCCATGAAGACTGCTTTAAAAAAGACTTCCGGTTCCAGTTGCAGCGCAGGCGGTCGCGCAAAGAGTCTGCTCTCTTTGCCGGCCGGTTTCCCCCCGCCGGTAGACCCTGGACAGGGTCGAAAGTCGCCTTGGAGGGGCGACCACCGCTGAGGATACTCGTTGACGGCGGAGGGAGCGGTAGCTCCCTCTGCGGTCTGAGACAGCTCCTTTGGGCCAACAGGGAAAAGATCATCTAGCTGCTCCAGCCGAAAGTCACAACAACATCTAAGCAAAAAGAACCACCGTGGGTGATCCGGGTGAGACCTTTCCTTCCCTCTTGATACCCTATTTACCTCCCTGTGAAAAGCTTCCGGAACTATTTCCCCATTTTAAGAAAGTGGCGTTCGGATATGTGGGAAAACAAGCCTTGAGATAATTAACTTTTACTGATTATTTTAGCTGTTGGAGTTCGGGAATCCTGAAAAAATCTTGTGAAGATGGATTTTCTTTCTCTTTGCCTGCTTGTCTTTAAGTTAAGCAGAAGCCTTTAGGGAGGGGGGTGGAGCGTTTTTTGTTCTCTCCCCCCCCCCTTCTGAACAGTATTGCTTATTTTAAAACTTTTTTTTCTGCAGTCGGGGCGGCTCTTTGCGGTTTGAAACTGTAACAAAGTAGCAAGCCAAGACTGCTACTGTCTTTAGCTGGATGTGTATTCAGGCTAAACGTGGCGTGAAGCCCAGACACTTGGCTCTACGCCCAGACATTCTTATCTGATTGAAACCAGCTGAAAGAAGGCTTCCTTTTTTTTTCCTTTCTCCTATTAGTTTAGTTGGATTTTACAGTACAAATTATATATTTTTGACATATGGATTTTCTTTATTTTTTGGATTGTTAATATAATAATTGACTTACAAGGCACCTTTTGTTATTACTACTCTGGATTTTTTATAATACTGACTTTGGTTTTTTCTGCTTTTTCCTTTTTGTTTGGCTTCATCTTTTGGCTTTGTTTCTATTTTTGTTTGGATGTTACATTTTATAATAGCTCTACTATAGAATTTTTATTGCTGTATTTATCTTCCAGGCTGAATTTTTAATAAAAAATTAAGATTATTTTATTATTGAATTGGAATTTTACCTACAACTTGGCTATGGACTCACACACTGTCTGGCTTGACTTTTTTGATTTTTTTTTTTTTTTTTTGGATCTTACGTCTTATAATAATATCTCTACTTTAGAATTTTTAGTGTTCTATTTACTTTCTAAGCTGAATCTTCATTAAAAAATTAAGACTATCCTACTACTGAAATGGAATTTTACCCACAGCTTGACTATGGACTTTTATTAGAAAAATTTTTGGAACTTAAAGAACAATCTAGAATGAATATGAAAGAGGATGCTCCAGAGTTAAAAATTGAATCTCAAACTTTGCCTGACAGATTTATAGATCAAGGAACAACAGAGGAAGAACAAATCAACTCTAAAGAGGCCGGTATGCGACTATATTTACAAATTAACGAAATGGAGGAAAAATATTTACAATGTATTGGTGATCGGATGCTGGGAAGACTACGTGAATTTAATGAACGTGTAAATGCTAGAATAAATGCTTTTATTACAAAGCTTCAAACTGATTTTCATTCAACTGACTATTTTATAATCCAAACAACATCAGATGAGGAACCAAACAACATAGAGGAAGATATTACATCTCATATACAAGTTATGGAGAATCTCGATGACCAAAGGTGGACTCTAACCAAAACATTTACAATCCCAAAAGCAATAGGAACTTTCCAAATACGAGATATTGAAAACGTTGACAACATGGATAAACAACGAATAATTACCATATTGAATAAGACTGATTATGTAGTGCAGACAACATTGGAAAAAAGAGAAGAGGACTATGATCAGATTCAACTGTGGAGAAATATGTACAATCAAATAAGATTTGAGGAATTAGAGGCTCTTTTGTGGAAACCTGCTTGGCACAAAAAGAAAGCTAGAATTAGGTTTAAATATGAGAGATAAAATCCTACCTGATGGGTTAAAAAGGCTTTTAGAGATTTTGAATGAGTTAATATTACTGAGTTGAAAATTATTGATTTGATTATGGTTGGGATGTAATTTGTTAATAGATGAAGAAATAGAATATAGACTAGAAATGAAATAAGGTGTCTAGTGAAATAATATGTTTTCTTTTTAAGGTATAATGACTTTGATAAGATTAAATTTTAGATAAGGAGTTAAAAAGGGGTTTTTAAAGGTATGTTCATTTATAAAATATGTATTTGAAATAGAATAGAATAAGAGATAGAATTTAATTGAGAAGTATAAATAGAATGGTTGGAATAATATGTATATTTTAGAAACAATTTATATTTTATGAAATAAGGGAAATTGGATACCCGAAGTGTATACTATATGTTTATTTAAGGCTAAATTGGAATATTGTAATTGTAAGTTAGTTAAGCCTGAAAACAGGAATTGATCATAGATGAAATATTATTGATAGTTTTCTTTTTTTGATTGACAAAATAGAGAGGGAACCTTTAAAGTATTAATTTGAATTATTTATGTATGATTATGTTTCTTACTTTTTTCTATGGAGTACCCTATCCCCACGATGAGTCTCAAACACTTTGTTGTAAAACCAAAAAAATCAATAAAACTTGTTATAATAAAAAAAAAAAGACTGCTTTAAAAAAGACTTCCGAGACCTACAAAAAGCAGGCAGATAAAAAAAGGGCTCCTCAAAGAACATTCCAAGTTGGGGAAAAGGTTTATCTGTCGACTAAATATTTACGCCTCAAATTACCCAGTAAGAAATTAGGACCAAAATTCTTGGGGCCTTTCCCCATTGTAAAGATCATTAACCCGGTCACCGTAGAATTAAAACTCCTTAGACTTTTAGGGAGAGTTCACCCTGTCTTCCATTGCAGCTTGCTGACACTTTTTCAGGGTTCCACTTTAAGACCTCCCCCTAAGAAGGCACCCGGACCCCTCGTGGTGGCAGGTCAGACCCACTATGAAGTAAAGCATATTCTTGATTCTAGAATTTTTAAAGGGAAATTGCAGTACTTAGTACAATGGAAGGGATATTCGCTGTCTGAAGCCACTTGGGTGAAGTCTAGCGATGTGAAAGCTGACGGACTCATTAAAAGGTTCTATAGGAAACACACTAATAAACCGAGAGGCAATCCCTAACATGTGCTTTTGTTTACATTACAGGATCTGTCCTTTTTGTAAGGGGGGGCGGATGTCAACGCTGCTAACATCGGATGTTTTTGCTTTGACAACAGTTAGAGATGCAACCATTTTCTTATGTTTTACTTTTAGAGTTACATGATGCTGGGGGGGGAGGAATGTGCATGAGAGTTTAGATAGACATAATAAAACTGGACCTAGTTAAATCATTTCCCTGTTTTGAGAGAGCGGCGTTTCAATACTGGGGGGAAAAAGCTATTGGAAAAAAAAAATAAAACAGCTAATTTTTTTTTAATTGACTATTTAACTTGTGGAATACTGAAGGTTCCTGAAAATATTCCTCCTTTTGAACATTTACTACTATCACTACGTTATTTACTATGCGGGAGAGACCTTTCCTGTTTACTTTTTTAATGTGAAAAATCAAAAATTTATCAATTTGGAAAGAAAGACTTTACAGCTTACTGAGGGCATCTTGTGATGAAAAGTGTTACTGCAACTATATACTTTACTACTGGAGAATGGCTCTGACCTTCAAATGATAATAAAGGTAAAGATAACTTGAAACAGCTGGGTGGTGATCTTGTTTATGAGGGATTGGAGGCGAATATTTGTGGACTTTTATTAAATATAGCCTTCACTAAAAGAGTAAAAGACTTTTTTTTTCACCACTGAAATGGAGGATCTTTACCCACAGCTTGATTATGAACTTATACTAGAAGCAATTTTGGAAGCAACAGACTACATGAAATCTTGGAGAAAAATTAAAGAGAACTATTCAGAATTACAAACTGACTCTCAAAGTTTAATGCATCAAGATCGAGGTACAATTGAGGCAGAACAGTGTAACTTCAAAGAGGTCACTCTACAACAACAGAGGCAATCTAAAGAGACGGAGGAAACAGATCTACAACCTAACTATGATTCCACTCTGGGAGAAATAGTGGAAACTATGGAACACATTAATTTCTTACAAATCCACGTACAATCTATGGAGAATTTTTTAAAAAAATATATTTTATTATTTTTATGGGAATAAAAAAGGGAAAGGTGGGTAAAGGTATAACATAGGGTAAAAAAAACAAGGATTAGACCAGGGGTAGGGATAGATACAATAATGGGGTTACCCCCAACAGTAAATCAACGCTTTAGCAAGCAGACTATCGTCCGGGTATACATATTAAATGTACATAATTAACATAATACTAAAAAGCTATAGTAAATAAATTTGTCACTAATAATAATAAAAACTTAACCCATATATATCCTTCATTCTATAAATAACAATAATCAGTATACTATTAATAATATATTACTAACTAAATATAGTTATGTATAAATACCAGTATATTGCTTATCACTTATAATTACTTATAATTAAAGGTAAACTAACATAGAGGTTAAAAAATAATAATAATAAATACATCATTTATCTTATTTAATTTCATAACCTTTTTTCGTTCTATCGTATTGCTAACCATTGATAGAATTTTTCCCATGTTTTAAAATAAATTGTGTCTTCTTTCTCTTTGATTTCTAAAGTTAATCTATCCATTTCTGCACATTCCAATATTTTCATAATAATAATCTGATCAGGTGGTATCTTTTCATTTTTCCAAAATTGGGCAAATGCTATTCTCGCAGCTGTTAATATGTGTAAAATTAAATATTCATTCTCTTTTCCATAGTTAGATCCTGATATTCCTAATAAAAACAGTTCCGGTTTGAATTCTATCTGTATCTTAGTCATCTTTTCTAACCATCTATGAATCTTAAACCAATATTTCTTTGCATTAGGGCATATCCACCAGATATGATAATAAGTCCCTGGTTTTTGTTTACATTTCCAACAAATATTTGATACATTTTTAAACATTTTCTCTAATCTAACTGGTGTCATATGCCATCTATAAAACATTTTATATAAATTCTCCTTATATGCCGCTGCTTTAGTAAGTTTAATATTTCGATCCCACAGTTTTTGCCAATCTTCTAAGTCTATAGAATATCCAAAGTTCTTTGCCCATACTATCATTGTTTCCTTTACTTGTTCTTCTTCCATCTTCCATCTTAGCAGAAATTTATAGTTTTTTAATCAAGTTTTCGTCTGTTTTTAGCAATATTTTATCTAGTGGTGTCTGTTCTTTATAGAATCCTGTAGATTTTATATCTTTTTCATATCTTGTCTGAATTTGCAAATAAGCCCACCATGTTAAGTCAATACCCTGTTGCTGAAGAGTTTGTCTGTCTTTAAGTTTTCCATCTTTGTCCAGAATATCTTTATAACTAACGAGTTTATCATAGTTAATTAAATTTGGATAGGAAAAGGCTTCCATTGTCGAAAGCCACTCAGGTATTTTCATGTAAATTTTATGTTTAATTCTTTCCCACTCTGAAAACAATACATTCCTTATGGCATGATTTTGAAAATATTTATGTACTTTATTTTTCTCATACCACAAAAACGCATGCCAACCTAATTGCAGATTATGCCCCTCTAAATAGAGAAGTCGTTTATTTCTCAGTGTGATCCATTCTTTAAGCCAGAGCAAAATGGTTGCCTGGTAATAAAGTCTCCAATCCGGGAGTCCGAAGCCCCCTCTGTCTTTAGAATCTTGTAATAATTTAATTTTAATTCTAGCTTTTTTCCCTTGCCATATAAATCTCGTTATTGTAGCATTCAATTCATCGAAGAATTTCTGATTTAACTTAACAGGAACCGTTTGAAATAGAAAAATTAGCTTAGGTAGAATGTTCATCTTAACGGTCTCTATCCTTCCTAGCAATGATAATTGAAGATTTTTCCATTTCTCCAAATCCACTTTTATTTGTTTTAATAGTCTCTCATAATTGTCCTCTTTTATTGTTGTGTATTTTGAAGTTAAATAGATACCTAAATATTTAACTTTTTTAGCTATTTGAAGATTTGTCTTTTTAGCAAATTGAATTTTTTGTTTGTCTGTTAAGTTCTTCGTTAATACTTTGGTCTTTTCCCTGTTTATCTTCAGCCCCGCCACTTCTCCAAATTTCTCTATTTTCCGCAAGAGTTTAATAGCTATTTCTAGTGGTTCCTCCAAAATAAAAACTAAATCATCTGCAAAAGCCTGTAGTTTGTATTTTTGGTCTTTTATCTCCAATCCTTTAATCTCAATATCTTGCCTAATATTCCTAGCCAACACTTCCAATGTAAGAATAAATAACAAAGGAGACAATGGACATCCCTGTCTTGTGCCTTTTTTGATTTCAAAGCTATCTGTGTAATCTCCATTTATAAGTATCCTTGCTGATTGTTTATTATAAATTGCTTGGATTGCATTTATAAAGTTTTCGCCAAAGTCCATCTCCTTCAACTGTTGAAACAAGAATTGCCAATTAAGATTATCAAAAGCTTTTTGCGCATCAAGAAATATAAGCGCCGTTTCCCCGGGTGGTTTTCATAATATTCCAACACATTTAAAATAATCCTTAAATTATTCTTTATCTGCCTTTTGGGCAGAAAGCCATTTTGGTCTGAGTGGACAAATTCAGTCAAAAATTTCTTCTTCATTCTTTCTGCCATTATTGTAGTAAATATTTTATAATCCACATTTAATAACGATATTGGTCTATAATTTTTAATTTGTGTGAGATCAGTGTCTTCTTTGGGTATAAGGGAAATGTTGGCTTCTATCCATGAATTTGGTATTTTTGTCTCTGAAAAGGCTTCATTACAAAGATCTTTCAAAATCGGGCTAACAATGTCTTGTAAAGCTATATAGAATTCTGCAGGGAGACCATCAGGTCCCGGAGTTTTATCCTTCTTTTGCCTTTTTATCGCTTCTGTAATCTCCATCATTGTTATGTTCTCATTTAATATGTATTGCATATTCTCTGGTACCTTTGGAAGATCTGCTTCTTTTAAATAGTCCTGTATTGCCTCCTTCGAAACCAGCTCAGTCTTATAAAGTGTCTCATAATAAGCTGTAGTAATTTTTTTAATTGCATCATTATGGCAGTGTAATTGGCCCTTTGAATCTTGTAGTTTACTTATCAGTCTTTTTTCTCTTTCTTTTTTCAGTTTATATGCCAACCATCTTCCGGGTTTATTGGCATTTTCAAAAAAAATCTGTTTAGATCGTTTAATCTGTTGTGCCCTTATATCCATCTCCAGTAAATTTAATTCATGTTTTATTAATTCCATTTGTGTCTTCAACTTTTTCTTTTGTGGATCATTTGGTAGCTCCAATTCCAAGTTACTGAGTTGTTCTTTCAATCTAAGCTGTGTTTGTTTCTTTTCTTTATTCTTTTTAGCAACATAGGTTATAGCCACGCCCCTAAAATAAGCTTTCGCTGTATCCCATACATTTTGAATGGAGGTTTCTTCTTTCTTATTTATTTAAAAAAAAAATCCATTTCTTTCGTTGCTAATTGTAAAAATTCTTTTTCTTTCAGTATAGCTTTGTTCAGCCACCATCTTAATTTCTTTCTAGTTCCTTTCCATGTCATTCTAATTGGATTATGATCTGCCCAAATATTAGGTTCTATTTCAATCTCATGTATCATAGTCTTTAAATCATAGGAAGTCCATATCATATCAATTCGTGACCAGGATTTATGCCTATTTGAATAAAATGTATATTGTGCTTTATCCAGGTTCATTTCTCTCCATATATCTTGTATACCGAATTCATCTTTCATCTATGGAGAATTTTGATGATCAAAAAACAACTTTAATTGAGAAATTTGAACTGTCAAAAGCAACAGAGATTGACACCCAGTCACAATTTACTGAAAATTGTGAGAATATGGACAATCAACTAGTACTCACAACATGGAACAAAACTGACTATATCATTCAGATGATATTGGAAGAAAAGGAAGAGATCTTTGACCAGTCTGAAATGTTGAGAAATATTTCTTTTCAAATATTGAGGTTTGATGACGTAGAAGCTTTATTATGGGAACCGGTTTGGCACAGAAAAAAAACCTAGAGTTAGGTTTAAAAATGGGCTTCAAAATTTCACTTAATGGATTAAAAAGGCTTTTGAGACTTTGATTGACTTAAACCTGATTTCTGTAAAAGATTATCCTTTGTAATCAATATTTTGTTTTAGATATGATAACTATTTTGCCTAATGGGCTATAAGATTTTTGATTGTTATAGATTGAATGATAAAATATATACCTAAAATAGACAGAAATTTCTTTTTTTTTTTTGGATTCATATTTTTATTTCAGATAAGATAATTATTTTGTAATAGAAGGAGAATAAGAGGGCCTGGAGATGAAAGAAGAAATGGTATTAGTAAACAATTTACTAGAACAAGAAATAGACTGTAGGTGGAAAATATAAGAATGTTAGAGTGTGAATAAGATATTTATGTTAGATATAATTATTTGTTAGGGAAAAGGGAAATGATTTTGGGATACCTGAACTGTTAATAATATGTTTATTTAAGGCAGATTTGAAATAGGGTAATTCTAAATTAGTAAAGCTTAAAACAGGATTGGATTTTTATAACTGAAATGTGTTTAATGTTTGATTGGATCGATTTATTTTATTTTAGAAATGTTTTAATTTGAATATGTATGATTATATGAGGGAAACAGAGAGGGAATTTGTAATGAATTAATTTGAATTATACATTTATGATTTTGTTTTATGAGGTTTGATGTCCCCACCTCCACGTTGTGTCTTAAGCACCTTAATGTAAAACAAAAAAACCCCAATAAAACTTGTTATAAAAAAAAAACAACTGGACCTAGTATGTGAACCAAGGTTAATGAAATAAGAGATGATAAGAATTGGCAGGCTGGAGAACTGGAGGGAGAGCCTGCATTTCAAACTAATTGGAGAATGTGATTTATGACTGTTAATTGGAGGAAGGAATTGTGCTTTGATACTATGTGCTCAGGGGAGGGGAATCCAGTTTTTGGCTTCGACTGTCTTAGTGCCAATGCTATACTACTCAAATAAAGATTCTTTAAGCTAAACAATGTCTAGAAGTTCTTTGATTATATATATATATATATATATATATATCCCTAATTACACTAAAAATACGAATCCTGGGTAAAGCCATACAATAAAAACAAAATAGTTTGAACACCAGGATAACATTAAACCAAAAACTGTTTAATACAAGTGCTAAGCTTTTGTCGGCCAACACTGCCGACATCATCAGAGCATAAAAAGCAAGGTTACTGGGAGTTCTCTTATACTGCCGGATGGCTCTGCGCCCGGCTTCTCGACCTGGTCATCGGTCCACTCATCGCCTCTGGTTGTTTCATTTTTAAAGGGCACGCGTTTACTGCTACGTTGGTGGTTTTTAAGGCTGCTGCTTTCTCTTCTCCTTTCCCTTTCCCTTTCCTCCCCCCAATCCCTTTCTTTGTGTGTATCCTGCTGTCAGGTGGCGCAGGGCGCTTCCGCTCACTTTCCCCCCCCCCCTCGGCTCCGTCCCGAGACCTATCTGATCCTCCTCAATGGGGCTGTGTGTATGTATGTCCAGGGGGTGCACATGGGTGCGTTGGAGGTCTTCCTCCAGCCGCTCGCTCTCGTCGCCTTTCCTCTCTCCCATTGCTCGCCATTGCCGTAAGCCTGTCGCCAGGTCACCCGCTGGGGGCGCATTCAATCTTCCTCTGTCGTTCGCCAGCTCTCTTGCCTTTCTCGCGCGCATATAGGCTCCCGCGGAGCGGCTTTCTGTCAATTGCTCACGGGTCTCTATTCTGGGATCGTTGATGGGGTGTCTCACCACTCTCCTCTCACTCACAGGAGTTGTGGTATGTATGTGGGTGTCTCGCGGGTTGTCGTCCAGACGTCCACATCGTTCGCATTCATCGCTTTTTCCTCTTTGTAAGGGTGGGTTGGGGTGTGTGTGCTTGGAAAGTCCATGGGGGGGGTTCCTTGTCTCCTCTCTATTCCCCTTATAGGATGTGTTGCCAATTCATTACTGCACAGACGAATTGTCCCCTCCATCACCCCGTCCTTCTGATCTTGTATGGGGTGGGCAGGCTGCCTTCGTTGTGAATTGTGATGCTGTCCCTCCCATGTCTTGAGTGTTTGGTATGCCGGGCAAAGTTCTATGTGGCGGTTGATGGAATCACCGTCAGAGAGCCAGGCTTCTTTAAGTAGGCGGCCTCCCTTAGTGGTATCCCTGGATATAGGCTGTGCACTGGTGAGATCGAACTCATGACCGTAATTGGTCATGTGGGTCCAAACCTGTGAATATTGTTCATGCCTTTTAATTGTCAGTGCATGCTCATGCACCCTAGTTTTCAGTCTGTTAGTAGTCTCTCCAACATAATTGCAGGAACAATCCTTGCATTTGATCTTATACACTACCGAGGATTTTTCTTCATTGGGAGTGGATCTTTTGGGTGCATGATCCTGGCCCGTAGGGTTTGGTCTGGCTTGTGGGCCACATTTACATTAAAGGGGGCCAGTAGTCTGGCTGTTGCCTCGGACACACTTAATATATGGGAGGGAAACACACACAAATCGCGTTGTCATCCTGTCGGCTCGTAAGTCTTCGCGGGGTCTGTGTGGTCTGCTATGACGCCTAACGAATTCAATTGGGTAACCATTGTACTTACAGGTTCGGAAAAGGTGGTTTCTTTCCTCGGTTTTGGTCCTGGCTGTGCTGCAATGTGAGTCCGCCCGTTTGAATAGTGTTCTGACGCAGCTAATTTTGTGGGCTACTGGATGATTGCTTTTATAGTGGAGGGTTCTGTTGGTGTGGGTTGGTTTACGGTATACCCTTGTGTGTAAGGTCCCATCTGGTTGGTGGCTAACCAGCACGTCCAAAAAGGCCAGGGAAACTTGATTCTCCTCCTCTGCTGTAAAACGGATATCAGGGTATACAGAGTTTAATGCATCCATAAAGCCAGCCCTATCATGCTTCTTAATGATTGCAAACGTGTCATCCACGTATCGGACCCAAAACTTAGGATGGTACCGGGCCATCACTATAGTCTCTAGACGTTGCAGGACCACCTCCGCCACTACGCTCGAGATGGAAGATCCCATTGGCGTTCCTTTTATCTGTTCGTATGTGGTTCCTTGAAAGGTAAACTATGTTTTTAGGCATAGTGTTATTAATTTCACCAAATCCTCGGTGCGGAGGGAATCCTGATGTTGTCCTTGCCCCACCTCATTAAGGCGGTCCTTTAATACTGTGACTGCCAGGTCTTGTGGGATGGAGGTGAAGAGTGAGGTGACGTTAAGTATAAGAGAACTCCCCGTAACCTTGCTTTTTATGCTCTGATGTCGGCAGTGTTGGCCGACGAAAGCTTAGCACTTGTATTAAACATTTTTGGTTTAATGGCCCATCGTGTCCTTCAGAGGCACACCAACTTTGGGACTAGCCAAATGGCTTAGCGGTTGCATTGGTCACCTGGTCGATAACAACGAGACCACGGTGAAATCCGCTGAGGAGTTCCTTGAGAGAATAAAGCCCCTAAGGATAGAGAAAGATGAGGTAATGATCTCTTTTGACGTTACCTCACTCTTCACCTCCATCCCCCAAGATCTGACGGTCATGGTTATAAAGGACCGCCTGCAAGAGGAGCAGGAACAGCATCCAGATTCTCTCCATACTGACGACCTGGTACAGTTGCTATCTTTATGCCTAAAAACATATTTCATCTTCCAGGGCGTCACATACGAGCAAATAAAAGGGACGCCTATGGGATCCCCCATCTCAGGCATTATTGCGGAGGCAGTGTTACAGCGGTTGGAGATGATAGTCATGGCCAAGTACCGCCCCAAAGTTTGGGCACGCTATGTGGACGATACTTTTGTAATCATCAAAAGACAAGATAGTTCCAAATTCTTGGGACAATTGAATTCGGTATTTCCAGACATCCGTTTCACAGCAGCAGAAGAGACCCAAGGCACACTTGCCTTTCTGGATGTACTTGTCAGCCGGCACCCTAACGGCTCTCTAGGCACGTCTGTTTATCGTAAACCCACTCACACTGACAGAACGCTACACTACAGGAGTAATCACCCTGTAGCACATAAAATTAGCTATGTCAGGACTTTATTCAAACGTGCTAATTCCCACTGCAGCACAGGTAGAGCCAAAATTGAAGAGAAAAAACATCTGTATCGCATCCTCAGGCTCAATGGCTACCCTACGGAATTTGTGAGACGTTACAGCAGACCACACCAACCTCACAGGTTCCAACATTCCAGAGCAACAACAACATCGGCCACATGCATAACTTTACCTTACATCGGTGGTGTTTCTGAGGCCACAGCACGTCTGCTGGCCCCCCACAATGTGAGCATTGCCCATAGACCAGAGCAGACCCTAAGAACCAAGATCATGCATCCCAAAGAGCCGCTCCCCAACGAAGAAAGATCGATAGTTTATAGAATTAATTGCAAGAACTGCCCTTGCAATTACGTTGGGGAAACGACCAAAAGGCTCAGGACTAGGGTCCATGAACATGAACTGGCAATTAAAAGGCAGGAGCAGCGCTCACAAGTGTGGGCCCATATGGCCAGCCTTGATCATACATTCGATCTGGACAATGCGCAGGCCATATCTCGTGAGACTACCAAGGGTGGCTGCCTTCTTAAAGAAGCCTGGCTCTCTGATGAGAACTCTATTAACCGACATATAGACCTCCTACCGGCTTACCAGACCCTCAGAAGGTGGGAGAGACAACGCGGTGACCCACGGAGCAGACAGCCAGCCCGCCCTTTGCAAAAGCAGGGGGATGGAATTACAAACGTGGAGGCGGCGATCCCCAGAGAGGACAGCGAACTGGCAAAAAAAGGGGAGGGGGATCAGGAGCCACAACAATTGGACAGCTCCCTGCAGGAGTAGGGAGATAGGGCTATAGGTGAAGCGGCGATGACTGCCATGGGAGGAGATGATGGACTAATGAGGGGTTACGATCCGGCGTTGGAAACGAACGTGCGGAAGGGGCTTGGAAAGAGTAAAAAGGGGGGGGAACAGAGAGCAGGAATGCCCGAATGGCCATCCTTCGCAAGGTTGGGGCGAGGGAGCTACGGGTGACACAACAGCGGCCTTGGGGGAGGGTGACAGCCTCACAGGGCGTCTTAATTGTAGGTTGAGAGATCGCTCCAAAACGGGAGGGGAAGGAGATAAGGAGCAAAGGCAGCTGGACAGCCACCCCGCGAGTGCATGTACGCGCTCAAGGAAAGCAAAGGAGGATCTGAAGGCAACCAGCAAGGCCACTGACAGATTGCCAGGTGTAGACCAACTCAGCATATTGTGGACTATTGCAACCAATGGGCCGATGACGCGCTCGAGAAGCCGGGCGCAGAGGCAGGAGGCTATATAGGCCAGCTCCCAGAATGCCTCCCACTCCAACTCTGAGATTTTCACGGGTACAGGTATGCAGGTCTTGGCGTATTCGGGTCTTTTCCTGTGTAAGATTGAGAGTATCTTGGCGACGTTTCGGCGAGGTCCCACTCGCCATCTTCAGGCTGGTGTCTTCGGCTTCGTGCTTGTGTGAGCAAAGCGTGATCGGAGCTGCCGTCCTTCTATAAATATTGGAGGGGGTGTGTGGCTTGTTGGCTTTGTTGCTGTAAGCGGGTTGGTTGGCTGTGTTGTTACATCTTGATTGGAAGATGGAATTGATGTAAGCAAATTAGTCAGTTGTTTGGTAACATCCTGTGTGGCTGAGGTGTTGGCTGTGTGCCCATTGTTCTTTTGTACCTGGGTAATGGGCTGTGTGGTAACATTCTGAGCTCTATTGTAGTGATATCCTGAGTCCTGTGCTGCCACATCATGGGAGGTAGGCTGCGTTGTAACATACTGAGCCTTTGCGATGTAACCTTCTGAGTTCTGTGATGTAATGTCCTGAGTAGATGGCTGTGATGTAACATCACGGGTGTTATGCTCCGGAGCGAAGAAGCAATCTTAAGGAAATCTGATTCATTTTGTTCAGAATACTCTTTATTTATGCAACATACTCCAGTACGGATAAAGTGAAGCCAAAAACTGGAAAACTCCTCCTTCTTCCCACAGTGTCTGAGCATTTCCTCCTCCCTCAATGACAGGTCATAAATCACATTCCCCAATTAGTTTAGAGTGTGAGCTATCTTTCCCGCCACTATCTATCTTCTCACATTTCATTCTTTGAAGACGCTGTGCTGAGATGTTGTTATGGCTAAATAGTTCCTAACACATTCTTTCACTCCCTCCCCCCCCCTACTATCTATTAGTGGCTCTTAAAGTAATACACAGGTTAAATAGTGAATGTCTGCATCCATATATAATGTCAAGCATAACATTCGATGTTAGCAGCCTTGACATCCGGCCCCCCTTACAAAAACGACCAATCCTGTAATATAAACAAAAGTATATGTTAATGATTAGGTTTCGGTTTGTTGGGATATTTTGCATGAAATCTTTTGACGAGTTTGTCGGCTTCTACCTCGCATGATTTCACCCAGGTGGCTTCAGATAGCGGGTATCCTTTCCACTGTACTAGGTACTGTACTTTGCCTTTGAAGATTCTGGAATCAAGAATATGTTTCACTTCGTAATGGGTCTTCCCTGCAACTACGAGGGGCCCAGGTGCTTTCTTTGGGGGAGGTCTTATAGTGGAACCTCGATAAGGTTTTAACAAGCTACTGTGGAAAACAGGGTGAATTTTACCCAAAAGTCTAGGGAGTTTCAGTTTTACGGTGACTGGATTGATGACCTTTACGATAGGGAATGGCCCTAAGAATTTCGGTCCTAACTTCTTGCTGGGTAATTTAAGGCGTAAATATTTGGTTGACAGATAGACTTTTTCCCCAACTTGAAATGTTCTTTGGGGAGCCCTCTTTTTGTCAGCTTGTTTTTTATAGGTTTCAAAAGTCTTTTTTAAAGCAGACTTAGTGTTCTTCCAAACTTCCTCCCATCCCCTCACCCATTGGTCAAGTGTCTGGGAAGCAGTTGGCACTTGGGGATATTCAGGTATTGGGCCGAACTCTTTGCCTGTGGCTACTCTAAAAGGTGTGTAGCCGGTACTGCTGTGCACAGAATTGTTGTACGCCACCTCTGCAAAAGGGAGGAGGTCAGTCCAGTTAGTCTGTTGATAGGATACGTAGCATCTGAGATATTGCTCCACCATTTTGTTGGTGGCCTCTGCAGCTCCATTGGTGGCTGGATGAAAAGCAGACGATAAGCCTTGAGATGACCCAATTAATTTAAGAAAACTCCTCCAGAACTTTGCTGTGAACTGCACCCCCCTGTCAGAGATTATTCGCTTAGGGGCGCCGTGCAGTCGGTAGATATGTTTCAGGAACAATTTGGTCAGTCGTTGGGCAGATGGGAGTCCTTTGCAGGCGATGAAATGAGCCTGTTTCTAAAACAGGTCTATTACTGTCCAGATGACAGTATTTCCTCTACTTTCAGGTAGGTCTACGATAAAGTCCATAGCTATTTCTTCCCAGGGTTGGGAAGGGTCTGCTACCGGCTGCAGTAACCCAGGGGGTTTCCCCGGGATTCTTTTCATTGTGGCACATACGGTACAACTCTTCACGTAATTTTCCACATCTCATTTCAGTCCAGGCCACCAGAATTGCCGGCGGGTGAGATGCAGAGTTTTTAGGTATCCAAAGTGTCCAGCCTGTTTAATATCATGGCTATGGTTGAGAGCATTTAGACGGAGGGATTTGGGTAAATACAGTTTCCCTCCCTTGTAAGCCAAATCATCCCGGCAGGTCAAGGAGGTTTGATTATCTTTGAACCATTGATCGGTGAGGAGTTCTCGTTTTAACTTCTTTATTCCAGGGTCATCAGGATTGGGGACCCTGCGAGGTGTAATTTGTGCAACAGGCTGTGGATTAGAGATAATCGCCTCATTGACTTCTTCACGTTTGCTTTTGTATTGGGGCAATCTAGATAGCGCATCAGCTAGGAAGTTTTTTCCCCCTGGGATGTACTTTAGAGTAAACTGGGAAAGGGTTAAAGTATTGCGCCCACCGTACTTGCTTTGGGGACAATTTACGGGGATTTTTTAGTGCCTCTAGGTTTTTGTGATCTGTCCATACTTCAAATGGCACCTTACTCCCCTCTAGGTAGTGTCGCCAGTTTAACAACCCCCATCTGATTGCAAAGGCCTCTTTTTCCCATATTGCCCATCTCCGTTCGCTTTCTGTAAACTTTTTTGAGGTGTAGGCGCAGGGTTGTAGGACTCCATCTTTGTTCTTTTGAAGTAGTACAGCTCCAACGGCCACATCGCTGGCATCGGCTTGTATTACAAAAGGTTCCCCTGGACAGGGGTGCTTTAGAACTGGTTCAGCGGCAAATAGTCTTTTCAAATTCTCAAAAGCCATTTAACAGTTCATAGTCCATGCTAGTGGTTGGCCCGGTCGTGGCTTCTCTCCTTTTTTCCCTGTTTTGAGTAAGTCTGTAAGGGGTAGGGCAATCTTGGCAAAAGAAGGGATGAATTGACGGTAGAAGTTGGCAAAAACTAGAAAGCTCTGGAGCTGTTTGCGGGTTTTGGGGGGTTGCCACTCAATTATAGCTTTCACCTTTGCTGGATCCATCTCTATACCCTCGTTGGAAATTCTGTAACCGAGGTAATCTAATCGGGTCTGATGAAATTCACATTTTGACAATTTGGCATAAAGCTTGGCATTTAGTAGTTTCTTCAATACTTCTCTCACCAGCTTTACGTGTTCAGTCATATTCGTGCTGTATATAAGGATATCGTCAAGGTACACCAGGACCCCTTTGTACAGGTGATCATGTAGGACCTCATTAATCAGTTGCATGAACACAGCTGGGGCCCCCTGTAGCCCAAATGGCATGACCTTGAATTGGTAGCTCCCCATGGGGCAGTTGAAGGCAGTCTTCCACTCGTCTCCCTCCTTTATTCTCACTCGGTAATATGCCTCTCTCAGGTCTAGCTTAGTGAAGACACTCCCTTTAGCTAGATGAGTTAATAAGTCCTGTAGGAGGGGGAGGGGGTACTTGTTGTGCACACTTACAGCGTTTAAGCCCTTATAGTCCACACAGAGACGAAGAGACCCATCTTTTTTCTCTTTAAATAATACAGGGGCTCCTACAGTAGATTTGGCCCTTTCAATGAACCCCCTCTTTAGGTTCTTGTTCACGTATTGCTGCATCTCTTCCATTTCGAGGGGGGACATGGCGTACATTCTCGGGCGGGGGAGCTTGGCGTCTGGTACCAATTCAATGGAACAATCATTGGGTCTGTGAGGGGGTAGAACATCGCATTCATTTTCACTGAATACTTCTGCTAAGTCCCGGTATTCATTGGGGATGACTAGATCATCTGGTGACGGTGAGGCAGTTATAAGTGCTCGCTCATTTGGTGGCCTAAAGTGTTCCATTATGTCTGCCGAATCAGGGGGAGGGTCTGGTCCTATTGGTAACCTCACAGTTCTCATCCCTTTCTCCCACCAGATAAATGGCTTCCACTTGTCTAACC
Source organism: Azemiops feae (assembly GCA_023970755.1). Lineage (NCBI taxonomy): Eukaryota > Metazoa > Chordata > Lepidosauria > Squamata > Viperidae > Azemiops > Azemiops feae. The sequence goes on along the minus strand of JALGBA010001673.1, from coordinate 263,567 downwards.
AGGCCAATCCTAGGATCACAGCCTCAGTTAATTTGGGAGCCACTAGGAAACGTACGAACTCCCAGTGCTCCCCTATTTCTAGGCGTAGAGGCTCAGTTAGTTGTGTGACAAAAGTTCCTCCCATCAGGGAGCCATCGGCTTGCTCAAACTTCATTGGCTGGGAGAGCGATTTTGCTCGTATTCCTAATTTCATGGCAAAGGGCAAGCTAATGATACATCGGGAGCATCCAGAATCTATTAGCACTTTTAAGTCTGTTTGTGCTCCTGACTTAGGGCTGATTAGCCTTGCAGCCAGTTTGAAAGGAGGGACAAGTCGACTCACCATTGGGTCGTTCTCTCCTTCGTCATCGCTGTCAAAAGAGGGTAGAGTGACGGCAGGTCCAGTCTCAGCTCCGGCGTTCTCTTGTGTAGGGGAGGTAGCTTGGGCAGCCAGTTGCTGTGTGATCCCACTGGATTTTTCTGTCGACGGCTGTTGGCTAGGTCTTTTCCTCACTGCAGGTGGTGGTTTGTTCTGCTGTTGGGGGTAGGGGACCAGGCAGTTCGATGCTCGATGTCCCCGTTGTCCACACCGGAAGCATGTGATTGGGGGACCTGCTGGTGGTCTGGGCCTTTCGGTGGTCGTAGTCGTTGGGGGTTTTCGGGGTGGTGGTTGTCGTCTGGGTTGCTCAGGTCTCGTCTCAGGTTCAGGTGGGGGAGGCTTCTTGTAGCGGGTGAGTTGAATGTCCAGCTTCACCGCCGTCTGGTACCACTCGTGTAGCTGATCAGGTACTGCTCGAATGAGGCAGGCCTGGGAGAGGTGGTCATCTAGCCCATCTATAAAAAGATGGATTAGGGATTGCTCCGGCCACCCCTCTATTCGACCAGCTATCTTGCGGAATTCACGCACATACTCTAGAGCAGGTCTACCGGCTTGCTTTATGTTATGGATTTGTCCTCCTGCTCTAAGGCTGGTAGAGGGTTCCTCAAATCTCTCCTTGAGACTCAAGAGGAAGAGGTGGGGATTGCCCAATTCGTGGGCTTGCTCATTGTATAAGTTGTTTAGCCATTCAGATGCCTCTCCCTCTAGGTTTGATGCAATTACATCGACCATCGCACCTGGGTCTGGGTAGAGGTGGGCCCAACGATTTAAATGAGAACGTACTTGATTGAGGAAAAAAATTAGCTTCTCTGAATCCCCATCAAAGGTTGCTCTGAGACGTGGAGCCATCATAGGCTGTTGTGGGGCCCACTGGGGATGTTGTTGTTGGCCCCAGCCTTGCTGCTGTGGCATGCCCAAGGGTTGCACATTCGGGGCTGGCTGCTGCAGGGCTGGCGCTCTCAGCTGTGGTAGGCCCCAGCCTTGTTGCTGGCGCATAGCCAAGGGTTGCACGCTCCGGGTGGCCTGCTGCAGGGTCGGCGCTCTCTGCTGTGGTTGGCCCCAGCCTTGTTGTTGGGGCGTGGCCAAGGGTTGCACGTTCGGGGTGGGCTGCTGCAGGGCTGGCTCTCTCTGCTGTGGTTGGCCCCAGCCTTGCTGCTTTCTCTGGTGTTGGTCTGTGGGGGGCGATGGCACCCTCTGCTGCCCTTGCACCATCCCAAGCTGCTGTAAGACCTCCATCAACTGACGCATGCTCAGAGGCTTTTCATCTTCCCTCTGAGGGGGCTGCCAAACTCCCCATTGAGGCAGGGCCCCTGGGCTGGGCTTCCCTCTCTCCACTGGGCTGGAGGCCCTGGCAAGGGGTTCCAGGGGTCGGAAAACTGGTTGATCTGTGAGGGAAGGGCTGGGGGCCTCTCTCAGCAGGTACTGTTCTGCACCCCTTACTTCTAATGCTTCAAATCTCTCTGCTAAATTCTCCACAGACTCACTATGAGTTGTAAATTGGCATCTCCACTCACCCGAGTCTTCAGCTGCCGAAGGCTTGGCAGTTTTCCACTGGCGTGGGGGATGTAATCTGTGAAGATCTCTTTGTTGTGGCTCTAACTCGTCCGTCTTTGAAGACGGAGAAGCTGTCACGAAATCTCCGGATCCCACACTTGCCTTATCCCAGTCTGAAGACCAAATCAGCTCTTTTAATCTTTTTGGCTTTGCTCCCAGTTGGGGGACTTGTGAGGGTTCTTTCTCAGCAGGTTCGCATGCTGCGGCTCCCATCTCTGAGGGACTTGCAGCTGTAGGGAAGCTGATCTCTGGTAATTCCTCTCCTTCCATGGTGTTCCCTAAACGTCTAGAAATTTTGTCGGTTTTTGGCTTGATGTTATGCTCCGGAGCGAAGAAGCAATCTCAAGGAAATCTGATTCATTTTGTTCAGAAAACTCTTTATTTATGCAACATACTCCAGTACGGATAAAGTGAAGCCAAAAACTGGAAAACTCCTCCTTCTTCCCACAGTGTCTGAGCATTTCCTCCTCCCTCAATGACAGGTCATAAATCACATTCCCCAATTAGTTTAGAGTGTGAGCTATCTTTCCCGCCACTATCTATCTTCTCACATTTCATTCTTTGAAGACGCTGTGCTGAGATGTTGTTATGGCTAAATAGTTCCTAACACATTCTTTCACTCCCTCCCCCCCCCTACTATCTATTAGTGGCTCTTAAAGTAATACACAGGTTAAATAGTGAATGTCTACATCCATATATAATGTCAAGCATAACATTCGATGTTAGCAGCCTTGACAACGGGCTTTGGTTTGGCTCCGAGTTTGCGGTCTGGCCATGTGTTCATGGCGTGTGTCAGTTTGCTTTGTGTGGGGGTCGGCGGGGGGTGCAGCAGTTGGTGCTGCCGCCGTGGTGTGGATTCTGGATGATGGTTGCATTTCATCTATGTGATGGGTTTGGGTTTGAGTCTGGTGAGGGTGATTGGTGGTGGTGTCCTGTGTTGTTCTGGGTCTGGTGTCGGTTTTCGTGGTTGGGACTCGTTTGTTGACTAGGGCTAGTTATCCTTTTCAAAGCTTGTGTTGGTTGTGCTATATTGGATTGAGTGGTCAGGCACTTGTTGATGAAGTTGCACTGATATCCATTTTGTTGGAAGATGATCTATTTCCTTATTCTGATGTTCAGAGTTGCTGCAGGGTGTTTGTGCTTGTCTGAATAGTGTTCTTACACAGCTTCTCATGTGGGAGGTTGGGTTGTTACTTTGGTAGTGGAGCACTTGATTGGTGTGGGTGGTTTTTTTGATAGACTTGTCTTTCTAGTTTGCCATTGCTGTCTCTGCTGATTAGGATATCCAAGAAGGGTAGCATGTTGTTGTTTTCTTCTTCCCTTGTGAATTTAATTCCTTTGAAGATGTTGTTAATGGCTTCGTATGTATTCTCTAGTGGGTCCTTTTTTATTATGGTGAAGGTGTCATCTACATATTGGATCCATATTTTGGGTTGTATGCTTGGGAGTGCTATCAATTCGAGGCATTGCACTATAGTCACCTCTATGAGTCCTGAAAGCAGTAATCCCATGGGTGTTCCTTTGATTTGTTGATATGTTTGTCCATCAAATTTAAAATATGTGGTTAGGCAGAGATTGATAAGATCCATGATTCTGGGTGTTTCAATCTTGGTGCATTTCGTTAGACTGGGTGTGCTGTGGAGCAGTGCTGTCAGGGATTCTTTGGATAGTTCTGGGTCTATGGATGTGAAAAGGGCTGTGATATCAAATGAGACCATGGTTTCATCTTCATCTATTGTCACGTCTTTGATTCTTTGGAGGCACTGTAGTGGGGAATTGATGGAGTATTTGCTTCCCCCTGTGAGGTGCCCAAGCTTTTTTGTTAATTCTTTTGCGATGTTGTAGGTAGGGGTCCTTGGTAATGATACAGTTGGATGGAGAGGTATGTCTGGCTTGTGTGTTTTGGGGCGACATAGAAGCATGGGAGGATGGGTCCACTGCTTCTCATAGGCCACTGTTCCTCTTGGGTAATTTGGCCTTTCTTGGTGAGGTCAGTGAGAGTTCTCTTGATCCAGTTGTCTAGTTTCTGTATTGTGTTAGTGTTCACTGGGATGTAAGATTCTTTGTCTTCTAGTAATTCTTTTGCTTTTTGTATATATTATGATCTGTCCATTATAACTGTGGTTCAGCCTTTGTCTGCTGGTAGGATGATGATAGCCTGGCCCTTTTTTTAGATTTTTGAGGGCTGCTCTGTCCTCTGCTTTGAGTTAGTTTTGTTCTTGTCTTCTTCTGGTCTGTGGTATGATGGTTTGTCTGATGTTTTCTTGGATCTCTGTGGGAAGTCCTATGTTTTTTTTATAATATTTTATTAATTTTCTATTATTACATTTCATTAGTGCTTAATGAACAACGTGTTGTCTGGGTTGATTTGTTTTGCTTAGTAAGTTAAATTCTTACTCTCTGTCCCGTTTTTCCAGCCATTGATAAAATAAGTTCCATGTTTGAAAATACAGTATTCTGTATCTTCTTTTTCTTTGATCCTCAATGTAAATCTGTCCATTTCAGCACAGTCCAATATTTTCTTGATTATCTCTTCGTCCAATGGTGTTTCTTCATTTTTCCAGTGCTGAGCAAATACAATCCTCGCTGCTGTTAATACATGTAATGTTAAATATACACTTTGTTTATCAAATTTTTCTGGAATTATACCTAATAAAAAAAGTTCATGTTTAAAGTCTACATGTTTCCCTAACATTTTTTCTAACCAAGTATGTATTTTTGTCCAATTTTTTTTTGCTTTAATACACGTCCACCACAGGTGATAGTATGTACCAGGTTTTTTTTATTACATTTCCAACTTTTACTAGACATATTTTTAAAAGTTTTTGCTAATCTGGCAGGTGGTAAGTGCCATCTATAAAACATTTTATATAGGTTTTCTTCATACGAAGTTGCCATTGTCAGTTTATAGTTTCTTTCCCATAGATTTTGCCATTTCTCTAATTCTATATTGTATCCAAAAATTTTCGCCCATATTATCATTGTTTCTTTCACTTGTTCATCTTCCATTTTCAAATTCAATAAAAAGTTATACAATTTCTTAATCAGTTTTTCATCAGAGGTCAACAACATCTGATCAAACATTGGTCTTTATAGAAACCATACATTTTAACATCTTTATCATATCTTGATTGCATTTGCAGTCGAGGCCACCGTGATAAGTCAATACCCTGATCTTCCAACTCTTTTTTTTTAAAAATATATTTTATTAAATTTTATATGGGTATGGGAAGGATAGGAATAATATGGGTAAAGGATGGGGTTAGGGAATGGAATTGGGATAGGGATGGGAATAGGGATAGGGATAGGAACAGTAGTGGGGTTACCCCCACACAAAATATCCAACGCTTAAACAAGCAGACTCTCGTCCGGGTACACATATTAAATAACAGTAGTTAATACAATACTAAACAATTATAATCATTAATGCTAAAAATAGTCATAAAGTGAAAGCTTACTAATTAAATATAATTTAGCTCTAACGTAATGCTAACCATTGATAAAAAATTTCCCATGTCCTAAAATACACTGAATCCTCTTTCTCTTTAATTTCCAATGTCAATCTATCCATTTCTGCACATTCTAAAATTTTTGTAATTATAATCTGATCGTGTGGTAAATTTTCATTTTTCCAAAATTGGGCAAACACAATTCTTGCTGCTGTCAATACATGTAATATTAAATATCCATTCTCTTTACCATAGTTAGATCCTAGTATTCCTAGCAAAAAAAATTCTGGTTTATATTCTATTTGTATTTTAGTCATCTTTTCTAGCCATTTATGAATTTTAAACCAAAATTTCTTAGCTTTAGGACATATCCACCAAATATGATAATAAGTACCTGGTTTTTCTTTACATTTCCAACAAATGTTCGATACATTTTTAAACATTTTCGCTAATCTAACTGGTGTCATATGCCATCTATAAAACATTTTATATAAATTCTCTTTATATGAAGCTGCTTTAGTAAGTTTAATATTTCTCTCCCAAAGCTTTTCCCAATCTTCTAAGTCTATGGAATATCCAAAGTTTTTTGCCCACACTATCATTGTTTCTTTTACTTGTTCTTCTTCCATCTTCCAGTTTAGTAGAAATTTGTAAAGCTTCTTAATCAAATTTTCGTCTGTTTTCAAAAGTATTTTGTCAAATAATGTTTGTTGTTTATAAAAGTCCCTTACTTTTATATCTTTTTCATATCTTGTTTGAATTTGCAGATAGGACCACCATGTTAAGTCAATGCCTTGTTGATAAAGAGTTAGTCTGTCTTTAAGTTTTCCATCCTTATCCAAAATGTCTTTATAGGTAACAAGTTTGTCATAGTTAATTAGATTTGGATAAGCAAATGCTTCCATTGTTGAAAGCCACTCTGGTATTTTCATATAAATTTTATGTTTAATTTTCTCCCAATCTGAGAACAGAGCATTCCTTATGGCATGGCTTTGAAAATATTTATGTACTTTGTTTTTCTCATACCATAAGAATGCATGGCAGCCCAATTGTAAGTCATGTCCCTCTAAGTAAAGAAGTCATTTATTTCTCAACATAATCCATTCTTTGAGCCAAAGCAACATAGATGCTTGATAATAAAGTCTCTAGTCCGGAAGTCCAAAGCCCCCTCTATCTTTTGTTTCTTGTAGTAGTTTAGTTTTGATTCGTGCTTTCTTCCCTTGCCATATAAATCTCAATATTGTTGAATTTAAATCATCAAAAAATTTCTTACCCAGTTTAACAGGGACCATTTGAAATAGGAAAAGTATTTTTGGTAAAATGTTCATCTTCACAGTCGCTATTCTGCCTAACAATGTCAGTTGAAGATTTTTCCACTTTTCCAAATCTACTTTTATTTGTTTCATTAGTTTTTCATAGTTATCTTCTTTTATTGTTGTATATTTTGATGTTAAATAAATTCCTAAATATTTAACTTGTTTAGCCATTTGAAGATTTGATCTTTCTGCAAGGTGAGATCTCTGTTTGTTTGTTAGGTTTTTTGTTAATACTTTAGTCTTTTCTTTATTTATCTTCAAGCCTGCTACTTCTCCAAATTCCTGATCTTCCAACTCTTGTTTAGATTTTAATTTCCCATCTGTATTCAGAATATCCTTATATGTTAAGATTTTCTCAAATTTAACTAAGTTTGGGTGTACAAATGCTTCCATCATTGATAGCCATCCTGGGATTTTTGTATAGATTTTTGTTTTTATCTTTTCCCATACGGATAATAATGCATTTCTTATATAGTGGTTTGGAAAGTATCTATGGATTTTATTCTTTTCATACCATAGAAATGCGGGCCATCCAAGTTGCAAGTCATGTCCTTCTAAATATAACAATCTTTTATTTCTGAGGGTTATCCATTCTTTTAGCCATGTTATAGCACATGCTTGGTAGTATAAGACCCAATCCGGTAATCCAAATCCTCTATTTTATTTAGCTTCTTGTAGCATTTTCCGTTTGATTCTAGCTTTCCTTCCTTGCCAAATGAATTTTGAGATCAGTGTATTCAGATCATCAAAAAGCTTTTTCTCTATTTTTATAGGTACTATTTGGAATAGAAAGAGAAGTTTTGGTAAAATATTCATTTTCATTTTCATAGCTATTCTTCCTAACACTGATAGTTGTAAATTTTTCCATTTTTCCAAATCTAATTTTATTTGATTTAGCAATTTTATATAATTATCTTCTTTTATTGTTGCACATTTTGCTGTTAAATATATTCCCAAATATTTAACTTTCTTAACTATTTGTAAGTCTATTTTTTCTGACAGTTGGGGTTTTTTTTTTGCTTATCTGTAAGGTTTTTAACTATAACTTTGGTTTTTTCTCTGTTTATCTTCAATCCTGCTACTTCTCCAAATTCTTCTATCCTTTTCAATAGTTTAGAAGTTGTCTCTAATGATTCTTCTAAAATAAATACCAGGTCATCCACAAAGGCTTGTAGTTTATAGCTTTCATCTTTTATTCCATTCCTTTAATTTCTGGATCTTGTCTGATATTTCTATTGAGAACTTCCAAAGTTAGTATAAATAACAGTGGAGATAGTGGACATCCTTGTCTTGTGCCTTTTTTATGTTAAAGTTCTCTGTATAGTCCCCATTGACAATTACTTTTGCTGTTTGTTTATCGTATATTGTCTTTATAAACTTTTCTCCAAAGTCCATGCAATTTAATTGTTGTATCATAAATTGCCAACTTACATTGTCAAAAGCTTTTTGAGCATCTAAGAAAATTAGTGCCATTTGTTTTCCTGGGTGCATTTCATAGTATTCCAATGTATCTAAAACAATCCTTAAGTTGTTTTTTATTTGCCTCTTTGGTAAAAATTCATTTTGATATGGATGAATAAATTCAATCAAAAATCTTTTCAGTCTCTCTGCTATTATTGAAGCAAAGATTTTGTATTCCACATTTAGTAGTGATATTGGTCTATAATTTTTTTATCTGTGTCAAATCTGAGTCCTCCTTTGGTATTAAAGTAATATTTGCTTTTGTCCATGTGTTTGGTAGTTTGGCCTCTAATAATACCTCATTGCAAACTTCTTTCATTGGTGAGCTTAATATATCTTGTAAACATTTATAGAACTCTGCGGGTAGCCCGTCTGGTCCCGGAGTTTTGTCGTTTTTTTATAGCTTCCATCAGTTCCATCATTGTAATTTTTTCATTTAGCATATTTTTAAAGTTCTCTTGGATTTTTGGTAAATTAGCATTTTCCATACATTGTATTGTTTTTCCCCAAGAGATTTCTTCTATATCATATAGTTTTTCATAAAATTCTTTATTTTTTTTATTGTGTCATTTTGAAATTGTAAACCACCCTTCTCATCTTGCAATTTGTTCATCAATTTCTTTTCTTTCTTTTTTTATAAAGATTTTATTAATTTTCTCTTACATACATATATTAATTTTTCAACCAAACGCTAATACATATTCAGTTCCTAATACTTCATTCTTTCCTCTAGCCATTGATAAAATAAATCCCAAGTTTGGTAATATTCTGTTTCTTCTTTATCTTTCAGTCTCATAGTTAATCTGTCCATCTCTGCGCAATCCAATATTTTTCTGATTAATTCTTCCTCCGGTGGTAATCCTTCATTTTTCCAATATTGCGCAAAAATTATTCTTGCTGCTGTTGTGACGTGTAAAATCAAATATAAGCTTTGTTTGTTAATCTTTTCTGGCATTATACCTAATAAGAAAAGTTCAGGTTTAAAATCAACATGTTCTCCCAACATTTTTTCTAACCAAGCATGTATCTTTTTCCAATAAACCTTAGCTTTGCCACATGTCCACCAGACATGATAATAAGTGCCTGAGTTATACTTACATTTCCAGCATCTATCTGACATATTTTTAAACATTTTTGCTAATCTTGCTGGTGGCAAGTGCCATCTATAAAACATTTTATATAAATTTTCTTTATACGAGGTCGACATTGTCAATTTATAATTTCTCTCCCATAACTTTTGCCACTTTTCTACTTTATATTATAGCCAAAGTTTTTCGCCCATCTTATCATTGTTTCTTTAACTTGTTCGCTTTCCATTTCCAGGATCAACAAAAAATTATACATTTTCTTAATTTCTCATCTGAAGTTAAGAAAATCTTATCAAATAAAGTTTGTTCTTTATAAAATCCATACAGTTTCACGTCTTTTTCATATCTATTTTGCATCTGTAAATGTGCCCACCACGACAGGTTGATACCCTGATTTTCCAGTTCTTGTTTAGATTTTAAATTCCCATCAATATTTAGAATATCTCTATATGTCCAAATTTTTTCAAAGTCTACCAGGTTTGGATGTACAAATGCTTCCGTCGTTGATAACCACCCTGGAATTTTTAAATATATTTTAGTTTTAATTTTTTCCCATACTGTTAACAAAGCATTTCTTATATAGTGATTTTGGAAATTCTTATGAACTCTATTTTTCCCATACCATAAGAAAGCGTGCCATCCCAATTGTAAATCATGCCCCTCCAAATATAACAACCTTTTATTTCTAAGAGTTATCCATTCTTTCACCCATGTTAAAACAGATGCTTGATAATACAAAACCCACTCTGGTAACCCAAAACCTCCATTTTCCTTAGCATCTTGTAACGTTTTCATCTTAATTCTAGCTTTCTTTCCTTGCCAAACAAAATTCAAAATTAATGAGTTTAGATCTTGGAAGAATTTTTTCTCAAGTTTTATCGGAATTGTTTGAAATAAAAATGGAATCTTCGGCAATACATTCATTTTGACTGTTGCAATTCTTCCTAGTATTGATAATTGCAGATTCTTCCACCTTTCCAAGTCCAGTTTTATTTGTTTCAATAATTTTATATAGTTATCTTCTTTTATTGTTGAGCATTTGGCCGATAAATATATACCCAGATATTTAACCTTTTTCACTATCTGTACCTCTGTTTTTTCTGACATTTGTTTTTTCTGTTTATCTGTAAGATTCTTAACTATTACCTTAGTTTTTTCTCTATTTATTTTTAATCCCGCCATTTCTCCATACTGTTCTATCTTTCCCCATAATTTAGGTATCATCTCCAAAGGTTCTTCTAGGATAAATACTAGATCATCAGCGAATGCTTGTAGTTTATATGTTTCGCCTTTTATCTCCAGCCCTTTAATTTCTGTATCTTGTCTAATATTTCTATTTAAAACTTCCGAAGTAAAAATGAATAGCAATGGGGATAGTGGACAGCCTTGCCTTGTGCCTTTTCTTATCTCAAAGCTCTCAGTACAGTCTCCGTTCACAATCACTTTGGCTGTCTGTTTGTTATATATTGTTTTTATCATATTTATAAAGTTCTTGCCAAAGTCCATTATTTGTAGTTGCTGGGTCATAAATTGCCAGGAAACGTTGTCAAATGCCTTTTGGGCGTCTAGGAATATTAGTGCCAATTGTTTCCCTGGGTGTAATTCATAGTATTCTAATACGTCTATTATCACTCTTAAGTTGTTTTTAATTTGTCTCTTTGGTAAAAAGCCGTTTTGATCTGGATGTATAAATTCAACTAAGTATTTTTTCAGTCTCTCTGCCATTATTGAAGTAAAAATTTTGTAATCCACATTAAGCAATGAAATCGGTCTATAATTCTTAATCTGTGTCAAATCTGAGTCTTCTTTTGGTATTAGAGTAATATTGGCTTCCATCCATGTAGATGGGAGTTTAGCCTCTAATAAAAGTCCATTACAAACATCTTTCAGCGGTCTTGAAAATTTTTATATAGCTCCGCCAGAAGCCCATCTGGACCCGGTGTTTTCCCATTTTTTTGTCTTTTTATGGCCTCTAATATTTCCATCATTGTAATCCTTTCTCCTAACATAGTTTTAAATGTCTCTGGAATTTTTGGAAGATTATTTTCTTCCAGGTATTGAACAATTCTCTCTCTTGAAGTTTCCTCTTTGTCGTACAGTTCCTTGTAGTATTCCTTGATTATCTTTTTTATTTCTTCATTTTTAAATTGTAAATAGCCTTTCCCATCTACTAAGTTATGTATCATTTTCTTCTCTTTCTGTTTTTTAATTTTATAAGCTAACCATCTTCCTGGTTTATTGGCATTCTCAAAAAAATTCTCTTTTGCTCTCTTTATCTGTTCTGCCACTTTTTCTGAATCCAACAGGTTTAATTTATGTTTTATTATGTCCATTTCTCTTTTCAAAGTCTTTTTCTGTGGATTTTTTTGTAGTTCTGATTCTAACTTTCCAAATTTTCCTTGCAATAGTACATATTGCTGTCTTCTCTGTTTTTCTTTGCCATATACGTTATAGCTATGCCTCTAAAGTATGCTTTGGCTGTATCCCATGCATTTTGTAATGTTGTATCTTCTTTTTTATTTTCTTTTTTTAAAAAATGCCATTTCTTTTTTCGCTAGCTCTATAAATTCTCTTTCTTTTAGTATAGATTGATTTAAAGTCCATCTTTGTCTTTTTTTGTATTCCTTTCCATATCATATTATGGTCTGCCCATGTGCCCATTTCTATCTCAATTTCCTGTATGTTCATCCTCAATTCGGACGTCATCCAAATCATATCAATTCTTGACCAGGATTTTTGACTGTTTGAGTAAAAAGTATATTGTAATTTTTGTGGATTGATTTCTCTCCAGATATTTTGTATTCCAATTTCCTCTGCCATATCAAAGAATGTCCTGGGTAATCTTCTTCTTCCAGTTTTTCCTGTTTTATTGCTTTTATAATCAATTGTTCCATCTACTATCGCATTAAAATCTCCTACTAGACAAATATTTTGGTACTCCATTTCTATTATTTTTCTATGTAGGCTTTGATAAAATTCTTCTTGATTGTTATTTGGTGCATAAATTGCCACTAACAATGTTTGCTTTTGGTGTAGATATATTTCTACCATTACAATTCTTCCTTCTTTATCTGAATATATCAATTTAGAATCTATTGTCTCTTTAATGTATACAGCAACCCCTCTTTTTTTCTGATGTGCTGATGTATAATAAAGTTTCCCAATTTTTGAATATTCCAATATTTTATGGTGCTGCTCTTTTATATGTATCTCTTGCAAACAAATTATGTCTATGTTTAATTTCTGTAATTTCCTAAAAAAATTGTTTCTTTTTGATGGGGAGTTTAGTCCATTTACATTCACTGAAAAAATTCCATTTACTTTCTCCATTTCCATTTCCATTATTTATATTTAGGTCTAGTCGATCTCGTAATCCTCTGTTCTCTGGCAGTTCCTTCACCTTCACCCTCTTGTTCATCTTTCTCTTTCTGTTCTCCTGTTTGTGGGGTTGCTCCTTGAGTCGTCTCTTCCATTTGCTTTTGTTCCTTACTCTCCCCTTGTCGTTGTTGCACTCCTTCATCCAAAATTGCTCTAGTCCTTGCTTCGAAGTCCTCTGCTTTCCAGATTGAATCCAGTCGATATCTTGTATTATTCCAATTTATTAAAATGCCTTCTGGCATTAGCCATCTGAAGTTTATGCCTTTGGCAATCAGCTTTGTAGTTAAGAAGTGGTAGTGTCTTCGGGTATCTCTTACTCTTGGGTATCTGCTTTAAAACCACGATTTCTTTATTTTTATATTGTAATGGCTCATCTCTCACTTTTCTCAGTACTTCATCCCTTGTTGTTTTCTTTATAAACCTTACATGTACTTCTCTTGGTAGTCTATTTTTCCTTGCATAGCTTGAGTTCATGCGAAATATTTTGTCGATCTCTATTTGGATCTCCCCTCTATCTGCCTTCAGAGCCTCTGCCAGAAGGTCAATGATCAGACTGCTATGTTTTCTTCTCTATCCTCAGGGATATTTTGAAATCTCAAGTAGTGTTCCGCTTTCTCCATCTCCAGAATCTTGACTGTACCCTCTAGGTCTTGATTTGCTTGTTCTAATTTTTCATTTTCTTGTAATAACATTTCCATCTTTTTATCAATATCCTCTGATTTATCTTCCATTTTCTGGATTCTTTGTTCATTTTTAATAATCATTTGGTTTTGAACTTCAAATTGTGCCTTTATATCCAGGATTTCTTCGCTTACTTTTTCAAGTTTACTTTGTGTCTCTTCATGATTTTTTTGCATCATCTCTTGAATCAGTTTTAATGAAGCCTGCATTTCATTTTGAGCAGTGCTTATTTTCTCATGTTGCAGCATTGTTTCAATAGATCCCTGGGTTGTTGGACTAGATTGTCCCACAGAGGGTGCAGAAGAAGTTTTCTTCATAAGTGTAGTAATGTTTGATGTACTCATTTTACAGCTCCCAGTCTTAAACCAAAGTCCCAAATGCAAAAGGGAATCAGCTGTTTTAGGCCAAATCCACCTCCCCCCAGTCAGGTCTTAGTTATAAAGCATTCACTTTCTTCAGATAGTGTCTGTTTGGTTTTAGCCAAAGTCAACAAATATAACTATGAAAAGTCTTTTTCCTTGTAATCTCACGCCAAGGCACTTTAATGTTTGCAGGTGTCTCTCAAGGTCATTGTGAAAGCATTTTTTCCACTGTTTATTAGTACTGTCATTTCTTCTTTCGCCACTAGATGTCCTCCTCGGCTTATTTATCAATGTCCGATATTCTTCAAAGCAGTTTCCCCTTTTGTAATTGCTCGCCGCCTTTAAATTTATCCTTCTGGGGGTCTTTTCTTTTCAGCTTTTTCCCATCAGGGGCTCAACGTTTTATAATCCTCAAGGAGAAGGAGAAGATTCTAGCTCACCCACTCTCAGCACGCTGTTGACAGTCAGCTGTTTTGCAGAGCTTTCCTTCCGGCTGGAGACGACTTGGGCTGCCTCGGCTCACCCGGCAGCCTTTCTTCCGCCTTTTCAGAGGGGTTCTTCAGTTCGCTCCGATCGGCCGCCGCCTGATCTGAGCTCCTGGAGTGTCCCTCCTTCTTCGTTGCCCCTCCAGGGCAACTTTCCGACCCTTTAAGGGTCGCTGGGCGAAGCGAAACCGGACTGGGAAGCCGGATCGCCGGCTTCTTCCATCCGTCCCGTCGGCGACCAAACCAGAAGTCTTTGTTTATCAATTTCTTCTCTCTTTCTTTTTTCAGTTTATAAGCCAGCCATCTTCCCAGCTTATTTGCATTTTCAAAAAAGTTTTGTTTTGCCCTTTTAATTTGTTGAGCCAATTCCTCTGACTCTACTAAGTTTAATTTGTGTTTTATTGTCTCCATTTGTCTTTTCACAGCTTTCTTTTGCAGATATATTTGTAATTCTGACTCCAGTTTCTTAAATTCTTCCAACATTGTACATTGTTGGTTTTTTTCTTTGTTCTTTTTAGCCATATAAGTTATAGGTAATCCTCTACAATATGCTTTTGCTGTATCCCATACATTCTGGATTGATGTCTCTTCTTTTTTATTTTTTTTTAAAAAAGAATTCCATTTCCTTTATTGCTACTTCCACAAATTGTTTCTCTTTTAATAGGGATTGGTTCAATGTCCATCTTAAGGCTTCCCTCAAGTCCAGCTTAGTGAAGATCTTCCCTTTGGATAGGTAACCCAGCATGTCCCTCATGAGGGGGAGGGGATGCATATTCTCCATGCAGATACAATTCAGCCCCCAGTAATCAACAGACAATCTGAGAGACCCGTCTTTCTTTTCCTTGAAGAGCACAAGGGCAGCCATGCTTTATTTCACTGGCTGGATATATCCCCTGGCTAAGTTCTTGTCTATAAACCCCCAAAGTTCCTCCACCTCCCTCAGCGTCATGGAATACATTTTCAGCTTTAGCCCCTGGCAAGATCTCAATAGCACAGTCTGTGGGGCGGTGGAGTGGGGGTATGTCTGATTCCCTCTCACAGAATGCCTCTGCTAGGTCGCAGTATTCAAAAGGAACGAGCGGCTCTAAATCCTCACTTCCCTTTAGTGCAGGGCTTTTCAACCTGTGGTACGCGTACCACTTGTGGTACATTAATGAGTGGCAGGTGGTACGCAGCCCTGCCTAGCCAAGTGTAGTGGGGAAGGGAAAGAGCCAGCACAGGCAAAGACTTACAGTGAGAGAGTCCTCTGGAGCTGCAGATTTTACTTATGAATGGAGCCATTTGGGGAGGCTGCCTTAGCCGGCAGCCAGTACTTACATTTTTTTTCTTCTTTAAGTGCCAGCTGGGCTCCTTACTTTCCTTTCTAGCCAGTAGCTAATTCTTAAAGGGGAAGTGCCTTTTTAAGCTAGTTCACTCAGCAGCTTGTCTTTTCTGTCTCTGGAGGCCTTTCCTTGTTTGATCAATATATGGAAGAGGGACAATATGGGGGGGGTTCAAATTCTTCCTTCAGAAGGAGATGGGAATGAGAAAAAGTGAGGCAGGGAAGAGAGGGAGGGAAGGAAGTCCCGCCTTAGCAGTTGGCCACCAGCAGCTCTGCCATTGACTTTGCTTGTCAAAAGGTTGCAGAAGGGGATCACATGACCCTGGGACACTGTGACCATCATAAATATGAATCAGTTGCCAAGCATTCAAATATAAATCACATGACCCTGTTGCTGCAATGGTCATAAGTGTGAAAAATGGTCATAAGTCATTTCAGTGCAATTGCAACTTTGAACAGGTTTTTTTTTTTGTCACCAAGTTTTTGACACCTTGCTAGGTGGTACTCGAATATTGCCATATCCTAAAAGTGGTACAATCAGTAAAAAGGTTGAAAAGCCCTGCTTTAGTGTATTCACTGACTCTGCTTTCACTTTCTTCATTCCTAATCATGTCTGGCATTCGGCGCTTTCGCTGGCTTCTGCTGGCTAGCCGCTTTCTTCCTCATTTGCCACTTGTTGCTGTCCCAATCTACTGATGGAGTCCATTTCTTCAACCAGGCTAGTCCCAGGATTATGGTCTCAGTCATTCCAGGAGCCACAATAAAACGGATAGTCTCTACGTGGATCCCAGCTTCCTCAGCCTCAGCCCTAGTTTCTCCATTGTCTGAAGGCTAATTAGGCACCAAGTGCACCCCGAGTCCAGCAAGGCCATGAGGGGCCCCCTTACTCACAAGGGGGGCACCAAAATCTCCACCCAGGTCATCATAGGGATGATGGTGCCACTTACCATTGGGTCGTCTTCCCCCTCACTGTCGCTCTCTTAGAAGATTAAGCCAGGCTTGTCATGGGTCGGACTTGCCTCCCCTTCACTAGATTGGGGAGAGACCTCCATGACCTGTTGAGCCACCCGCATTTTCTCCTTCAGCTTCGCTGGTGGGTTTTCTTGGCTTTGGTTGGGCCAGGGCTCGTGGTGCAAATGCTGGCTGTGGCGAGAGGCAGTCGACCACTCAGTGGCCTTCCTTCCCGCATCGGAAACACGCTCCTGGGCTCCTGTTGGGCTTCTCCCCCCTGGCAGGGGTCACTCCCCCTCTTCCTCCACGGGGCACTGGGCGTCTCTTGGGCATTCTGCGAGTCCGGTTCTCATGCACATCGGGCTCCTGGTACTCCATCAGGTCGAGCTCTACATTTGCGGCTAACTGGTACCACACACGAAGGTCGCGGGGCACCCCACGGGGCAGGCAGTTGTACAGTTCCTTGTTCAGCCCCTCACAGAAATGGTGGACCAACATTAGGTGAGCCACCAGGCTATGAAAATCTTGGATGTACTCTGCCACACTCCATGTAGTTCCAGACCTGGGTCATAAAATAGGCCAAGTTGTCGGGACGCCCATCGAACCAGACCGCTAGGGGAGGTAGTGGTCAGTCCTCTCGCACCAAGATGTATCCAGGCAGCAACCCCACTATTGCCAGGGGTGCCTGAGTGGGGACCCTGGCTGCCACTGGGGTTGTGTGTGCCGGCACCTGCCCCCCCAAGGGGTGGCAGCAGAGACGGGAGCTGCCTACCCCTTGGTGGGGGGCTCCCACCACCCTGGGTGGGGTTGGCACCATCAGCTGCAGGATGGGAGGAGACCGGATGGGCAATGGTTTCATGGCCCCCATCCTGACTCCTGTGATCACCGCCCTTGGTGAGGTGGCTCCCCGGACTTCCAGCCCACCGAATGTCTCCCTCAGCTGCTCCATTGATGCTCGATGTGTCCCTGGGTTGGAGCAGTCTCTCATGAGTACAGAAGATGCTCTGATGCAATTGCCCCCACCCTTGCATTCCATCCCACCTTCCCACTTTTCTTTGTCAAGCTGCAAGCGAAGCAGAATATAGGTGAAAGTGCAAATCAGTCTTGACTGTGGCAGGTGGTAGCATGGCCGATGATTTTTGTGTTGCTACAATCAAACTGGTGCTGTTTGGAGTTGGTGTGGGTAGAGATTAAGGATTTGGGATCGTGGCATTTGACTGCCAGCTGATGTTCATGGATCCTGGTTTTTAATTGACGTGATGTTTGTCCCACATAGAATTGGTTGCAATTGTTACAGTTGATTTTGTAGATTACATTGTTTCTTTCATCCTTCTGTATCTTGTCTTTGGTTCTGGATAATTCCTGGCGGAGTGTGGCTGTGGGTTTGTGGGCTATTGCTATTCCTAGAGGTTGGAGAATTCTGGTTGTCATTTCTGACACCCCTTTTGTGTATGGTAGGATTAGTTTTTGGGTGGTGGTTGGCTGTGTGGTGTGTTGGAATACGAAGTTTTGGGGATAGCCATTATGGAGAAAGACCTCAAGCAGCCGTTTCTCTTCCACTTTTCTTAGTGTTGTGGTGCTGCAGTGTGTCCTGGCCCTTCTGAAGAAGGTCTGGACACAGCTTCTTTTGTGTGCGGTGGGGTGGAAAAATAAGGTCCCAGGGTCCACCAAATCAATACCAGGCAGGGAAGCATGTTTCTGCAATGGTAGAGATAACAGGCCCTGCTGTACTCCCTTAAAGACAGTATGCCTTGAATCCGGCTGCTGTTTGGGACATTACTCCCAATTAGCAGGGCTCTGTTCACCGTCACAATACAGGGCACAAAAATTGACATTGTAGTGTTGAAAATTGAAATGGTTTCTTTCATAATCTTCACTAAAGGTGGCATTGTCCACAAATCCAATCACTAATTGTAACTGGCCCATAAATAGGTTTTCCTGATTACACACAAGTCTGCCTGCAGGAATGCTGTAAACCTTCATCCCCACTTGGTCAATTGGGCATTTAGCATTGGAGGTGAGCAAGGCTTCTGTGTGACCCAAATGTATTCCTGTTGAAACTTTTACATGTTTTACAAAGAGAGATGCAGACAGGAGTAACACTTTGTCATTGTCGTTGCCGACCTTCATCAGGCAGAACTCATTTCTGCTTCTTGTGAGTTTGACTTTCACATCAACACTGTTAATAAATAGTTTGTCTTGAAAAAAAATGCTATGCAGAGGTCCAAGTAGGTCCCATTTACAACTACGAGTCTGAACATGTCCTCTGATGTTCATGTCACAAACATGCATGGTATGAATGGCACACATGTGCTTCCCTACACTGACAAGTCTGAACAGGCCCCTTTAAGCATGATTATCATAAATACACACATGTAGCTGCTATGCAGCCATTTTATTTTATGTTTAAACACCCACCCTAATAAGCCTCATTATTTTATTCGTAATACGTTCTTGTGGAAGTGACATCATTGATTGAAAGCCATGATAAGCTACACACACAAAAAAATATGTATTTATACTACTACCTCACCTCCTTCAGGGCCCTGACAGGATGTGGGGGCTTATGTGGACATGGAGAGAACTAATGCTTTCTGAACATATTCTCCTTACATAGCCAAGCAGTGGAATATGTCTAGGGTAGAATGTGTGAGAAAAAAAGTGGAGATTAATTTCAGCATTCTGTGATCTAAGGGAATGGGCTGTAGTGGTTATTTTGCTCCAAAGGAACAGCTGATGAGCATCTGCCACATATGACAGTTTTTTAGACTGGTTCTTACTGGGTGATCTGAGCACCATGTACGTGTGCATGTATAATATATGTGCAGGTGTATACACGCACATGCTCACACCTATGAACATAGATAGACACACACAAAACAATTTTAGTATGCTAAAACATTAAAATGTACTTTTGATTTCTGTGATAAATCCTGGTTGAGGTTACCAGATGTTCAGCAAAAGGAAGACATGTCCTCCTTTTTTGTCCTCATGTTCTTTGTCCAGCAGGCATAGCCTTAAAATCAAATATTTTTCAGCTTTTCAAGTATTTTTTGTCATTTAAACTTAAGTTCATTGTGACCTTGTTAATTATCAGCTTCTTTCTTTCCCACATCTGTCAACAGACTCAACAGCCTAGATTTACATTATTTATTTCCAGATTCCAGCAATTGACTTCAATCCATCCCCTTCTATGGTCCAGGATTATTGTATGGTCTATGTCTATACACTGACTCAAAGCATATTTTTATAATAGTGCACACTATTGTACAATAGCATATAGCTTATGAATAACATATTATTCAATTTATATAAGGTTTGTTGTCTATAAAAACTGCCTAGAGTTGGTATTTTAAAGTATAACTATGAACCAAAGTGTAGCCATGTTTAACTGAAGCATGAACTCTGTTACACACATAGCTTCTAGATGAAAAGCAGGCATTCTTATAGATAAACAAGGGAAGACATAAATCCTTTATAATTGCAATTATCCAGTTTGGGTAGCAGTTCACCTTGTAGATAAACCTACACCCTTAGTTAGCAGGATGTTACAAATCATGCCACAGACAAGGGAGGGAAGATAAGACAAGAACAAAAGGGGCTTTTGATCTAATAATTGGAGGGTTTTGTAATTGTAATGGTTGCTAGGCGGTCGGAAAGCATGTGACCAATTCAAACCTATCAACTGGGTTTCAATTGGAAGGATGTGGCATAATTCTACGGGACAGGGTATAAAAACCTATGCAAAAATTGATTCAAGTATGGACTCTGGGATTTGCAATTACCAAGAGATCCACCAGCTTTTGCAAAAGCTTTAATAAAACTTGTTTTGTTTTCCAACACCCTTGGAGTTGAATTTTTATTCCTCACACTAGCATGTTGTTTAAAATTAAACATTTTATTACATTCCAAATATTACCAATACATGTGTTTCAGGATAATAAAATATGCTCACTTTTTCACCCTTCTTTTAAGCATTTTTTATGCTATTCAAAACATTAAAATACAAACTCCAAAAAAATAATAATACAAAAACAAAACAAGACTGCACCAAAAAAGTGCATAAACAAAACAAAACAGACATATACATAAATTGTCCCCCCCAGTTGAATACTGAAAAATATATTTTAAAGATAATAACTTCTCCCCCCTTGCGAAGCAGGCACACAATTTGTAAATTTCTACAACACTATTTACCCAACCCACTTAGCCTGACATCTATCTGGCATATGAAAACATAGTTAACAGGTAAAACCAAAAGCTAAATTAAACTTCTAAACCCTCTGTTAACAAAAGTCCACAACAGCTTCTGTAAGTCACAACAATCATTGTCTCTGGTCTGTCCAGGATCAAATATCCTCAATTGATTCTTAATAGTAAGACTTTTCCTTAAAATATTTTTTGAAAGAATCAGTTAGGGTCCATCTTTCAAGCCAGGAAAAGAAGACATGAGGGAAGCTGCTGGAAAGGAGGTTCTGGTTTATTTCCCAATAACAGCAACAAAGTGTGTTCTTGGGGGCAGCTGGCAAACGGGTTGTGAGTCAGTGGATTTTTATATGTTTCTGAGTTCTTTGTTATCAACATGTTGGTGTATGTGTGCGTATGTGTTCCTTCCATGTCCTTTGGACTGGAGACAATACTCTAATTCAGGGGTCTTCAAACCTGGCCCTTTTATGACGTGTGGACTTCAACTCCCAGAATTCCTCAGCCAGGCACACTGGCTGAGGAATTCTGGGAGTTGAAGTCCACACGTCATAAAAGGGCCAAGTTTGAAGACCCCTGCTCTAATTGCTGTTGCAGGTTTTTCTTTTGTTCTGTATGATGTTGTGGCTGATCCTTGAGGGCTAAGGGAAATGTAGGTATAAGTGTTTTTGTTTTTCTAATTTGGCCCTAGCCTGAGTGATCAGTTTCAGTCCTTTATCTAACTGGCCTGTCCTTTTGGATATTGCTTTGTTATACAGTATCTTCTGAATAGGAGTCTGATTTTATGAATGGGCAACATTAAATCCTTTTGAATGAGACATAGTTTCCCTAAGCTATGCCTGCGGGCCGTTTTGGGTGGAGAGAAGATGGGAGAGGTTTCCTGCCTATTCTTAAGGGAATGTTCCTATCCTTTTTGGGAATGTTGAAGGGAAAATCATCAGGTTCAGTTCCAAGCCGGGAGTAAACAAAATGGAGGCTGAGATGCTGGAAATAATAATAATAATAATAATAATAATAATAATAATAATAATAATAATAATAATAATAATAATAATAATAATAATAATAATAATAATAATAACAACAACAACAACAACAACAACAACAACAACAATAAAGTTGGAAGGGACCTTGGAGGTCATCTAGTCCAACCCCTTGGAGGTCATCTAGTCCAACCCTGCTCAGGCAGGAAACCCTATACATTTCAGACAAATGGCTTGTCCAGTATCTTCTTAAAAACTCCAGTGTTGGAGCATTCACCGCTTCTGGAGGCAGGTTGTTCACTGGTTAATTGTTCTAACTGTCAGGAAGTTTCTCCTTAGTTCTAGGTTGCTTCTCTCCTTGATTAGTTTCCATCCGTTGCTTCTTGTCCTGCCTTCAGGCGCCTTGGAGAATAGCTGACTCCTCTCTTCTTGTGGCAGCCCCTGAGATATTGGAACACTGCTATCTGTCCCCCCGTCCTTCTCTTCATTAAACTAGACATACCCAATTCCAGCAACCGTTCTTATATGCTTTAGCCTCCAGTCCCTAATCATCTTTGTTGCTTCTCTGTACTCTTTCTAGAGTCTCAACATCTTTTTACATCGTGGTGACCAAAACGGATGCAGTATTCCAAGTGTGGCCTTACCAAGGCATTGTAAAGTGGTATTAATACTTCACGTGATCTTGATTCTATCCCTCTGTTAATGCAGCCTAGCACTGTGTTGGCTTTTTGGCAGCTGCAGCACACTGCTGGCTCATATTTAAGTGATTGTCCACTAGGACTCCGAGATCCTCTCACAGTTACTACTATTGAGCAAGGTACCCCTATACTATACCTGTACATTTGGTTTTTCTTGCCTAAATGTAGAACCTTACTTTTTTCACATTGAATTTCATTTTGTTAGATAGCGCCCAGTGTTCAAGTCTCCAGTCCTCCTGTATCTTAAGCCTGTCTTCTGGAGTGTTGGCTATTCCTGCCAGTTGGTGTCGTCTGCAAATTTGATGAGTTCCCATCATCTATCCCTCGTCAAATCGTTGATGAAGATGTTGAAGAGCACTGGGCCAGAACAGAGCCCTGGGGCACCCCACTACACACTTCCCTCCATGTAGATGCGGTTCCATTGAGGACCACACGCTGAGTACGGCCGGTCAGCCAGCTACGAATCCATCTGGTGGTGATGCTGTCTAACCCACATTTTTCTATCTTATCAAGTAGTAGGTTGTGATCTACTTTATCAAATGCCTTACTGAAGTCCAAGTAAATTATATCCACAGCATTCCTCTGGTCCACTAATTTTGTCACTTGGTCAAAGAATGCAATAGATTTGTCTGGCATGATCTGTTTTTGACAAACCCATGTTGGCTTTTAGTAATGACTTTGTTTGCCTCTAGGTGTTGCTGATTTGTTGTTTGATTATCTTTTCCAGAATCTTCCCAGGTATTGAGGTCAGGCTGATAGGTCTGTATTTCCTGGATCTATTTTTTTCCCTTTTTTGAAGATGGGAACTACATCAGCTCTTTTCCAGTCCTCTGGTAGTTCCCCAGTGCTCCAGGATCTTTGAAAAATATAGTTCAGTGGTTCTGAGATCACATCCGTCCCCCATTACTATTGTGATGTGCTTCCTACATACCTTAGTTAGCTGACTAGCAAAAAGTTCATCTATTTCCTCTTTGGTTGGGTGGCCTATAGTATACACCTATGGCAATGTCATTTTTCCCCCTTTTATATTGACCCAAATGCATTCAAGACAGTTTTCATCATTGTTGTGCTCTATTTCTGTAGAGATGTAGTTATTTCTTATATAGAGAGCAACTCTTCCTCCTCCTCTTTTATTTGGTCTGTTTCTTTTAAATAATTTAAATTCCTCTAGCTGTGTGTTCCATTTGTGGGTTTCATCCCACCATGTTTCCGTAATGGCAACAATATCATATCTGCCCTCATTTACCTGAATTTCTAGCTCACCCTGTTTACTGTTCATACTCTGTGCATTGGTGTATAGACATTTGAGTCCTTTATGACTGACCCTGTGTTTACTTTCTATATTAAAATGGAGGCTGCTTAGAAAAGAAGGTTGTTGTTTAGTTTATTTAGTTGCCAGAAACTTCAGTGACACAGCATGTTTCTGGGGTGGCTGACAAAATGGAGTTGGGAGTGGTGGGTTTTTATACCTTCTTGGGCTTTGTATTTGAGGTTGTTCCTGTTCCTGTGCAATGTACTTTGACCTGAGCTTGAGTGTGCCCTTTTGGTATTCTAATGGTGGTGGGTTAATCCTATTATGTCCTAAAGGTCATGTTCCTGTCCTTGGAGTCTTTGTTTTTCTAATCCCCTCAGCTCCAGCCTTCCTGCCCCAGTTTCCCTGAATGAATTACCAAATCTGCATTTCTAAAACCTGGTTTCTGCTTGGGGGAAGGAGACTGGGGGCTGGTTTCTCCATTATTCCTTTGGGGAAATATAATATTCTGCCTTTTTTAATATCCCCCAAAATATTTCCTTCTCTAGGAGGGTGGGTGGGTGCTGACTTCCAACAGGAGATTCTCCTTGGGGAAATATTTTATTCTGGGGAGGGGGTTCCCTTTACATATTAAATGAGAACTTTTCTAACAATTGGATTTTATTCCCCAAAATCACAAGTCTCTGTATCTCCACAGCATTTGTTGTGCAAAAAAAGTCTCCTATAAATTGTAAGATAACATCTCTTAACATTTGTTTTCCAATTGGGTATAATAAAACCATTCCTCAATCTCCCTCAATCTTCTTAGAAAAGTCGAGTTCATCACTGGTCAGTTCTGTCAACTTTGAGTCTTTAGAATCCATACCTTTCTCTGAGTCCTCTAACCAACTTGTATTTTCCCAGTCAGCCTCATTTTTCAGGGCTGCCAGCAGCAAGTTACATTATCTGGTTGTAAATCTTGTTGTAGTGCTGTTACTTGTATCTGATTACCATCTTCTAAAATCATTGTTACTTTATCAAGCTTTTTATCCAAATTTTCAAGGTGAACTTGTAAGTTGGAAAATATTCTTTCTGCCCAGCTTTCCCAATAAACTTTGTCTTAATACATTACTTGCATTTTGACTATATTTTGATATAATCTAAAAAAGGGGTGTCAAACTCACAACGTCATGTGACGTGTCACGACGTATCACAACTTTTTTTCCATTGCCGGCAATGGGGTGGGCGCGGTTTCGGCATGCCGGCCAGTAGGCCGGCAATTTGACATCCCTGGTCTAAAATACTTCAGTAGTAAAACTTTTACAGCTGGAACCTTTACAGCCCCTCTCAAAGACAGGAAAAGCACCGTAACAAATGAAGCTCCAAAAACAATGAGAAGAACTTTCAGCAAAAAAAGAGATATTTATCAGAAATTTGAAAAAAATTAAGACCAGAGTTTTCTTAAGAAATTTATAAAATACAAAATCCCTGTAGTGAAAGTATGATACTGAAGTAAATCAAAACAGATCTCTTTTACTACACAGAGTTGCCGTGGCTTCCATGCAGAAAAGACAGAATTGGTTTACAGCAGCTAATACTGTAAAACAATAAAAAAAACATAAATAAGCAGTCTCTTTAAGATCCAGCAGGGGGTTAAATTAAATTAGTATTCAACCAGTAGATTAAAGTTTGAAAGTAAAAATCAGAAGAAAGAAAAAATAATCAAAAAGTGCAGTTATAACCCAGGCATTCTTAAAAAGCAGACAGTGGAAAGGAAAAGATGAAGACTCGACTCTCCGACGACTCTCACCTAGAATTGTTATCTTCTAGGTCCTCTTCTCAGGTTGGTCCATGGTCGTCCAAGAGTCATCTTGAGTCATTCCTAGTAGCTTCCGTTGATAACCGAGGAGCATGCTGCCAAAGAACCAGCTTTGACGGTGAAACCAGCTGTCTGTCAGCTGGGAAAAAAATCCTGCTGAGTCAGAACGCCATCTTGGGGACAGTCCACTTTTACCAATACATGTGTTTCAGGATAATAAAATATGCTCACTTTTTCACCCTTCTAAGTAAGTTGAAAATCTTCCTCTAGGGCGGCTCTGTGAATGACAAGCTGTCCACCGCAGATAACCTTGACTGTCTGAATCTTCACCTTCTACCCAGACACCTCACCCAGAACATTTTTCAGAGGTCATTGTCTATACATGAGGAGAAAGTGAACATAAGCCTGTGAACATGAAATTTTCAGGCCTTTCAGATTTAAGATCTTATAACATGGATGATAGTTGGGTTATTAACAACTTAGTGGTGAGTCTAAACAAAAGGTTAATATGGACCAAAGTAGATACTAAGACAATACTCAATAGCATCAAATCAGAGAATGCTGTTAGTTGGGCCTTAATAACCAGTCAACTATGGCTGACTGGCAGTCAGTTTCCAATGCATGTACTAATTTGTGTCATACGTTGAAGAAACTTCTAATATCCAAATCCTCCCTCAAAAGAATCCATACAAGTAGCTCTCCTTGGTTTGACAACAAATGCCTCCTGCTGAAAAAGAAAATGAAGGCAGCTGTGAGAATTGCTCAGAGGTATACCTCTAAACCAGTGGTGGGATTCAAATACCTGAACAACTGGTTCTCTGCGTGGATGCCACTTCCGGAAGTCCATTCTGAGCCGGGGAGGCCTCCCAGGCGCAGAACGGCCCACCGGAAGTGCATCCACACCATTTTGGAATTTATTTTTCAATCTGACAATAAGTCGTGTCTTTCACTTCTTAATCATTTTATGGGATTATTATCTTTATTAAGCTAAAAGAGGGTCTTTTCAGTCACAGCCTGTTACTCCTTTTTGAAGATCTGTGCCATTTTTGAGACTTCCTTATTGTTAAACAAGGAAGAAGGCTGCTGGAGGCAAGCTAAAATAAGGAAGCAGGGTGTACCTTTTTTTAAACTTTAAACTCCCTGAAGCTTGACCTGTAGTCTAAGCTTCTGCTTTAGGGGGCGATGGGCACCAGTGCGGAATACGCTCCTTCAGCTGGAGCAGAACCCTACTCAGTGTTGACCCGGGGCCCCGGTACCTCTCCTGAATGCTTCTTTCGGGCGGTCCCTCTGACGACCTCGGCAGACGGTGGCGATGTGGCCTGGCTTGCCACAGGCCTGGCACGTTGCAGTTCGGAATCGGCAATCCGCGCGTTGATGGCGGCCTCCACAGCCCATGCATTTAAGGAACGGAACTGCCTTCCCAGCTGGCTGCGGTCCCTTCTCCGGGTGCTGTCGTAGCTGGTCGACTTCGTAGTCTGAGTCGGTGTCTTCCATCCGCTCGGCGTCCTCGTGGTGGACAGCTTCAGTGCTTGGCGTGCTTTTGGAGGGCCGCAGCGCTTTAACGGCCCCTCCGGCGTTAAAGGCGGGACGCTTGACAAAGAGCGGCAATGAATTCTGTTGCAGACTCGCCGGGTTGTTGCTCCCACTGCTCAAAAGCGTGCCTCCACGCTATAACGGATAACTTGGGCTCGAAGTGGTCTCGGAGCTTTTTTTTCAAGTCCGCGTAGGTGACCGACTCGAGCGGCGCTGGGGCGACCAGGTTCTCTGCAATGTCAAAGGTGGCAGGGCCGCACACGCAGAGGAGTGTCGCGGCCTTCAATCCATCTTCGGTGACCTGGTTGGCGTGGAAGTAATTTTCGACGCGGGAGATGTAGGACGCCCATCTCTCCGGGTGAGTTATGTCGAATTCTTCGAGCTTCCTGACCTTCGCCATGGTGGTTTGTGTCTTCGTTCAATGCCTTGCGCTGCTGGCTTCTGTGTAGGCCCTAGGACGGATCCTTAGGGCGTGGTGGTCTCCAGCGTGGCTTGCTGGCAGACCGAGGGGGGGGGAACGTAGTTCCTGTCAGGCTCTGTGCTGACCTCACCCCCTAGTGACTTCAAGCTCTCTCAATGAAGCAGCACATCCCACCTTCGTCGCCACTGTTATATCTTCGGTTCTTTAGGCATTGAATGAGGCAGAGTGTTCAAACAACAACAAGTTTATTAACTCAGAACAGAAGCAGCCCTAAAGGCTGCTGCACAGCTATTTATACAGTTAGCCTCTAGGTGGCAACCAATAGATTTAAAGTAACAGTTTCCCGCCCCAAACCTCATTATCAGCTTGGAGACAGCCAGTCTGGCTTTCAGTAACAGCAACTGTTAAACAATACAGCAATGTAGGTCAGACATTAAGCAAGTGATTTAAAACAATTGTGGCCAATACATTACAGAGATTTTACAGAAAACTTTGACATCAAAAAAGGCACAAGACAGGGATGCCCACTATCTCCATTACTATTGATACTAACACTGGAAGTATTGAATAGAAACATCAGACAAGATATAGAAATTAAAGGACTGGAGATAAAAGATGAAAAATATAAACTACAAGCATTTGCAGATGACTTGGTTTTTATATTGGAAGAACCGCTTGAAACAAGCACTAAACTTATGGAGAAAATAGAAAAATTTGGAGAAGTGGCAGGGTTGAAAATAAACAGAGAAAAGACTAAAGTGCTAACTAAAAATCTAACAGAAAAACAAACCAACTAGCAAAAAAACCCAAATCTTCAAATAGTTAAAAAAGTTAAATATTTGGGAATTTATTTAACAGCAAGATGTGCAACAATAAAATAAGTCAATTATGCAAGATTGCTAAAATAAATAAAATTGGATTTGGAAATGAATATCTTACCGAAAATACTGTATTCCAAACGATACCTTTAAGACTGGGAAAAGCCTTTTTTGATGAACTAAATACAACAATACTGAAATTTATCTGGCAAGGAAAAAAAGCTAGAATCAGACTGAAAATGTTACAAGAAGCGAAAGGAAGTGGAGGATTTGGACTGCCGGACTGGACGTTATAATACCAAGCAACTATATTAACATGGCTTAAAGAGTGGATAATGCTCAGAGATAAAAGACTATTATACCTAGAGGGGCATGACCTACAACTTGGTTGGCATGCCTTTCTGTGGTATGGGAAGAACAAAATTCATAGATACTTTCAAAACCACTTTATAAGAAATGCACTTCTTTTAGAATGGGAAAAAATAAAAGTGAAAATTTATATCAAGATACCCGGATGGCTTTCAACAATGGAAGCATTTGCTTAGGCAAATTTAATTAATTACGACAAAGTTGTGACCTATAAAGATATTTTGGACAATGAAGGGAAATTGAAAGACAGACAAGATTTACAACAGGGGTCCCCAACCTTTGCAACTTTAACACTTGTGGACTTCAACTCCCAGAATTCCTCAGCCAGCAAGGTTGGGGGCCCCTGATTTACAAGAACAAGGTATTGATCTATCATAGTGGCCATATTTGCAAATCCAAACGAGATATGAAAAAGATGCTAAAACAATGGGATTTTATAAAGAACAGACAGAATTCGACCAGATACTGCTAAAAACAGACGAAAAACTGATTAAGAAACTCTATAAATATCTGTTAAGCTTAAAGATGGAGGAGGAACAAGTAAAAGAAACAATGATAACATGGGCAAAGAACTTTGTACATAATATAGAATTAGAAAACTGGCAAAGGTTATGGGAAAGAAATGCTAAATTAATGAAAGCAGTGGCATATAAAGAAAACTTATATAAAATGTTTTACAGATGGCATTTAACACCAGTGAGATTAGCAAAAATGTTTAAAAATACTTCAAACAAGTGTTGGAAATGCAAACAAAAGCCAGGTACTTATTACCATATCTGGTGGACATGCCCTAAAGCTAAAAGATTTTGGTCAAAAATACACTTATGGTTGGAGAAAATGACTAAAAAATAGATTTTAAGCCAGAATTATTTTTGTTAGGAATAATAGGAGCAAATTATGAGAAAGACTGTATATATTTAATTTTACGTGTACTAACTGCAGCAAGAATTGTATTTGCCCAATATTGGAAAAATGAAAATTTACCAACAGAACTAATTAAGAAAATTTTAGAGTGTGCAGAAATGGATAGATTGACTTTAAAGATAAAAGAGAAAGAAGATTCACTGTATTTTAGAACATGGGATATTTTTTATCAATGGCTAGAAAAACGAGTTAGAATGTGATATGTAACATTGAATATATACTAGTAAGAAGACTACTGACCAATTAATTAACATATTGTTTATGATAATTATTCATTGTTTTTTTAAATACATGAACCCAGACAACATGCTGTTTGCTAAATATTAAGAATGTTATTTAAAAAAATCCTAACTGAACCATCCACCTCATTCCCGGAAGGACCGTTGAAACGTTTATGGTCCAACAAACAAAATGCTTTTACTATTTGGCCAGCTCCTGATAATCTTTATTGGATTTGTGGAAATTCGGCCTATGCTGAACTTCCCAAAGCCTGGGCTGGAGCATGTGTCTTGGTCCATGTGAAGCCAAGTTTCTTCCTTTTGCCCATCTCTCAAGGAGAATGGTTGGGAGTCCCTGTGTATGTTGAAGTTGGAGATCCTGTAGATAGAAAGACAAGGGATGTATCAAAGATTCAGATAGGAAATTGGAATGATGATGAGTGGCCGCCAGAGCTAATAATCCAGGTCCTGCAACTTGGGCACCGGATGGTATGTGGGGTTACCGGACGCCTATTTATATGCTCAACAGAATAGAGTACAGGCAGTTCTGGAAATAATTACAAATGAAACCAGTTCTGCCCTTTTGGCATTGGCAAAAACTGATACTCAGCTACGAACAGCTGTATACCAAAATAGATTAGCTCTGGATTATCTTTTGGCTAGAGGAGGAGGGGTCTGTGGAAAATTCAATCTAAGTAATTGTTGTCTCCATATTGATGACAATGGCAAGGTGATTGAAGAAATCACTGACAGAATGTGAACGTTGGCTCATGTCCCTGTCCAGACATGGACAGCAGCTCTGGATGTTGAAGGATGGTTTTCGGGAATGTTTGATAATTGGAAAAGGATATTGTTCATTGTGGTCTTGGCCTTCGGAGGGTTGTTGTGTTTACCATGCCTTATCCCACTTATTCACAGAATTGTTAGATCCACTATATCCGGACTAACTTTTGCTGCCACTCCTATCTATAATGATAAACCAGCTAAAGCAATGATTTTAAGACCTTTACCTTCTGACTATACTCCCCTTTTCCAGAGTCCCTAGTGCCTATTCGGCTTTATAAAAAAAAAGGGAGGATTGAAGGGACCTTATTGTGCTTATAATTTTATTATGCTTAAGCTTGATACTAGTAGTGTTATTTTGTAGCTATTTTATATAAATTTTCTTATATGCAAGCAGCCTTATAGATAGAAGGAAGTGTTTCATGTATATTGAAAAAGCAAATGTCCCATGTCAAATATACAGGAGATTGCTCAGGAGATTGCTTACATGAAAGGAGCAAGGTGGGGTTCAGTGGTCCGGGAGATAGGGAGGGGGAAGGTGAGTTAGCCTGGATTGATGTATATGAGTCATCATCCTGGAATTTGTTTTTCTGTGCTTCCTTGCTCCTGGTACAGAGACTTGGATCTCTTTGTTTTGAAAAAGTATAAAAGGTAGAAGAAATCTCTACTGGGTGTGCCTTCGTCCCTCTAAACAGCCACGAAGAGGGAGAAGGTTACCCAACTCTGTCTTGGCCAAAATAAAGTTGTTTTCTTTGCTGAAACCTCGGCTCAGGAGTTTCTTTTGGCTCTTTGAAATTTCTGAGTAGTGCAGAGAAGTTTGTGAGTGGAAAACCTTACAACCTAATAATAAAATAATGAGAACTAAACTCGAATATTGCCATATCCTTAAAGTGGTACAATCTCTGAAAAGGTTTGTGGGAAGAATCCATAGAAAGAAATATTTTGGGGAATATTAAAAAAGGCAGAATATATTTCCCCAAAGGATCTTAAAGGCAGAAAAGCAAGCCCAGTTTTTCTTAAAAGCCCCAAGCAGAAACTCAGCAGAAACCAGCTTTTAGAAATGCAGATGTAATAATCCATTCAGGAAGGTTGGAGCCAGGAAGCTAGAAGCTGATGAGATTAGGAAGACAAAGACTAAACTAAGACAAACTCTAAAAGACATGACCTTTGGGGACATAATAGGAGTAACCCACCATCAGAATACCAAAAGGACACACTGAGACTCAGGTCAAGGTACATGACACAGGAAATACAAAGCCTCAAACAGGAACAGGAAACAACCTCAAAAGCCCCAGAAGGTATAAAAACCCACCACTCCCAGTTACATGTGGTCAGCTTTCCCAGAGCCATGTGTCTGTCTGGTTTTGCTCTTCAATAAACTGCAACCTTCTTTCTAAAGCAGTCTCCATTTTGTTTATTCCCGCCTTGGACTGGACCCTGATGATTTTTCTTTCAACAGGTTGAAAAGCACTGGTCTAAAGGGTTCAATTCCCCTTACGTGCCTCCGTTTAAAAGGCAGTTCCTGTCCACTCCCGAAGCTCTGGGTGTGGCAAAGCCTCGGCCACTCACCTCGAGGCGGGGTCTTGGCAGCTTTCTGCTAAAGGCACGCAGCTTGAGGCACGCAGGACGTGTTTTCGGGGGAAGGGTGGGGATTTTGTGGGGGTTTAGTTAAAAACGGAACACCTGTCTTAGTTACTGTTAACAGGAAAGGCTTTCCCCTGACGTGCATTAAGATGGTAAGTTCAAGGAGACTTGGCTTTTCCGTGATACAGCGCTTGTTGGGTTTTAAAAATGGTTTAAAGGTCCCGAAAAAAAAAAGCAACCAGTAAGAGGAAAGAAGCGAAGCCTGGCATGCAGGCTGGCTAAACCAACAGGGATGGATTTGTAAAATCAAGCTTAAGGAGGCCACTTGCCGACGGATATTTTGACGTAGGTTGCTCAAATACACGGGACTGAGGGTCTGGGTCAAGTCCGGGCGTTGCGAAGAAGGGAGCGAGAAAATGGCGGGAAGTGATTACCCACTCCGTCCTTCGAGGTGGCGGCGTGAAAAGAGTGTGGAGATGGCAGGCTACGTCGAGCGACCTCACACATCCTCCGGCCAGTTGGACGGGCCAAACGAAGCCTCGGTGAAGGTGCTTGATAGGCGGAGGCGTGGCCACCATTTTGCTCCCGCTGGGAAGTCAACGATAAGAGTTAAAGTTCGCCTCGAGTCGCTTTGTGCGGCCGATCGTGCAAGACCACGATTGTAAAAGAACCTCTTCTCGCACTGCACCCGGGGGATTTTATGGGTGGAGAGAGCAATCTAAATTCTTAGTAGAATTTACGAGTGTGAAATTCTTAGTGGGTTAAAATACCCTATCTATAAGTGTAGTTTTAGAGACATGACTAGAACCCTTTGGTTTCAGTAGAATTTCCTCCGAGATAAGTGTCGATCGGATGGTAGCCAGTATTAAGGTATCTGTTTTGCCTGCACTTATCTCAAAGTAAGTCCTCAGAATTTGGAGGCATAGGTTGATGTGGGACAGTTGAATCCGCCAATAGTCCTGCAAGTTTTGAGTGGAGAAATAACGGCCGCGTTTCGTTTTTACTGTTAACAGCAGACTGGCAAAGGCTGTATCCCAAAAAGAATTAACAGCCATGTTAGTTATATAATTCTTAGCTCCTCAATTGAGTATAGTCATTTTTTTCTTGAACTTGGTATACCAGCATACATCAAGACAAGCACAGGTTTTTTAAAAAGGGTGTTTTTTTAATCACTTAACGTTTTAACATATTGCTCAACACGATCTGAGGTTGTATCAGAAGCCAATCCAAAATATATTTGATTGACCTTTTTGACTACAATACATGTAAGCCTCATTCAGCATGGTCAAAGTATTCAACAAAGTGAATAGGCACTTTTTAAAAGAGTTGTGCCTATGGATCCAATATGCATGGTTCATAAACATAGTGACTATAGGTCTAGATCCACGTTTCAGAACGGAGATGAAGCACAAATCAGCTGAGGGTGACTATCCAAGATTACTTGTAAGACTGAACTATAGGAGTTGCCACTCTTTAATTGTTCTCTGGACTCATG
Organism: Azemiops feae; assembly: GCA_023970755.1. Classification (NCBI taxonomy): domain Eukaryota; kingdom Metazoa; phylum Chordata; class Lepidosauria; order Squamata; family Viperidae; genus Azemiops; species Azemiops feae. Next base: position 230,084 of record JALGBA010001673.1, on the reverse strand, counting down.
ATTAAGGCTGCTTGGCAATATTATCAATCTAGAGAAGCTTCTCTGTGCAGTACTACACTTGGAACAGCTTTCTGATCAGCTGATTGGTAGATTTCTCCATAAAATTTTGCTGCCTTCCTATTTGCAATTAGTAGTTGGAAAGCGCTAGTATAACGGTGGATTGCTATAGAATAGAAATAGAAATAGAAAAAGAATGGAATGGAATGGAATAGAATTCTTTATTGGCCAAGTGTGGTTGGACACAAGGAATTTGTCTCCGGTGGGTGCATATGCTCTCAGTGTACATACAAGTGTTATGTGCTCCTGGCTACTTTCCTTCGTGACCAGAGGCAAGCTCGCCTGACCAATAACCAGCCAAGACACAGTGAAGGCCTTTTGTTTCGTTTATTGCAATAAGCGGGGAGAGAAGCTATCAAAGCTTGGTTCTCTCCAAAGTTCCAACCCAAAATATTCCCTTCTTTATACAGCCCTGTCCCGGCCACCACATCCCTCCTCTTTCCCCATTGGCTGAGGTACTATGAGGTTACACTCTTTCCGTCCGCTTCTTACACATTTCCTGCTAACATATTAAATCATATTCACATATACAATAATAATAAGAAAAATTAGACATTTAAATGGTTATTTTGAACTCTGTGGATATTTATGTCCCACTTTTAGAACAATAGGTTCTTTCCTGTTTTTTCAATTCAGTGTGCCTTTCCTCTTATCTCATTCAGTGTGCCTTTCCTCTTATCTCATTCAGCTTGTTTTCCTGTTTTCCAATTCAACGTGTCTTTCCTGGCTAGCCATTTCCTCTTACAGCTATTTTTTTATAGTTTGTCTTCTTCCTTTTCCCACTCTAAGACCCAGCTAATTTTTGCCTATGTGTTTATCTTACTTCCTTTATGTTATCTTTTCCTGTTTCCCATCTATTATAGTTTTTGGTAAGCTTGTTTGTCCAGGCAGTAAGTTTCCACTGCAGCAAATTAAATTTTAAATTTCTCTTTCAATATTAAATTTTGAAGACCTTTCCTTTACTTCTATCACAAGTCATAGTGATAATCATGATCATAAACAACATGAAAATACATTCATCATAAATCATAAGATGCAACAAAGGGGAAAAATTATTTTTTTCCCAACAAGTTTTATTGGTATTTTTAGTTTTACATCAATGTGCCTTAAGAATCTCCGTGGAGATAGGGTGATCAATCATAAAAAAAAAAACAATATAATCAAACATAGATAATTCAATAATTCCTTAACATTACTTCTCTGTTTCCCTCAAGCTAAAACCTAATATTAATACATATCTAGATAAAATTCAATCATTATATATAAAAAACAAAAATGTCGCTAGTAATTCACATATCAAAATCCTGTTTTTAGGTTGAACTATTTTAAAACCATTTTACATTTTAGCCTAAAATAAACACATAAGTTACATTTCGGGTCCCTCAATTTCCCATAAAACAATAACAATTTCTAAAACACATATATAGTATAACTATTATATTTTAATACTTCTCTCTTATATTCTATCAAATATATATTTTATAAGTCAATCTAAATCTCTAAAAGTTCCTCAATTATTTTAACCTAGTTAGATTAATGCATTTCTAGTTAACATTCAATCATTGTAAATAAAAATAACAGTAATATTTCACTAATATCAATCCAACTCCTTTTAAATTTAAGATTTCCAATTTTCCATATTGCCATTCCAGACCATAATCAAATCAATTCTCTAGAAGCCTTTTTAACCCGTCAGATAAAATTTTAACACTCATTTTTAAACCTAATTCTAGCTTTCTTTTTGTGCCAAACAGGTTTCCACAATAGGGCCTCTAACTCCTCGCATCGTATTGCTTGGCTATACACATTTTTCCACACTTGAGTCTGGTCGTAGTCTTCTTCTCTTTTTTCCACTGTTGTCTGCATTATGTAATCAGTCTTAATCAGTATGGTAATTATTTGTTGTTTATTCATATTGTCAGCATTAATGTCTTGTATTTGGAAGTCAATTCCTGTTGCTTTTAGGATTATAAATGTTTTAGTTGAAATCTGCCTTTGAGCATCAAAATTTTCCATCATTTGTATATGAGGTGTAGCATCTTCCTCTTCAGTAGGTTGTAAATATATTTCCTCCATCTCGTTAAGTTGTGCATCTGGTTGTGTGTCATGATCAGTCAAACTTTGAGATTCAATTTTTAACTCTGAAACATTGTCTTTCCTGTGCTTTCTAAAATGTTCTTTTAGTTCCTCTTTCATTTCCAATTTTTTTTCTAGTATCAGTCCATAATCAAGCTGTGGGTAAGATTCCATTTCAATAATGGAGTAGTAGGCAGCAAAAGTCAAAGTCAGTGTTGTAAATGTCTAATTTGTAATCCAAAATAGTAGCAGAAGAAGATGCCTTAAAAGTCAGTTGTTAGGAATTTCTGGACGTCACGCCAAGTTCAAGACAAAGTAAATGTTCAGCTTAAGATAGCTACTTTGTAGCAGAGCCTGAGCTAATTTCACTAGGATAGGAATGTCTGGGCTTCACGCCAAGTTCAGCACAGCTTAAACTGGATACTTTGTTACCGCCCAATCCACGTGATTCCGCCCCGAGAGCCGAGAAAATTTTTTTTTTTTTGTTTAAAAAATAAACAGTAATGTTCAGAAGGGGGGGAGGAAAGAAAAAACACTCCACCCCCCTCCCTATAGGCTTCCACTCGAGCTAAAGACATACAGGCAAAGAGAAAGAGTCACAGTAAGGATTTTTTTTCCAGGATCCCCGAAATCCAACAGGTCAAAGAGACAATAAACATTCATTATTTTTCACAGCTCGTTTTCCCAAGTATCCAAACGCTGCTTTCTTAGAGTAGGGAAGTAGTTTCTAAAAGCTTTTGACAGGAAAGTAAATAAGGTATCAAGAGGGAAGGAAAGGTCTCACCCGGATCATCCACGGTGGTTCTTTTCGCTTAGATGTTGCTGTGACTTTTGGCTGGAACAGCTAAGTGATCGGCCATGTTAATGGCCGATCTTAGGGGAAAAAATTATTTGATCCCCTGCTGATTTTGTACGTTTGCCTACTGACAAAGAAATGATCAGTCTATAATTTTAATGGTAGGTTTATTTTAACAATGAGAGACAGAATAACAACAAAAAAATCCAGAAAAATACATTTCAAAAAAGTTATAAATTGATTTGCATTTTAATGAGTGAAATAAGTATTTGATCCCCTATCAATCAGCAAGATTTCTGGCTCCCAGGTAACTCTTAAAGGGAGTGCTCCTAATTTCAGCCTGTTACCTGTATAAAAGACACCTGTCCACAGAAGCAATCAATCAATCAGATTCCAAACTCTCCACCATGGCCAAGACCAAAGAGCTGTCCAAGGATGTCAGGGACAAGATTGTAGACCTACACAAGGCTGGAATGGGCTACAAGACTATCGCCAAGCAGCTTGGTGAGAAGGTGACAACAGTTGGTGTGATTATTTGCAAATGGAAGAAACACAAAATAACTGTCAATCTCCCTCGGTCTGGGGCTCCATGCAAGATCTCACCTCGTGGAGTTTCAATGATCATGAGAACGGTGAGGAATCAGCCCAGAACTACACAGGAGTATCTTGTCAATGATCTCAAGGCAGCTGGGACCATAGTCGGCAAGAAAACAATTGGTAACACACTACGCCGTGAAGGACTGAAATCCTGCAGCGCCCGCAAGGTCCCCCTGCTCAAGAAAGCACATGTACAGGCCCGTCTAAAGTTTGCCAATGAACATCTGAATGATTCAGAGGAGAACTGAGTGAAAGTGTTGTGGTCAGATGAGACCAAAATCGAGCTCTTTGGCATCAACTCAACTCGCCGTGTTTGGAGGAGGAGGAATGCTACCTATAATCCCAAGAACACCATCCCCACCGTCAAACATGGAGGTGGAAACATGTTTTGGGGGTGTTTTTCTGCTAAGGGGACAGGACAACTTCACCACATCAAAGGGACAATGGACGGGGCCATGTACCATCAAATCTTGGGTGAGAACCTCCTTCCCTCAGTCAGGGCATTGAAAATGGGTTGTGGATGGGTATTCCAGCATGGCAATGACCCAAAACACACGGCCAAGGCAACAGAGGAGTGGCTCAAGAAGAAGCACATTAAGGTCCTGGAGTGGCCTAGTGGCAGTCTCCAGACCTTAATCCCATAGAAAATCTGTGGAGGGAGCTGAAGTTTCAAGCTGCCAAACGCCAGCCTCGAAACCTTAATGACTTGGAGAGGATCTGCAAAGAGGAGTGGGACAAAATCCCTCCTGAGATGTGTGCAAACCTGGTGGCCAACTACAAGAAACGTCTGACCTCTGTGATTGCCAACAAGGGTTTTGCCACCAAGTACTAAATCATGTTTTGCGAAGGGGTCAAATACTTATTTAACTCATTAAAATGTGAGCCAATTTATAACTTTTTTGAAATGCTTTTTTTCTGGATTTTTTTGTTATTCTGTCTCTCACTGTTAAAATAAACCTACCATTAAAATTATAGACTGATCATTTCTTTGTCAGTGGGCAAACGTACAAAATCAGCAGGGGATCAAATAATTTTTCCCCTCACTGTAGTGATAGTCATAGAATACTAGCTAAGCAAACAACATAAATCATACTAGGATACTAAAAACAATATAAATTGTAAGATACAAGCAACAAAGTTATAGACATAAGATGATAGGTAATAGGAAAGGTGAGGAGTATCATACTAATGCAGCTTTACTAAGTAGTTTGACAGTGTTGTAGGAGTTAGTTGTTAAGCAGAGTGACGGCATTGGGGGAAAACTCCTTATGTTTGGTTGTTCTGGTGTGTACTGCCCTATAGCATCGTCTTGAGGGAAGAAGTTGAAACAGTTTATGTCCAGGATGTGAGGGTCTGTAGATATTTTCACAGCCCTCTTTCTTGCTCATGCAGTATACAGGTCCTCAATGGAAGGCAGGCTGGTAGCAATTGTTTTTTCTGCAGTTCTAACTATTCATTGAAGTCTATGTCTGTCTTGTTTGGTTGCAGTTCCAAACCAGACAGTTATAGAGGTGCAAATGACAGACTCAATTATTCCTCTATAGAACTGTATCAGCAGCTCCTTGGGCAGTCTGAGCTTTCTGAGTTGGCGCAGGAAGAACATATTTTGTTGTGCTTTTTTGATGACATTTTTGATGTTAGGTGTCCATTTTAAATCTTGAGATATTATAGAACCTAGAAACTTGAAGGTCTCTACTGTTGATACTGTGTTGTCTAGTATTATAAGAGGTGGTAGAATAGGTTTCTCCTAAAATCTACTATCATTTCTACAGTTTTGAGTGTGTTCAGTTCAAGATTGTTCCAGCCGCACCACAAGGCTAGTTGTTCAACCTCCCGTCTGTATGCAGATTGGAATGAGGCCAATCACTGTTGTATCATCTGCAAACTTCAGTACTTTAACAGAGGGATCCGGGGGGGGAAGAGTGAACGTCGCGGCGGTATGACGTATCTTTTGGGGGCTCCCGAAGGATCGTCGCTTTTCAGCTGTTTGGGGGGGGTCTGCCTGGGTTCCAGATAGACCGGAGCCGTCCTATAGGGATGGTGAAGAAGGGAAGCATAGTTCGGCGGCACAGGAGGGATCACAATCTCCTGGAGAGCCGACGGAAGCTTCCCAGACCAGCAGCTGTCAGACAGCCATTGCGAGCCGTCACAAGCCGGGCGGCCACTTGGAAGAATCAGAAAGCAAAACTGGAGGATCGCCTGGGTGAGATGATTAAGAGACTGTAAAAAGGAAAAAACTTTCTCTCTTAAATGCTGGAAATTGCGGGGGGGAAATAAGAAGAATTTGAAGCCGTGGAGAAAGGGGGGGGAGCGGGCTTTTAAGCTGCTCCTCTTCCGGAACTGTAGCGGCGAAAAAAGCGGAAGGCAAAAGAAGGCAATAAATCAATGTAAAAACAGTGTGGAATTTGAAAAGCCTGCTGAAAATAACTGGATTGATGGAACTGATTTGAAAGTAAACGACTGCTGGAGGTGTAGATTGTTCTTTTTTAAGTGAGTTGCCTCTTTTTTTTTTTTTGCATTTTTTCTTCATGTATTTGGCTGGGAGTACTTTGGAAGCTGCAGTGCCACCTAGAGGCACCTGGGTGTTAGTAGACTTGGTAGACCTACTAAATATTAAGTGACCTTGAATAACACCTGCTGGACTTACTGATAAGTTAGACACTCATTGCATTTATTACAGAGACTCTCGTTTTGGTGAATGGTGGATTGTTTCACGGAGGCTTTATTTTCTATCTCCTCCTTTCTTTTTTGGATTAAGGCACGAAGAGCCTGAAACAAAGAAGTGTAACCTGTATGGATTATATTGGCTTTTTCCTTTTCCCTTTTTTTTTATCCTCCCTCTTTTCCCCTTTTTTCCTGCCTTTGGATTTTTGATGTGGGATATTTTTCTCATTTCCGTTTCTTTTCTCTTCTTCTTGGAACATATTTGGATTATAATATCTCATTGATATTGGGATTATAAATCATTGGAGAAGATGGAGAAGATTACAACACATTTAACAACAGCTGCCTCAACGTTACAGAGTCCTGTGGCGCAGAAAACACTGGACTCTACAATACAGCAAGATAAATTTAACATGGAATTGAAAAATATGATACAGGCACTACACATAGACTTCAAGGAAGGGATAGGCAAACTAGAAGAGGAACTAAAAGAGGTCAAACAACTGATGGGGGAAAAACGAACAAAGACTGCAACAAGCGGAAGGAAAAATTGAATCAACAGATAAGAGAGTAGAGGAGATGGATAATTGACTTACATTAACAGATAGGAATCAGGAAAAAACGATTATCTCTTTAGAGATGGATAGAGCTGATTATTACTTAAGATTCCAAAATGTTGAAGAAAAGGGAGAGAACTTAGCAGACGTGATGGCGGAAATATTAGCAGAAGCATTGGAGGAAAGCAAGGAAAAGATAATTAACGATATAGATGAGATATTTAGAATACATACTAGATATGCAACGAGAAATAATCTCCCTAGAGAGGTTCATATAAGATTTACTAAAAAAGCGTTAAGGGCAGATATACTACAGAAGCTGAGAAACACTACAATAAAATATAAAGGAAGACAGATAGTGATATTAAAGCAGATTCCAAGAAGAGTGAGAGACTTGAGAAAGGAGTATCAATTTTTGACGAAATGCTTAATTAAAAAAGGGATAAATTTTAGATGGTTAATACCAGAAGGAGTAATGGTAAACTGGCAAGAACAGAGACATAGACTAGACACATTAGAGAAAGCAGAACTTTTTTATGATCACTACTTTGGACAGCAAGAAGAAGAAAGGCTGAGAGGGGAAAGAGAAATTAGACACCAAGGAGATGAGACAGAGAAGCAACGGGGTGAGTATAGCAAAGAAAAGGAGGAAAGGGCATTGGGAGGAGGAGCAAGAGCAAAAGAGGCAAAAGAGCAAAGAGAGATGAGAATGACGAGATCAGCCAAAACTTTAAACAAATAATCATGGAATAAGAGATAAAAGCAATTTCGATAAATATAAATGGATTAAACTCGACCATAAAAAGGAAAAGAACACTAAATAAACTGGGGAAACTAAAAATGGACATAATTTGCTTGCAAGAAGTTCATATTAGGAAACAACATAAAAATCTATTAGAATATCCAAAATTGGGAGAATTATATACTTCACTTGCGGATCAGAGTAAAAGAGGTGTGGCATTATATATTCAGAAAGCAATACAAACTAAATTGATATATTCAGACAAAGAAGGACGAATCTTAATGGTGGAAGTAATTATGAATTGTAAAAAATCATTATTGGTAGCGATCTACGCTCCAAATGAAAACCAAGAAAATTTCTATTTAAAATTACACAAGAAAATAATAGAACTGGAATATGAAAGCATATTTATGATTGGAGACTTTAATGCTATTGTAAAGGCCGAGCTGGATTATAATACAAAAAAAAAAAAAACCAAGACCCTAAGAAGAACACTTCCAAAATCTTTTTATAATATGGTGGACGAACTAAATATATTAGATGTTTGGAGAGAAAAATATCCGGAAAAGAAGCAATATACGTTCTATTCTAACAGACACCTGTCCTGGTCGAGAATTGATATGATATGGATGTCAACAGATTTATTTACAAATATACAAAATATAGCCATAGAAATAAGCACATGGGCGGATCACAACCCAGTTACAATCATATGGAAAGGATAGAAAAAGAGAACAAAATGGACATTAAACCAAACTGTATTGAATGGAAAAGATTTTCAGCAATATATGGAAAAAGAAATATCTTTCTTTTCTAAGGAAAACAAAAAAGAAGATACTTCAATTCAAAATGTTTGGGACACGGCGAAAGCGTACATGAGAGGACTTGCTATGACTTATTTGGGGAAAAAGAATAAACAGAAAAGAAAAAATAAGAAAAAACTGGAGGAAGAATACAAGACACTTGAGAAAGAATTACAGAAAGATATACAAAATAAAAAGATTAAAAATTTAATGGAGCTGAACAAACATAAAATGAACTTAATAGAAAATGAAGAAGTGGCAATGAAAATAAAGGGAGCTAAGCAAACCTTTTTTGAACATGCAAATAAATCAGGAAGATGGTTGGCATATAAAATTAAAAAGGAGAAAGAGAAGAGATGGATTAAACAACTGGAAGATGCTGAGCGGATTTTACAACATCGGAATGAAGAAAAGAAAAAAAATAGCTTGGGAATATTATGAGAACTTATATAAGCAACAAACAGTTCCAGATGATAGGATAAAACAATTCTTGGAAGAAACAGAGATACCTAAAATACCGGAGAAATTTAAAAAGTTATTAGAAGGGGAAATAACAATGATGGAATTAACAGAAGCAATTAAAAGACAAAAAAATGGTAAAACACCAGGACCGGATGGATTACCAGCAGAGCTATATAAGACATTGCAGGAAGTACTAGGCAATGTAATGTTGGAACTTTATAATGAACTCCTTTCTGAAGCTAAGATACCAGATTCGTGGTCCGAAGCACTTATTACCCTGATACCAAAGGAAGAAACGGAAATGCAGAAAATAAAGAACTACAGGCCGATTTCCCTACTGAATGTGGACTATAAAATATTTGCATCAATAATGGCGGAAAGACTTAAAAAGTTCTTAAATGAATTTATACAATCAGATCAAAATGGTTTTCTTCCTAAAAGACAGATTAGAGACAATATGCGAATTGTATTGAACACATTAGAATACTATGAAACACACCCGGAAAAACAGATGGCATTGATGTTCCTGGACGCACAGAAGGCATTCGACAATGTGAACTGGCAATTCATGATAAGCCAATTACAGACTATGGATTTTGGGGAGAAATTTATAAATGTAATCAAAACAATTTATAATAAGCAATCAGCCAAAGTAATGATAAACGGAGATATGACTGAGAAGATTAATATTATGAAGGGAACAAGACAGGGATGTCTTCTATCTCCACTATTGTTTGTCTTGACATTAGAAGTATTAAACATAAGTATAAGACAGAATAATGACATAAAAGGTATGAAAATTAAGAGGGAAGAATATAAGCTACAAGCATTCGCAGACGATCTAGTATTTATCTTGGAGGAACCATTAGAGACAGGACCTGTACTAATAGAACAAATAGAAAAATATGGTGAGGTAGCGGGGTTGAAGATTAATAAAGATAAAACAAAAATGCTAGTGAAAAATATTACAGAAAAACAAAAAAAAGAACTGATGGGAAAATTAGATATACAGATTGTAAAGAAGGTAAAATATCTAGGGATCCACCTGACAGCAAGATGTACAACAATTAAAGAGGATAATTACCACAAATTGAAAAGACAAATCGAAGTAGATTTGGATAAATGGAAAAATGTACAACTGTCATTAATGGGAAGGATTGCGATAATCAAAATGAATATATTACCACGATTATTGTTTTTCTTTTCAACAGTACCAATAAGATTGGATAAGAAATATTTCGAGGGGCTTAATAAAATAATCTTGAAGTATATTTGGCAGGGAAAAAAGGCAAGGATTAATCTAAAAATGTTACAAGATACAAGACCCAGAGGTGGGTTTGGTCTACCTAATTGGGAATTGTATTATCAGGCTGCAGCATTATCATGGATGAGAGAATGGATCTTACTGAGGAATACGAGATTATTGACATTAGAGGGACATGACTTGCAGTTGGGATGGCATGCTTTCATATGGTATGGGAAAAATAGAATACACAGCTATTTCCAGAGACACCATATAAGGAATTCTTTATTTGTGGTTTGGGAGAAAATAAAGAGAAAGCATTATTTGAAGATTCCAAATTGGCTCTCAACTATGGAAGCGCTAATACACCCCAATATGCTTAATATGGGAAATATTATAAGATATAAAGACTTACTAACAGATACGGGGGAGCTGAAAACCAAACAACAATTAGAGGGACAAGGAATAAAGATGGATTGGTACATGAGAACGCAAATACAATCTAGATATGAAAAAGATGTTAAAATAGATGGTTTTAACTTGGGGACAACAGAGTTAGATGAAATACGGGAACGGAAGAAAAATGGATTAAAAAAATGTATAGTTACCTACTACATATGGAGTTAGAGGAGGAACAAGTGAAAGAGACAATGATAAAATGGACAAGGAATTTTGGATATACGATTGAATTAGACAGATGGCAGCAACTATGGGAAAGAAACTATAAATTGACAATGGCGACAGCGTATAAAGAAAATATGTACAAAATGTTTTATAGATGGCACATGTCTCCAGAAAGATTAGCTAAAATGTTTAAGGACAGATCTATGAAATGTTGGAAATGTCACCAAATACCAGGTTCCTTTTATCATATGTGGTGGACGTGTGTAGAAGCTAAAACTTATTGGAATATAATTAGAACATGGATAGAAAAGATGATACAACAACGTATAGAATTAAGACCAGAAATATTCCTGCTGGGTATTTTACCAGAGAAATATAATAAAGAGAAAACATATTTGATTATTCATATAATTACTGCAGCTAGGATTGTGTTTGCACAAAATTGGAAAGCACTGAAAGCCCCCCCCAGAGGGAGAGGTGATTGGGAAAATATTGGAATGTGCGGAAATGAATAGATTAACAATGATAATCAAAGATAAGACAGAGTCAGAGTATTATGAAATTTGGGGAATTTTTTATGATTGGGTGAAAAGAGAATATGGTTAAAAGATAGTTAACACCAATTTAGATGGAAGAAAAAGGAGGAGATAAGGAGGGAGACCCAGGCAACACAGTATTGAATAACCGGAGGTTGTATAAATATTTATAGAAGTATATACCGAGAAGGACAGATAAATAGAAGTATTAACGTAATAGAAAATTAATCTTATTATACTTAATATAGATATGAAAATTTAGAGGGAGGAGTTGCTCGGACATTACCCCTGAATTGTATCTGAAGAGGAATGAGAGGGAAGGAAGGAGAGGAGAGAGAGAAGAGAGTAAAGGAGGGGGGAAGGAAGTAGGAAGGTTGGAGGAGAAGAGGAGAAGTGGGGAGAAATGGGAGGGGAGTGGTGAAGGAAAGAGGAGAGGAGAGGAAGAAGAGGGAAGTAGGGAAGAAAGAGAAGAAAGGGAGAAAGAAGGTAGAGAAGAGGGAAGAGAGAGAAGGAGGGTGGATACAGTGAAAGGGGAAATGGGCGAGCAACACCAAAATTTATGTGTATGTATTTATTTTACTTTATTAAGAGTATCTGATAGATAAGAATGTAAAAAGAATGTATGTTAATACTTGATAAAATATTATGGTATATTTGTTGATATGTATGGGGGAGAGTTGGGAAAAATAAAAAAAAATATGTTGAAAAAAAAAACAGAGGGATCCTTTGAGATGCAGTATGGAGAGAAAAGAGTAGTGGAGAGAGCACACAGCCCTGAGGGGCCCCTGTGCTAATTGTAAAGGTATCTGATGTGATTTTGCCTAGCTTCACCTGCTGCTTCCTGTCTGTTAGAAAGCTTATAATCCACTTACAGGTGTGGTCAGGCACAGCTAGCTGATTTAGTTTAGTGAGAAGAATATCTGGAATGATGGTATAGAATGCTGAGCTGAAATCTGTTGTAGGATGTAGTGCAGAGCCATTGTTACTGTATATTCTCAAGTTCCTGGTTGGCACACACAGGTCTTCACAAAAACTAATATATGATGTTAACAGTATCTGTGAGTTCATCCAAGTCTGCAGAGGTATCTTTGAAAACTTTCCAATCAGTGCAGTCAAAGCAAGCTTGTAGCTTTAGCTTTGCCTCCTCAGTCCAAGACTTCACTGATTTAATTGTTGGTTTTATGGTTTTAAGCCTTTGTCTATAAGCAGGTCCAAGGTGAATCATACAGTGATCAGAGTGTCCCACAGCTGCTTGTGGTAAAGACCGATAAGCATCTTTTAGTGTTGTGTAGGAGTGGTCTAATGTATTCTTGCCTTTCGTGAGACAGTTGATGTGCTGAAAGTATTTTGGTAGCTCTTGGCTTAAGTTAGCACTGTTGAAATCACCTAACACAATGAGTGAATCAGGATGTTTTTCTTCAGCCCACATAATCTGGTCAGCTAGAGTTTGTAATGCATTGTTTACACAAGCTTGTGGTGAAATGTACACAGCAATTAGTAGAAATGAGGAAAACTCGTGGAGAATAAAATGGTTTACAATTGATAATTAATGTCTCTAAGTCCACATCACAGAATTTCTTTAGTTACATTTTTGCACCATCGGTTGTTGATATAAAAACAGAGACCCCCTCCCTTCTTTTTACCAGATGTTTCTGCAATTCTATCTGCCCTCTGTATCTGAAACCCTGGGATATGCAAGCCTCTATCATCAATCGACTCATTAAGCCAGGTTTCAGTGAAGCAGAGGGCTGCTGAGTTGTAAATATCAGAGTTGCATCTGTTTAAAAGAAGTATTTCACCCATCTTATTAGCGAGTGAACGTAGATTAGTTAGAAAGAGTGAAGGAAGAGGGGTTTTTGTTCCACTTTTCCTTAGTCTATTCAAAATCCCCGCTCTCTTAGCTCTCTTAGCTCTCTTACCTCTTCTTCATCTAAGAGTCATTTTCTCCTTTTGTTTACATCGGGGGTGTCAAACTGCCGGCCTGCGGGCCGGATGCATCATAGCGAAACCGTGCCCACCCCATTGCCAGCAATGGCAAAAAAGTCGTGATACGTCACGACACATCACGTGACGTTGCGAGTTTGACACCCCTGGTTTACATTACTCCATTGTTCAGAGGAAGTTGCTTCTTCCTGTATTAGAATCTCTTCAGCATTTGTAAAAAAAAAAAAAAAAAAGGGGTGAAGTCACAGAAAGCTGCCCATTAAAAAAACATTTGTTGATGCTTAACAGATGTTCTCTTGAGTATGAAATCTGAAGTGAATCACAGAGAATAATAAAAAATAACAAAACTATCAGAGAACATTTCACCAAGGCTGCAGTCGGTGGCACCATCTTCAGGCAAATAGTAAACTTTATCCCAATGACCTTGGTTAAGAGGACCAAATTCCTGCTCTCAATTCAAGGTATCCTGCCTTTTGAAGATGCTGAATTGTTCTCATTGAGCAGTTTATCTTGAAACTGAAAATACCCCTATAGACAGCCTGTACCTTCAGAAGAATGTAAAAACAAGGATCCTCTGCTTATGGACCAGTAGAATATATGCTTGGTTGTTTTTTGTATTCTATCATTATTTGTGCTACATTTTATATACATGAGAGGAATATTTTCTAGATGTAAGTATAATGTTTAAGAAAGAGGAAGGAAGACTTTTTGTAAAACATAAAATTTATTTTGCAGTCTACTTCAAACTGGAACTCTCAAAACACAAGCATTCTGCAAGAAGAAAGTTCTCAGTTGCCTGCCACCAGCCAAGAATATGTTCTGCCTGAAGGGAAAATCATGCCAAATACTATTTTTGTGGGTGGAATAGATACAAGGGTATGTATTTATTTCATAATAAGATTTCAGTGTTGGGCTGTTTCTTGTATTTTCACAAAGAATTTGAGCAGTTAAATTCTGCACAATGAAGATTGCAATCTGAAGTGAAAGTAAAGCTATTAGTGATGTCTTCTAAGTAAAAATTATAAAAGTATTGTCTGATTCTAAAGTATTCAGTGGAAGTTTCATATGTTTTCTTCCCTTTGAAAATGTTCTTATGCTCAGGATGTATCGGGAATACCGCTGTTTAATAAATTTGGTACTTATTTGGATTTTTTTCCTTACAATTAACAGTATTTTTTTACTACAGGGCATTCTGTATTATCTTCAAATTCCCCATCTATCACTTAATACTTTCATTGCACCAAGCTTAATTCTTTCCCTCTAAATTTCATCCCAATTATATTTTATTAGATTCTCATTTCAAAAATATTCTCAGGCTCAATCCTATTTATGTGTACTAATATAAGGATGTTGAATTCAGATTCTATTTCTTAATAAGTTTAGCATTTGTGATGAAAGGGATTAAGAGATTCAGTTGAATTCTTTTGCTTTGAAAGTTTTCTAAACAATGTTGAAGTAGCACTTGTGGGAATAGTGATACTATATTTCGTGTGCCTTTATATAATTTACCCGTAGATGGATGAGACAGAAATTTGGAACTTTTTTACACGCTATGGTACAGTTAAAGAAGTGAAAATGATCACAGACAGAACTGGTGTATCTAAAGGGTAAGTTGGTTGGTTTGTGTGGCATTGATAAAAATTGTGAAGGTATTAAACAGTTACAGTACTTAGATCAAATACTACTAGTATTCAAGGCTTAACTGGTTGTGAAGGGTATTAATGTGGAATAGAACTAAAACTTTGTAAACTGAAATTTAAGTTTCAGGCATAAACTTCCTTCAATAGTGTTCTCAGTTTTAATTAGCCATTTTTGTTGCTTTTATGTTTTATTGTGATATTGTAACTTTATTGTGAATTATTTTAATCTTTAACCTGGAATCAAAAAGTGGGATATAAATCTTTTAAATAAAATAAAAATAGATGGTATCACCAGGAACAGAGCCACAGGCCAGCCTAAGGTCTTGCCTTCTATTTCCTTTGTAATATTAAAAATAGCTATTGGGCTTCTAGTTTGAGAAATGCATAATATCTTCCTTCAGTCTTTAGAGTTATAAACATTCACATTGACTTGATCACTTTATCTCTGTGGTACTTGATTTTCTACATTTCTGGATGCAACCATTTTGATGCATAGAGCTGAATTACATGGTGAGATATTAATTCAGGTGGAATGTTGATACATTTTTTATCTTTGTAGATATGGATTTGTATCATTTTTGGACAACGTAGATGTACAGAAAATAGTAGAAGTAAGTTAATTTGTGGGTCTATGTGGAATGGTCTCTTTTTTGGAATGGGAAGCATAAGGGAAAAAAAGCTGTTTAGATAAGGGATTTAATTAGACTGTTGATATTTAGAATTTGTTTGCAATTTGGAATGTAGATGGCCTTTTTATAGAGCTTTTACTGTCCAAAAGTGTTTAATTCTTTAATGTCCAAACAAATGGTCATCAGATCAAATATTTATATTTTTGTGTTACTTGGTTTGCTAAACCTCTAGGC
Organism: Azemiops feae; assembly: GCA_023970755.1. Lineage (NCBI taxonomy): Eukaryota > Metazoa > Chordata > Lepidosauria > Squamata > Viperidae > Azemiops > Azemiops feae. The sequence goes on along the minus strand of JALGBA010001673.1, from coordinate 214,480 downwards.
AAATTAGCTCCCTTAACTTTATCTAGAAATGACTAGATTATAAAAGAATAAGAGAAGCTTATTCAAACAAGAATCAATTATTGCTCTATGTAGGTTTCAATGGTGAATATTTATTACAACCTTATGTGAATCCATCTGGTATGGCCTACAGCAGGGATCCCCAACCTGTGGGCCGCAGCTCACTACTGGGCCGTGGCCTGTTTGCAACCAGGCCGTGTGAATGGCGGGTCGGTGCACGTGCACTTGCAGCCCCACTCGCATGAGCGGTGGACACTGGCGCTCACAGCCCCACTTGTGCATGCCCACTGCTCACACAAATGAAGCTGTATGCATGCACGCGTGCACCTGCCCCTCGCATAAAACCATCCCCTCTTCCCTCCTTCCCCCCCCCACGCCAGGCCACCAACCCGGAAAGGTTGGGGAACGCTTGCCTATTGTATTCACTTCTTATCAAGAGAGATGTCATCTTGTCTGAATTAAATCACAACTTGTGTACAACCAATACAACTGCATCCAAATAAGATTTCTGTTGCCTCATTAGTATGGAGGTGCAGTTGTTTGCATTTTGAGGCTGTATGGGCGAACTTTGCTGCATCTATTGATACAATCTTAAAGCAGCCACATCTGTCTTGGGAGTAAGTCCAAGAAAGGACTTCTTAAAAGAGGAACCCGAGGAAGTCAGCAGAGCCAGGTCTTCAAGCATTTCTGAAAGGCCAGGAGAGTGGGGGCCCACCTCACCTCTGGGAGTAGAATGTTCCAAAGGGTGTGGGCAACAGCAGAGAAGGTATTTTTTTTTAATCTTGGATTGCTATCTCTTATGGTCACTGATGTGTTATGAAATAATTGCTTTTTTACTTGAGGGATTTTCCATATACTTGATTATGTGCCATCAAAACATTTTTGACTCATTTTTCAGATGGAATAGTAGGCTAGATAGAAAACAGCCAAAATATTTTTTTCTTCTGCACTATACTGATTTGTTCAGTACCATTGCCTTTTTTTGCCCTGCCTGTAACAGGTGAAGCACTGCAGCTCTTCTCACCTTCTCATTCTTGACCTTAGCTGTCCCAGAAGTCTAATACATTTAGCGAGATTTCCTATTACTTAACCCAAAAGAGAGTCCTTTGACAGTCTTTGCATTTGCTACTATGGAGTGCCAGTCACGTATGATTGTTATAGACTATAACTAGGTGCATTAAGTGAACTTTTGGGGAAGTTCAGAAGCAATAGGACATACTTGTATATATGGATGCTTTTGTTTGCAGTGTTCCATATCTGATTGAAACTATTGATAATATTTAGTCTGTTGAGAAAAGTACATGAATCAAAACCTTACAATTCACTATTTTCTAGTCACAAATAAACTTTCATGGGAAGAAACTCAAATTGGGACCTGCAATAAGGAAACACCCAAACGTATGTGAGTATTATTGAATTTGACAGACTGCATAAAGAAAAATTCCTTGATATAGCAAACAATTTTGTTTCTAGATAAATATAAGCATAGGAAAAATACTTGCATGCACAAGCACAAAACATTGATATTTACCACTACTATTCTACCATCAGTTACCTGTTTTGTAGGATGCATAGGTGAAAACCACTGTCATAGTGTAGTAAGTTTTGTCAGTGGTGTAATTCAGGTGCATATTGATTACTACTAACTAATTTATGTGGAAGTACAAAATGTATTTGAGTATTGGGACATTTTTAAGGTAAAAGAAATTTTGAGGATATAACCTTAGTTTTTTTTACCTTGCAAGGTGCCTATCATGTGCCACCCAGGCCAATGCTTATTAATTCCCCTACACCTCAGTTCCATAGTGTTTGGAGTAACCAAGAAACATATATGCAGTCTCCAGCTGTGATGAGTCCTGTCACACAATATGTTCAGGTAAGGTTTCATAGAATGAAATATAAATTGCATTTAATTACATTTCAGAGAATGTAAAATTGCACCACTGGCTTAAGAGATTCCAGTGTATTATACTGTTAAATTGACATTCTGATATTTCAGATGCATGGAGTACAAGCCTATTAATATCTAAAAACATTTCATAAGAATATAGTATACACTATTCCCATTCTCTACTCCTACCCTGGACTATTTTGGAGATACTGTCGATGTCCTTTTCTTGTTCTTGGAGGCTGTCAGGGTCAGGATAGGATAAATAAGTTAAAGTTCAATCTGGACAAGATGGAGTTAATGTTTATTCATCATAGTTCTCTGTCATCTCCAGCATTGTCTTCTTGAAGGGGTGGTACTTTTTCTTGAGCAAGCATGTCTGGGATGTGGGGGGGAGTGTCCTGGATTCATGGCTATTGCTGGATGAAGAGATGGAAGCTGTGGCCAGGAGGGCTTTTGTCAAGTTTTGATTGGTGTCCCAATTGTGGCCCTTCCTGGAATAGAAGGTTCTGGCTACAATGACTCATACCTTTACCACCATGCGGTTAGACTTCTGCAATCTACTCTGTGTGGGGCTACCTTTGAAGACCACTTGGAGACTACAGGTGATGCAAAGTGCAGTGGTCCACTTGTTAACTGTTGTGTCAGGCGCAATAAATCAGGAAGCAGGCAGTTCAAATCAATACAGGTTTATTGTTTGCTAACACACACTACAAGAATCTGAACTGCTAACAGTCAAAGAAAATTGGCAGTTAGATACAGTATTACCTTGGCTTCTTGTGATTTAAACTAATTACTACATTTGAAATTAGCAACCAACTAAGTAATTGCTAAAAACAAAAACTAAAAACAAAATGATCACCAACATAAAAAGGATTCATAAAGTTAAGGCTTACACCAAATTATTGATGCACCAAATATAGTTTGCTTTGGGTTATGAACCAGGCTCTACCAATAAGATGTTTACTAGTAGAATGTAGCTTGTCCATGACTTCTGTCTTGTAACTACACAAACATTTTCAAAACAGTTTTTCAGACTTGTTCAGGTAGAAAACTCTTCAAAAAGTAACTTTGTTTTTAAACTTACAGGCATATTCCTATGGTTCCCCAGCTTTATTAATTCAGCAACAGGTTCCTGTAGTGTTCCAGCCAACTTATACTTACCAGGTTTGTTTGAATATATTTCAATTTTAGTATCCAAAAATGGAAGCGAAGCTTAAAATTAAGTCTCATCTAATTAAAGATGCTTTAATATGGCTTGCAGGTCATGCTGGTTGATAAATTGAAATGTAGGAATAAGCAAGAAGGTAGTACACATACTGGGTGGTAGTATGTTTTGATAAATATCAATTGTGTTTACTCTCAACTGTGAGCTGTTTTGTTAGTGAACTGTGGAGCAATCCAGATTTCAGGGAGAAAAAATAATTAGAAATACACAGGGGCTTGTACACTGCACCTGTCAGCAATTGTGAAGACTTTCAAAATGTAAGTTAACCACCTAAAATACTTATACAGTATTGAGCAAAGTTATGCACAATTTAAAAACATAAAAGTTGGGTAACAGTAGCATACAATGTAGCTTTTAAATCTAGTTTGTGTGGTTTCTTAGCTGTTCCCACTTTATTTTAATGTATGTTTTTATTACTGAGATTACTAGGGTTAGCTTTCTGGCTACCATTTAATTTTTGGATGAAATACAAATTGTTGGTTGTCACCTTTAAAGCCCTTCATGTCTCAGGACCTTGGTATTTTAGGATCATCTACTCCTGATTGCATCTGTTCATCCAATAAGATCAGGAGGGCTCCCTTCAGGTTCCCTCTCTCAGAGGATGCGAGTCCAGAAATGCAAACATTTCAGTTGCTGTGCCCCCTTTCTCTAGAGCATTCTCCCTGAGCTCTGAGCATTCCCTCTGATATCTGTCCAGCCCCAGTGTTGCTGGGTTTTAGGAAGGCTATAAACACTTGGACTGGGGGAGGAAGGAGATATATTATCAAGCTGAACCCTCTTGCAAGGGAGTTGGATTTGTTGTTAAGGAATTATACTGTTTCTTATCCAATAAATAATGGATGATTTTGTAGGTTTTTTCTCACGTATTTAACCTTATTTAGAAAAAAAAATATGTAAACTGCTTAGAGTTGGTATAGTTCAGAGCAGGAAACAAGCCCAGCAAGCAAACAAATTTTACCATCCCTGTAAGACAAAGTTGGTAGACCATCTTACTATTACATTTGTGTGTTTTGAGTTGTGTAAGCTTGGTTGCTTAGGTCAGGGATCCCCAAACCTGGCAACTTTAAGACTTGTGGACTTCAACTCCCGGAATTCCTCAGCCAGCCATGCTGGCTGAAGAATTCTGGGAGTTGAAGTCCACAAGTCTTAAAGTTGCCAAGTTTGGAGATCTCTGGCTTAGGTTACCAGGTTTCTTTAAATTTGCAAGACAAACATTCTTATTTCTAAAAATTGCTACTCATAGATGCATTATTGTATTCCTATTATTTTAACAAGCAAGTTAAATGCTATATTCTGCTAAAACCTGTTGTATGCTGATAGTGTCTTTACTTGTTGGCTTTTTAAGGTTCCACCACAGTGGCTTCCTGGAGAACCAAGAAATTACATTTTGCCGGTAAGTTACACTTCTTGTATTTATTGAAGTGCAGTGGCTAATATTTACAATGATCAAAGGAGAACTGCCATCCTTATTTTTGTACTAGCTGTAAATTTGATTTTTATATTGGCACATCTGTTAGTTTTATGTGAACATAATTATTCTGACCCTTCTATAAACAGTGCCTTCAAGGTGTTTTTGAAATTTAGCAGAAGCACTCAAGGGCCTCCAAAAATTATCTAAGTCTCTGGCAAGTACACTTGGGAGGAAGAATTTCTTTAGATTTTCTGGACCAGACTATGTAGCATTTAAAAAAAATGGTGGTAAACTTTAAGTTGTTGTTAGGTACAAACTGGAGAGTCATTGTACCTACTAAAACATTGGCACACATTTACAATAGTGGCAAATATCTAACTCAGGTGTAGGATGAGGGTAAAGGTTCGTTCTCCGAGCTTGTGAGTTGGTTTCTGAACATTTCATTACCAGGCTAGGTAACATCTTCAGCCGAGTTTAGGGGATGTCGGTGTCAGTCTTCTTCTATTTATAAGGGCTTCAGGTGTAGGTGTGTCAAGTGAGGGTCTTGTGATGGGTCAGGTGTGAGTCATCAGTGAGAATCTTGTGATGGGTCTTGTGATGGGGAGGTTACATCAGGTCAGGGTCATTGGGAGGTGAACTGGTGGGGGGGGGTTGTGTGGGTTGGTTGAGGGTTGGTGCTGTCTCTGGTTGGCTTTGCGGTTGATTTGGATTCACAAAACGGGTGTCGGAAATGACAGCCAGAATTCTCCAGCATGACGAATGGAGAATCCACAAATGGGTTGATCTAGCCTTTCTGCCCTAGAGACTAAGTCAATCAACCTTTGCCACGCCTCTCTTCCTCCGGCTAGGAATCCCCAGTCACGACTTAGTCTTAGCCCAAGAGAGACGTGGTGAAGATTGGCTCTTCGTCTTTAGCAGAAAGGCTAAACAACCAGGTTGTACCTTTCCCTTTCCTTCCCTTCTCAGCGCTGATAGCAGCGCTGTGTTTAAACCGCTCTGTTTCCGAGCGGTTTTGCAGGCTTCGGCTGAAGCCTCGAGCTTTCCAAGCTCTCCCAGATCTCAGGCTGACGGATCGATCGTGGTCGCCATTTTGAGCGCTGCGCGTGTCGTTTCCTAGGTAGGGGGGCCTCACTTCCAACTAGCCAGCTAGCCTATGTGGACTAAAATACGGTCAATTCGGAAGGAATTAAGCCAGCGATTTCGTTAGCCGACAATAGAAGCGGCTGCCGCTCCAGTTAAATCGGCGCAAACGACGGTGCAGGAGACCGTTTCTAGTGGCCGCCATTTTGTAAGCCCGTAAGTTGCACAGAAGACCAGGTTCAAAGAGGCTTTTCACGAGTGCTGCTTGTCTAATTCAGCAGCTTGCTGCATATAAGTGCGCTGGCTATTCCATCTCCAAGGCTTTTGCAATCAGGCGATATCTACAGCCTCCCAGCCATTACAATCGGTCTGAGCGCTACAACACTTCAGGGCGTGGCTGAGGCCCGCTTCAATGGCCACCATTCAGTGCTCCTACACACCCGATTTGGCTGCTTATACGTGTGCTGGCTATCCATTAACTTGGTCTTGCCGCCACCAACCGGATCACAAGTGAGCTGGCCGTACCATTAAGTTGGTCTTGCCGCCACCAACCGGATTACAAGTGAGCTGGCCGTACCATTAAGTTGGTCTTGCTGGCACTAAGAGGATCGCAAGTGTGCTGGCCGTACCATTAAATTGGTCTTGCCGCCACTAAGAGGATTACAAGTGTGCTGGCCGTACCATTAAGTTGGTCTTGCCGCCACTAACAGCCTTATAAGTGCGCTGGCTATTCCATTAAGTTGGTCCATCGCCACTATCAGGATCGTGAGTGTGCCGGCGATTGCCGCCACCACCACTAGTCACAGCTTGGCTCCTCGTTGCTGGATTCAATTCTCTGTTACATTACTGTGATATCTCTTATTTGCAATGGCAGACAACACTGCAGCTCAGATGTCTCAAAGTGCCTCCAGCAGTTCCTCCAGGCACAAGAAATCCAAGTCAGCCAAACAAGGGGCTGCTGGGAAACTCAGGGCCAGAGCGATCTCTGGCGGAAGGTCGTCTAAAGCTGCTGAGAAAGAAGCAAGCAGAAGGCACCAGGCATTGGAAAAACAATTCTCCAAGGCTGCAAAGCAAAAGGATGTTGCAAGCGTGGGTCAGAGTACCCCTGTTCCCATGGAGGCATCGGTTTTTGGCCCTCAACAAGCTCCGTCATCTTCTGCTGCCGTAAGTGCCTGGTCCCCAGAAGGGGAAACAGGTCAGTTCGATTTTCCCATGGCAGAACAGGTGGAGATGGCTCCCCTTTCCAGTGAGGGGCTTGGCCCTCAGACCACCGCTCCTACGAAAACAGCTAGACCTCTGGGCCCAGAGGCCACATTCACCCCTACAGCGGCAGGGCTTCGCCCTCCAGAAACTCAGGGGATAGAATTAACAGAACAACTGCAGGTCCTGATTTCTCAGGCTATTGTCCAAGGCGTGGCTTCGACCCTACATCAGAGAGCTCAACCTGAGTCAATTGTATCAGGGAGCCCTTCTTATCTCTCCCAGGCGGAAGCTACCGCTTACCAAAGGTCGGTTTCCCCCTCCCATTCCTTCCGGAGCGGAATGCCATTCATAGGGGACGAGGAACAGACAGAACAGGGGATGTCAGAAGATGAGGACTTATCCCCTGATCCTCCTCCATTCATAGGCCTGTTTAATCCGGCCCTCTTTAAGTCCCTGCTCCACAAGGCCAGGAGCACTGCTCAAATTGGTTCTGAGGGGGTTCCTCAGGCTGAACCTTCCACCAGCCAGGGACCTACCAGTCGGGTTTTTTCAGAACCTACTTTCACTCAGCAGGACATTCCCTGTCCTCCACTTTTCCTCAACACAGTCCAAAGACAATGGGGGACACCTGGTACCTTTCCATCCCCAGGGGAGACTGACAAAAAGTTTTTTAATGTGGCACCAGCACTGTCAGAGTTGCTAGCAGTCCCCGCGGTGGATGAGCCATTAGCACCATTGGTTTCTTCCTTCACTGTCTCCGGAGATATAGCAGAGGCCTTGAAATCAGAGGATAAGAAAGTGGAGCTTAATTTCCGCAGGACCCACCAAGCCTTAGTATGGGCAGTAAAGGCAGCTGCATCTACTTCCTTTTTCGCCAGAACTTCGCTTCTCTGGCTCCGCCAATTACAAGCTAGGGTCTCGCCAGAAGAAGTACGGATGCATCAAGACTTAAATAAATTAGTGGCTGCATCAGAGTACATGGCGGACTCATCCTTGCACGCTGCCAGATTTTCCTCTCGGGCATTAGCGTCTAATGTTACCTCTCAGAGACTTTTGTGGCTCAGACAGTGGCGAGCGGATGCTAGGTCCAAATGGCGGTTGGCAGCAGCCCCTTACATGGGAGGCCAGTTATTTGGAGAGGCATTAAACCCTTATCTAGTTGACAACAAGGATAAGCGTAAGGTCATGTCCCATCTTGTTAGGAGGGCAGACAGGAGAGTTACTCCCTACGCCCGCAGGCAGTCCTTTCATTCAGACACGGGGTCGGAGTTCACTCATTACTCCCGCACTTATCCTCCCAGACCCGAATGTCAATTCGACAGACCGGGTAATAGGGACAGGCCCAGACAGCAATTTCAGACCAAGCGGCCCTTTCGAGGCGTGGGAGGCCGTCCCTTTAGACGGTCCAAGTGACTGCAAAGGTATCCCTCCCATAGGGGGCAGGTTGGCTCTCTTTGCACACAAATGGGAGGCCACCACTACAGATCTTTGGGTCCTCAACACCATCAGATTCGGACTGACTCTAGAGTTCAACTCCACACACACCCCCGAGGCATTTCGTCTCTTGCCCATCATCCAAAAATCCGGTCAAAAGAGGCCTCATGAAAGAGGCCATTCGACATCTCCTGGAGATCCAGGCCATAGAACCGGTACTGGCAGGGCAGAAGGGGCGGGGGTTTTATTCCATTCTGTTCATCGTTCCGAAGGCCTCGGGAGGGTGGAGAGCAATCCTAGATTTAAAGAAATTAAATATCCATTTGACATACAAAAAGTTCAAGATGCAAACGCTCCAATCCATATTGGCAAGCATCAGAAAGGGGGATTTCCTGACGTCCATCGACTTGACAGAGGCCTACCTACACATTCCCATCCTTCCCGGACACCGGAAATTCCTCAGGTTCTGCTACTCAGGCCACCATTTTCAATACAGGGCTCTACCATTTGGCCTGTCATCGGCTCCCAGAGCATTCACAAAGGTCCTGGCGGCGCTGGCAGCGCATCTAAGGACCATTCCGGTGCGTGTCCAGTGTTATCTGGACGACATCCTCATTCAATCCTCATCAGTCCAATTGGCTCAGTCAGACCTGGCATTGTCCATCAAGACCCTCCAGGACCATGGGTTTTCAGTAAATTTTCAAAAAAGCCAGATAGTTCCCTCTACCCGCATCCTTCACCTGGGCACGGTGATAGATACAAGGAAGTGCTAGGTTTACCTGTCTCAGGAACGTCGGGACAGCATCCGATCTCTAGTCACCCAGGTTCAAAGGGAACGGGTAGTCACCTTAGAAGTTCTTTCTCAACTGCTAGGAAAGATGATTTCTTGTATAGTGGTAGTTCCTTGGGCCCGACTCCACTCCAGAACCCTACAATGGTTCTTACTACCGTTCCAGAGACTAGGCACCAGTTCCTCCAACCACAGGGTAAGGGTCCCGTCACAGACCCTGAAATCCCTCCAGTGGTGGGTCTCCCCAGCGATGACCAGGGGAACCTTATTCAAGGAGCCCAACCGATTCATCCTCACATCGGATGCCAGCTTGTTCGGCTGGGGAGCGCACCTACAATCCCAGTTGGTACAGGGTCGGTGGTCCCGATCAGATCTCAAGCACAACATAAACTGGTTGGAGCTCAGGGCTATACATCTGGCTCTACGCCACTTTCGCAACACAGTGGCAAGGCAACACGTTCTAGTCCTCACGGACAACGTGGCGGCGAAAGCCCATGTCAACAGGCAAGGGGGTACCCACTCCAGGTCCCTCATGGCCGAGGCTCAATTATTGGGAACCTGGGCAGAGACCAACCTCTCTTCCCTCAAGGCCGAACACATCTCGGGAGAGACGAATCGGCAGGCGGATTTCTTGAGCAGGACAACAGTGGACCACTCCGAGTGGTGCCTGCATCCGGATCTCTTCAAGGAGATATCGGAGAGGTTCGGTCACCCAGCGCTGGACTTGTTCGCTACCCAGGCGAATTCCCAGCTCCCGAGATTCTTCTCCCGGTTCCCATCTCCAGGGGCGGAAAGGGTAGATGCCCTACGCAGCCCATGGCCCAGGGAGCTCCTGTATGCGTTCCCTCCTCTCCCTCTGCTCCAAGCAGTCATCCGGAAGATACTGCAGGAACGGGCAGAGGTGATACTCGTTGCTCCACACTGGCCAAGACGACCGTGGTTTGCCGACCTCGTACGTCTCTCGATCTCTCCTCCATGGAGGTTACCTCAGGATCGAATTTCCCTCAGCCAGGGGGCTCTACAACACCCAGAGCCCCAGTGGCTCCAGTTAACCACCTGGCATTTGAAAGGAGACTCCTAACGAAGGAATCCTACTCATCAGATGTGATTACCATGATTCAGGCTTCAAGGAGGCCGGCAACGAATAGAATTTATGATTCCACATGGAAGAATTTCTGCAACTGGTGTGGGAGGCAACAGTTAGACCCAGCTACAATTACTATTCCAAGAATTTTGGATTATTTCCTGGAGGGACTTAAGAGGGGATTAGCACCCAACACAATCCGCAGGCAAGTAGCTGCTCTTTCCACGGTGCTCACATATGGCAACTCAGAGCCCTTGGCTCAACACCCCATGGTACGTTCCTTTGTCAGGGGGGCAATCAACAGCAAACTGCCCGTGGTTCACAGATATCCCTCTTGGGACCTGTCCAAGGTCTTACAGGCTCTCACTTTACCTCCATTTGAGCCCGTCAGAACCTCCACTCTACGGTTCTTGACACTCAAGGTCGCCTTCTTAGTAGCCATCACATCGGCTAGGCGCATTTCGGAATTGGCAGCTCTCTTGGTTAGAGATGACTTATGCATTTTCCATAACGATAGGGTGGTCCTACGCTTAGACCCCTCCTTCATCCCCAAAGTCAATTCATTGTTTCACAGGACACAGGAGCTTGTGCTGCCAGATTTTTGCCCTAAGCCGTCCCACGATTTGGAACGTAAATGGCTACCTTGGACGTTCGTAGAGCCTTGCGTCACTATATTAAGCGAACTGCCTCCTTTCGCAAATCTGAAGCCCTATTCGTCTCATTCCACCCCTCTTTGCTGGGTCAGAAAGTAACTACCTCTACTATTGGAAGATGGATTAAGGCTTGCATAGCAGGGGCATACCAGACGCACTCCTTACCAGTTCCAAGACGAATCACCGCACACTCCACTCGCAGTGCGGCTACTTCTGTGGCGTGGGTGACGCAGGCGTCCATCGAAAAGATATGTAAGGCAGCGACTTGGTCGTCTCCTTCCCCATTTGTGAGACATTATAAATTAGATAAGTTTGCCTCCGCTGATGCCTCCTTTGGCAGGAGGGTTCTACAAAGAGTAGTGACAGATAGTGGGACACAGGCCCAGACTTCTTCCTGCCCATAGGGACAGTGAGGCTTTGGTATGTCCCATCTGTGGATTCTCCATTCGTCATGCTGGAGAAGGGGCGTTGTCTTACCTGAACGCCTTTTCTCAGCATGACGATGGAGAATCCACTCCCCCCCTTGGATCCATCCGGTCCTGTGTCAGGGGATTTTGAGCCAACACCACATTGTAAAATCATCAACCGCTGCGCCTTCGTCGTGACTGGGGATTCCTAGCCGGAGGAAGAGAGGCGTGGCAAAGGTTGATTGACATAGTCTCTAGGGCAGAAAGGCTAGATCAACCCATCTGTGGATTCTCCATCGTCATGCTGAGAAAAGGCGTTCAGGTAAGACAACACCCCTTCTCCAACCCCTAGGAATAGCAATAGCCCAAACTCACAGCTATACTCCACCAGGAATTATCCAGAACCAAAGACAAGATATGAAAGAAACAATGTAATCTACAAAATCAACTGTAACCATTGCAACCAATTCTACATGGGACAAACATCACGTCAATTAAAACCAAGATCCACGAACACCGGCTGGCAGTCAAATGCCACAATCCCAAATCCTTAATCTCTACCCACACTGACACCAAACAACACCAGTTCAATTGGAGCAACACAAAAATCATTGGCCATGCTACCACCCGTCATGCTTGTGAGTTCATTGAAGCCTGGCATTCCACAAGCAATTCCATCAACAGACACATCGACCTACAACCAGCCTACGAACCCCTCAGAATCCAAAGATTCTCACTGACTCACACCTGACCCATCACAAGATCCTCACTTGACACACTCACACCTGGAGCCCTTATAAACAGAAGAACACTGACATTGACATCCCCTTAACTCCGTTGAAGGTGTTAACTAGCCTGGTAACGAAATGTTCAGAAACCAACCCACAAGCTCGGAGAATGAACCTTCACCCTCATTGGCATACATGTTTATTTTAACTAATTTGATCATAAATGAATCAAGCCACAATTTCCAAGATGTCTACTATTGTTCAATATCACTCACCTAGATACTGTCCACTGAAAGATGTTGCAGTTGCTAATATCCATTCCGTAGGGTTAGTAAAATTACTTAACATTAATTGAAACATTCCATTTGTAAGAATAACAATTCTTGATAGTTATCTTTTGTAACCAAGTAGACTGTCAGTTGTGTGCATTGGTCTCCTTCACCCTCTTGCATGGAAAATGTCTCTTGCATTTGCTTCACTTGTGGAGTTGCTGCTGACTAGGGTGGTTTTTTGGCAGTCTCAATATGATTGCTGTTTGCATAATCAGTATTAATAGTTGCCTCATCCTTGCATAATTATTCTAAGCAACACAACTTAAATTGATTCTGTTTAAAAGATGCATAATGTGTATGGTAATCTTTCTAACGAAGATCAAAATGCTACAAGTCTGCCAAATACAAACAAATCATAACCAGGTAATGCTATAGTTATGCTTCATGTATTTTTCTAACTTGTAATACTGAATATACTTCTGTTAGTTTCTATCTTAGTCTTCTTTGGTCAGTTCAGAGAATGTACGGTATCCATTTCTGTTAACTCTCTTAAACTTTACACAGGCATATACTACAGTGAATTATGGTAGTGAAATGGATGTAGGAAATGACCAAGCAGAGCGTTCTGTGCCTGACACTGCACAGTCATTTGTAAACAGTCCACAAAAGGTATACATGATTTCTTTTGTGATCCACCTTTACATAAAGAGTGATCAGACATTAGATGTGTAATCAATGAAAAGCAAGAGCAGAATAGAAAAAGGACAGGTAGTTCTTGTTTAGCAACCACAGTTGGGACTGCCAATTCTATCACTAAGTAAAGTGGTCACTAAGTAGGAAACCAGGTGATTGCAGCTCTGCTTTCTGGCTCAAAACTGACAAAACTAATCAGTTTCACACCTTTGGCTTTTGTTTGCCTCCTAACTACTCCCCCACCCTTTGGAATGCCCACCCATTCCTGGGATAAGTAAGGGAATGTGGAGGGGGGAGGGGAAGGAACAGGTCAGACACCCAGAGAGATTGCCTACAGAAATTGCTTGGTTTTATTTTTCTTCCCCCACCCACAGCAGAGAGATTGGAGAGGAAGGGATTACAAGAGAGTAAGCAGGCACACAATGGAAACTATACTGGGCTATATGTGTAGTGCACTAGCAGCTGCTGGCATCAGCACATTGCTTTCTATGTGTATTCCCCATTGTATGCCTGCTTACTGACTATAATGGTGATCATGTGACTGAAGAACAGTAACAGTTGCTGAATAAGGCAGTCAGTAAGGACTACTGTAGTATTGTGTGCTTTGCTTCTCTTCTAATTGCCTTGTTTGTAGAGATTATAAACCAATGTTCCAAAAAGACTATGGATCTGTTACTTCTTTCAACATCTACTATGTTTGCTAAAAAGCCTACAATTGGCCAGTATGCTAATGCATGGGTTGACAATTTGCAGTCCATATATAGACCCCCTGCATAGTGTTCATGTCTACCCAGGACTCAAGATTGCATGCTTAAATTGAATGGCAAGATGCCCAAATTTCTGTGGTGCAATTTTGTTTTGTTTTTCCTCTCCAAAGGGTATAAATGGGAGCAAGATGCCTCTTGGAGAGAATTTTTGAAGTGTGCATCCTTTTTTTTTTAAATAATATTTTATTAATTTTCCAATTTTACATTTAAGTATTTAAAAAGCAACATGGTGACTGGGTTAATCAATAGTTCGATAACAAAATCTTTAGTACAAATCTCAAGTTACAACATCAAATATTTCTTCTCTTTTTCCCTTAACATTTACTGTCTCGTATTCAAGCTAGTACAGTTCTTATTATATCAACTCAATAAAAACATCATTATTACATTTATCAATAAATTTTTAGCTTATACGTGTCTTAATTAAATTCAATCTTCATAAACAATCCATATCCTGTTATTAATTTTTACCCAATTTTTAGTTTCTCATCAATATTCCAATTTAACCTTTGATATTTATAATTTTCAGGGTTTAGGTAACCAAGATTTCCCTTGTCTCAATGGATAACAAAATCTAATATCCAAAATACACATTTTATCTATTTGAATGTAATCTTGTTCTATTTCCTAAGTGTTATCTATTTCCCACCATATTAAATCATCTACTTAATAATACAATATCCCTTTTAATAAAATCATTATGTATATTACCTGGGTTAATCAATAAATCAAACATATTCATAATAATTAATTTTATTTTTCCTTTTAGGTCTAATTTTTAAATATTAAACAAATAAAGTCCTTATTTTCAACTAATTTCCAAGTATTTTAAATCTAATGACCAGAATTCCCCTTATCTCAACTTCTCCCTTTAACCCCTGTAATTAATAATATGAAATCCCCTCTAATAAGTCAAAACCCCAATTTTCTTCAACCTTATTCTGGCTTTCTTCCTTTGCCAACTAGGCTTCCATATCAGTGCTTTTAGATCATCAAATAGATCTCCCTCTATTATTATATATGTTATTTGAAATAAAGGAGACCATTTAACTTCCATTTTTTTTGGAAGGACTAGCCCATTTGTATTCGTTAAGTTTTCTCCCTGTTATTCCAATTCCCCATGCTTGCCCTGATATGTTTGTCTTCCATTCAATCTGTTCTTCTTCTTTCTCAAATTTCTTCTGATTTATATAGAAAGTCATTTCCATTTTCAGTGTTGTCACTTCCTTTTCTGGATTTTCCATCAGCTGTATTTGTTGGTCAATTGAGTCCTCTGTCTTAATATTTGATTGTCCCACTTCTTCTGTTATCTTCTGCATTGTTGGTTCTTTGGTTGTAGTCAAAGTTTGGGTTTGTGTATCTAAGCTGGTGTCTTGACCTTTTATGTTAGGTCTTATTTTATCACAGGCTGAAAGAATGGTTTCATGTATTGCTTTCAACATGGAAAGAATCTTTTCCTGGTCTTCATCCATCTCTTTCACGTGTTTATAAATAGTCTTTCTAGTAGAAGTTGTTTGTTAAGCAAGATTTTATAGTCCAAGGTATTTCAACATCTCATATAGTGACCAATATTCCTCAAATAAAGAGATAGGAAAGCAATTTCCCACATATAACTCTGAGAGTCAGTAAAGGTTTACATTCACAGTTCAAGTAGGCCAGTTATGCCGCCCAGCTGTTCTCTTACAGCTAAGTCTCTCACAGGTGGTGCCAAGGTCAGAAAAGTCTTATCTAAGGTCTGGGCTTCAAGCCAAGTCTCTTTTAGGAAATAACAAGTTGTAATACCAAACTTCACCACAGGATGTCACCGATGCCATATTAAGGTTTTTTAAGTCCAAAATTTTTATAATCCTTTTTCCAATTTTATTTCTTTTTTGTAGATAAAAACAAGAGTCTCCAATAAAAATAGGAAAATTTTTGGTCCCCACGTTTCAGGAACATATAAATCCAATTAGATTAAAGTTGTTCTTTTAATGCTTTGATTCCCCTGGGTAGTCAGACGCCGCTATTCTTAGAGGGTGGGATAGAAATTCCCTTCCCTCTCTCCTCACAGGGGGAAAGATACTTCAGGCGGCTTTTACAGGAAGAGAAAGTACTTAGGGTAAAGAGAAGATCAGATCTCACCCAGTTTCATCCGTGTTGCTTTCGCAGTGCTTGGTGGTGAGTTTGACTTCGGCTGTCTGCAGCCTAATGACGGGCCATATTACTATGGCCAGTCTTTCCTCCGCCAGTTTGGAGGGCTGCCCCGGATCGAGTGGAAGGGCTGCCGCCCTCCCGCGATCAAGTGGGGGTCCCCTCCTTTCCCCGTCAGTTAGAAGAGCTGCTCCGGATCAAACGGAGGGGCTACCGCCCCTCCGCGATCAGTCGGAGGTCCTCTTCATGCTCGTCGCCCCTACAGGGCGACTTTCAACCCTTTCCAGGGTCCCCCAGCGGAGCGAAATCGGATGCGGAAGACAGAGCTCGCCTTCCAGCGGCCGCGGCGGCTGCGATAGCAAACCGGAACTGAAGTGTGCATCCTTTATACACACACCATGACCTAAGATTAAGCTTCTGAAATTTGGCTGTTTTGCCATCAGGTTTGAGCCATAAGTATAGGGCTTTCAAAGGATGAAAATGGAAGCAGTTTGCATTGAATTCGTATACCCACTCTTAAACCCCTACAAAACAAAATACACCTGTCTCCCAATAATGTCACACTGGTTGGGAGAGGAAGATAATGGCCCCTGACTCTCAGAAAGTTGTCCACCTTTATCTGATGTAATGCATGTTTAGGAGATGTAATTGTGTGGCAGTAATGTTAGTTATGTAATTAAACTCATCAATATGAGATTTATATGCTAGTTTGAAAGCAACATTTGCTGTTTGTTTTTTTGAGGCAAACACATAGGATTTCTTACAAAGGTATTTTTCTGTTTACTTCCACACTTGTAGCATATTAATTTTTAGAATATCTGGCATCTCAGATTACATTGTTTTAAGTCTTGTAAAATAGTTGTTTTCATTGTTATCCATAACTGGATCCTAAGCAAATTCAATCATTAGGAAATGGATGGACCACTTTTTTATATATTCAAGAAAGAAAGGGTGTTACAACACCTGTTTGACAAGACTGACATTATCTCCTTATGTAGCAATGCAACATTATCTTTAGGTGTTAGAAAACCTCTAACACACAATATTCACAATATATTAATAAAGATTAATTATTTTAGAACTCTGTGGATCGCAGCATACAGACAGTAGTATCATGTCTATGTAATCCAGACCACAGATTGAGGAACAATATTGTAACTCAAGAGGACTATCTTAAGGTATGAATAAAACTGCAAGCTAAGACCTCTTAAGAGTTCTGCTGTTGATAAGAATGGTTAGAGAGGATCAAATTTCTAGGGATAGTATGTTTGGCATCTAAAGATGGGGAAATATTCTGACTGTAGATTTGACAGAGATGGCTACAGTTAAGCACCTGCCTCCTTTATAGATTTATTGTTGCATTCTAATTTGTTATTCAAATGCTGTTTTCACTGTTTTGATGGTAGATATTTGACAGCAGCTTCACACGTCACAAATTATAATGGAGAATGCACAAGTGAAGTCCACATTTAATTTCTACACTGCAGAATAAATGATGAATGGATTATTGTAATCACAGGCCAGAACACAATTTAGTGTAATTTAATCTTAATATATATATTTATTTGTATTGTGTTTTATGACAGTTTTGAATACCTAATTGTACTTGCCAATCTAATACATTATGAATATAGTGGAAAGGTCTTAAAACTGCAATTTAACCAAATGTGTATAATTAGTGGCAAAGATAATCCCTTTTCTAAATTTAAAAAACAAAGAATGGCCACCTAATAATTAGCATAAATCATATCTTAGAGAAAGTTTATACATCAATAATCTGACTTTTTTCTTAGTGCCTTATAAAAGTAATTTTTAATGTTTAATATTTACTGAAATATTTACAATATGGACAAAAATGCTGTTCCAGAGGAACTTTATAAAAACTGCTTTTACAATACCATAATGTGAACAATAAAGTAGCTTGTAATTGATAACTACTTGTTTTCTTGATAAATTCCCCAAAAGTATGGAAAGAAAATACACAGATAGCTTTTTCCAGGGTTTTCTTAAATTGGTTTGTTCTTTGATTCAAGAGCTTTATTCTTAAAAGTAAATAATAAACTTTTGAATTTGAATCTGGTTGTACTTTAATTTATCTTCCTCAACCTTCATTTTGTAGGAGAAGAGAGCACATCATTTTAGAAGAAGCAGAGCTGTTCTTAAAACTGTTTGATTCAACAATAGAGTTAGAAAAGCTGAAATATTCATGTTTGTCATTTGTAAAGATAGAAAACTTTGCAGGTTAATATTGCTGACAAAACATACTTGACAATTATGTAGCCCTACTGGCAAAAGTTATTTGAAGTTGGAGTTCATTTGAAGTTTGCATGAGATAAGATTCTAGATGTTTGAATTTGTTATTTATTTCTAGGCATGTTTACATGTTTTATCTAGTCTTGATTTTTATGTGTTCTAACTTCTAATCAGAAAATGTCAAGTTTAACAGTTGGAGTTCTTAACTATTCTAAACATTGGGTTGTGTTTCTAAGCTTTAAAATGTGGTTTTACTGCATGTTGGCACTTGTTTCTAACATTTTAACTTGCTTTCAGCTCACACTTAAAATAGGATTTTTTTTGAAGAGGTATTTTTAAAACTACTTGAATCAGGTGAATAAACAGACATTCAGTTGCATCTCAGTTACTGCCATAAGTACATACTCGGTACAGTATTGCCTTACATATCCGATCAGTGGGGACTTAATTCACTAGCTGTGTGTGCTGCTTAGTTATAAGTTCTGAAACTGATATGAATAAAAGTGTTTTCAAGGATTTAATTAATAGTATTAACTATACTTCCTGAGTTACATTTTTTTATACTTGGCCATCCTGGCTAAAATACCTTAAAATTGTGGAAAGAATGAGTATTATGTAATCTTGTGCTTTTTAAAACTGGTCACCAGCTTTAAATCAAAGAATTTGTAAAACTGTTTAATTATGTAGACTTTATAGTTTTGTATCAGTAAAATTCCACAAATAAACTCCTTTGAGGTGGATTCCTTTTGTCACTGTGGTTCAGCCAGGGAGAATTGCAATGTGTTTTTTAAAAAGTTGACCTACATATTGATACTGCTTGTTTTGATCTCATGTACTGTAATTAGAATGAGACTTCAGTAGTTTTTGTTACAAATGTTTAAATAGACTAAATTGAGTTTCTGTCTACAAAGAAAAGTATTAAGATTGCATTTATGTACCTTTGGCAAACTCATACTATGGTGGGGGTCCTTGGTGCTCTCTCAGCTTTGTTGTTTTCTTGCAGACCTTTGATTACCTAAACTAGGTAGGTTAAACATCAGTGCACTGAGGATGTTACCTACTGTAGTTTGGGTAATCAAACGTCTGCAAGAAAGCAAGCTCAGAGAGCACCAAGGACCCCTCATTTCAACCCTGAACTACAAGTATTTTCCTCTAAAGTCATACTAGTTTTTGCATGGTTAGGTTTGGACATTTAATGTTTGCATGTGTACTGTGTCTTTTATTCTTTTCCCTCAGTCTTAAAGAATAGGCCTATAATTCTGTGGATAAAAAGCACTAGTCAAATGTACCCTTTAGCTTTCAAGAGATGGGACAAATAAAACTCAAGCATTTCTATTTACCTTGTTACTGAGGAAGAGGAATGCTGCACTTTCTGGTTGGTTGCAGTCTCTTGAGTTCACCATGGACATGCTGTTTTGGCTTTCACTAGCTTTAGGACATGGAAGGAAACATCTGTCTAAAGTCAGAGTGTGTTATGCTCTTCAGTCCTGCTTAGGTTAGGCTCATACAGGAAATGACAGGAAGATGGGATGGATTTGAACACTATCAGAGACTCTTCAGTCCTGCAAAAAGGAGTGGGATACAGCTCAGAAATGAAGAGCCCTAGAAATTATATTTGTTGAATCTAGGTTATTCTGAAAGAAAGAAGCACAAAGGATAAAGTTTTAAAGGACATAGAAATGTCTTCATCAATGTATCATGGGGATACCCTGCTCTCTGTTTCACTAGAAGGCATAACTACTTGAGATTTCAGGAGACCAACCCCCACTGACAGTTTGTGTGCCTAAGTTGAAAGCCTTCTGATGTCCCAAGCAGGGTTTTAGAGTTTACACCAAAACATAGGGATGATGGCATGGGTACATGAGTAAAAGGGTAATAAAAACAAGAAGGAAGATGTCCAGAGATAATTATGTAGCACCAGTGCATGAGAAAAGATTCCAGAACTGGTAGTATGTTGTGAATCAAATGCTGAACAGATGAGGATTTTTATCAAATCGCAAACCAAGAAAAATGGGGTTTGGCAGAGGAAAATAAAATTAAAAAATTAGACTGTATAGTGCATTTCTGATAGTTTCACTGAGGTTTATGTGTTCCAAATCATTGCATCTCATAATAATTGGCTGCCTTGAAATTGTGTTGCTTTAAAAAAAAATGCTTAATTGGTGGCATTGATCAAAGGTGTTAAAATTATTTAAAATTATTGAATTGGCAGTAGATCTGTAGATTATGCTATATATAATTGAACATGATTTCATAAAGTAATTAATATAAATATATTCATAATTTGCATTAATAGAAATGTCAGAATAGATACCTGTTTTTCTAATGTCATCTCTCCTATCCCTACTGCAACATAATAACTGGCCAGAAGATGGGGTGTTAGGCTAAACATTACTAAAATTTTAGAATAGTACTTTAGCAGCAAATTAGTACAGAAATGTAGAGACCAAGTGGTTTGTCTTGACATGAGCTTTATGTCACAGCTTATCAGCTGTACAAAGATTCTGGTAAAGGTATAGCATATAACTTTCTGGTCTAAAATATGTAAGATAAGACAAAAAATTAAACATAGCTTTGAGGAACCAGTACACCATTGTATGGAAGGAGTGTGTATATTCATTTCTAATACCATTAAACATACGTCAGTATACTTCAGTATCTCACAGTTCTGAAGGAGCTGGCAGATGTTATCTCAGAACCATTGCACCACATCTTTCAAAAATCCTGGAGCACTGGGGAAGTACCTGAGGATTGGAAAAGGGCTGATGTGGTTCTCATCTTCAAGAAAGGAAAAAAAAAACGGACCCAGGAAACTACAGACCAATCAGTTTAACATCAATACCTGGGAAGATCCTAGAAAAGATAATCAAAAAACAGATCTGCGAACAACTAGAAGCAAACCAAGTCATAACTGGTAGCCAGCACGGGTTTGTTAAAAACAGATCATGCCAAACCAATCTTATTTCATTCTTTGACAAAGTGACTAAACTAATAGACCAGCGAAATACTGTGGACGTAGTATACTTAGACTTCAGTAAGGCATTTGATAAAGTAGACTACAACCTACTCCTTGGTAAGCTAGAAAAAGGTGGAATAGACCACATCACCACCAGATGGATCTGTAGCTGGCTGGCAAACCGTACTCAACAAGTAGTCCTCAACGGCACTACATCCACATGGAGAGAAGTAAGCAGTGGGGTACCACAAAGGTTCCGTCCTAGGCCCAGTACTCTTCAATATCTTCATAAATGACTTAGATGAGGGAATTGAAGGGGAACTCATCAAATTTGCAGATGACACCAAACTGGCAGGAGTATCCAACACCCCAGAAGACAAACTCAGGATCCAAAAGGATCTTGACAAACTTGAACAATGGGCCCTATCCAACAAAATGAGTTTCAATGTGGAGAAAAGCAAAGTTTTACATTTAGGAAAAATCAAAGGTACAAGTATAGATTGGGCAAGACCTGGCTTAAAAACAGTAACTGTGAGAGGGACCTTGGAGTCCTAGTGGACGATCACTTAACCATGAGCCAGCAGTGTGCAGCAGCAGCCAAAAAAGCTAATACAATCCTGGGTTGTATAAACAGAGGCATAGAATCAAGATCACGCAAGGTATTAGTACCGCTTTATAAAACCCTAGTAAGACCACACCTGGAATACTGCAGCCAATTTTGGTCACCATATCACAAAAAAGATGTTGAGAGTTTGGAAAAAATTCAGAGAAGATCAACTAAGTTGATCAAAGGCCTGGAGACTAAAACATATGAAGAACGGCTGCAGGACTTGGGTTTGGCTAGTCTAAAGAAAAGAAGAAATAGGGGAGACATGATAGCAGTATTCCAGTATTTGAGGAGCTGCCACAAAGAAGAGAGGGTCACGTTATTCACCAAAGCACCAGAGGGCAGGACAAGAAAACAATGGTTGGAAACTGATCAAAGAGAGAAGCACCCTGGAATTAAGGAGAAACTTCCTGACAGTGAGGACAATTAACCAGTGGATTAGCTTGCCCCCAGAAATCGTGGGCACTCCATCACTGGAGATTTTTAAAAAGAGGCTAGACAGTCACTTGTCTGAGATGGTATAGGTTCTCCTGCTTGAGCAGGGGGCTGGACTAGAAGGCCTCCAAGGTCCCTTCCAGCTCCTATTCTATTCTATTCTATTCTATTCTATTCTATTCTATTCTATTCTATTCTATTCTATTCTATTCTATTCTATTCTATTCTATTCTATTCTATTCTATTCTATTCTATTCTATTCTATTCTATTCTATTCTATTCTATTCTATTCTATTCTATTCACTTGATCCCTACTTGAATAAGCCAGTTTAAGGAGATGAAAAACAAGGTTCCAGCCGGTCCACATTTATGGTTGTTTGCAGTGTCTGGCAGTCGAATGTCTGCATTTTACAATGATTTTGCCGAAAAATTGTATTTATTTCTGGTTTTTGGCAAAACTGGCCCACAGCAAACATTGGGTTTGCTTTACAACTGTGGCATTCCTTTTATGACCATGGCGGTTGTTTTAAGACTGCTGCATTCGCTTAATAACTATGGCAAAAACTCTTGTAAAATCAGTTTGGTCACATGGGTGATCCATTTTATGACCGTTACAATTTACAACTGTAATGGGGAGGCTCCATTATGGTTGTAAGTTGAGAACTACCTGGATTGTATATTTTGCATGCTAAGTATGTCTTCTACTGTGGGTAGCAATACTTCCATTACAAGGAAATGATCCTAAGCAATTATTGTTTTGCTGTGGGTAGGCTGTCAGAATAGTTAAGGAACACTGCATTATCTAAACGTGGCTCAAATGCATTAATAATGAGAAAAGTCTGAACAGCTAGTGCTTCTACCAAACATGTAACATCAAGTTTATTATAAACATCAAGTTTATAAACATCAAGTCAATAAACATCAAGTTTATTATAGAATAAGCTTAGTGGTACATGGCACGTTTAGAGGAAACTCTGTTCTCATATAGTACAACCAGGAAACACATTACAAAATGCAAAAAAAAAAAAACCCCAAACAGATAAAATGGATATTATATACCTATCTAAAAGTAATAGAAAACCACACCTAACACCTTTTCCTGAAGACCCCAGTTTGGAGCTTCAAAGATCTGCAGGAACAATGACTCAAGACAATACAAATACATTCCAGGAGAAAATATACACAATGCTGCGACAGATTCAAACGAGAATTGTTTCAAACCATGATGAGATTAGAAATAAGTTTGACAATATAAATGAACATATCTCTAACTTAAACCTACAACTAAATGACACTCAAAAAATGACAAGTAAAGACATACTGGAACAAGGGAGCAATAAAATGTGAGTTTGCAGATTGAGGTCACTTTGGAGTGAAATGCTTTCCAAGCATTGTTTTATGTAAAGATAGATTTAGGCTTGCTTTCTTAGCTAAGTGCTGTTCTGCAATATAAATAACTGCATCTTATATTGTTGATAGTAAAGAACAATGCATATCATTGATTCCCTATCCATCCTTTTGTACTTCAGTACATTTCAGATGATGCATGGCTTATAAGACATTTAACTGATTTTGAGTACTGTACTAGAAATATTCTTCAGGCTTTTTAAAATCCCAAGGTCTGGAAGAATTAAAAGGTCTAAATCCTTACTTAGTCCTGTGTCATCAGAAACTGCTAGTATAGTGCCTATTGACTCAGCCTTCCATCCTTCTGAGGTTGGTAAAATGAGGACCCAGATTGTTGGGGGCAATATGCTGACTCTGTAAACCGCTTAGGGCTGCAAAGCACTGTGAAGCGGTATATAAGTCTAAGTGCTATTGCTATTGGATTGAATCTGGAATTGCTCCTGACTGGAGTTCTTAAAACAATAAAACTGCAAATGTAAAAAGGGAAATTCAAGGGGAGAAAGAAAAGACAAAACCCTAATCAAAAGTCAAAAAGTAAAATGATTGGAAAATGTATAGGAATGTTTTCTAGCTAAGGACATACTATCCTTACTTGAATGCAGAGGGATTTATTGTTAAACAGACATGTAGGATTGCACTGCATATTTACAAAGGCATAGAAATGACATTGAAATGAATCTATAGAATGCCAATATTACATGTGGAAATGATCTCAGAATTGTAGACAATCACAGGCTGAATATGAGTCTGTGTGCCATGCTGTTAAAAAGGTAATTAAAATTTTAGGCTGCATCATTGTGAACATTTTTTCAAAAAACACAGGCACTTTACTCTGCATTTTTTAGAACCTACTTCTGATACTTTGCCAAAATCTAAAAACCAGAGTTCAAGAAAGGGACTAGAAACTAAGCCTTATGAAGAAAGATTAAGTGAACTGGAATCTTTAAATTGGGGGTGGGGCAGTAGGAACATGGATATCTGTAGTCTTGTTATACAGAAAATCTATTTTCTTACAGTCCCACGGGATACATAATAGTCTTCCTAGTTATGGGAAGGTAGGCAATGTTAGGGAAACTTGTGGGCTCTGCTTTGCTGTATGTGCTGAAGGAGTATCTGGACTGCCATCTTGGAGGATGCTTTAATACTGATTTCTGCACTGAACAGAGGCAGGACCTAATTGCCTTAATGGTGCCTTTGAGTCAATGGTGAGCCATGTTCAATAAAATCCTAAGCAGCTAAGCTGTTTAGGCTTTAACACAACTTTTTTCATATCAGACCTGTGCTCACATTTCCTTTCTTAGTGAGATTGTGATGGGTCTATGACAATTTGCCATGGCTAACTCGCCGTGGCCAACTCACCACAGGCCAACTCACCGCGGGACAACTCGCTGCGGGACAAGAGTTACACTAATATCAAAGAAATGGTGGAATAGAGTCATTAAAGAAAGGATGCAAAAGGAGGGACAAAATGAAATGTGAATGATAAAAAATATTTTTTATTTATTTTAAATAATTAAATATTGAATTGTTAAGTTGTCCCGCGGTGAGTTGGCCATGGCAAGTTGTCCCATTCTGACTGTGATTGCTATTAGATTGAATCGGTCAAGTTAGGTTTAAATTTAATATGAAATCAGATCCTGAACACAATTTAAAAGGCTAGTTAAGCCTGTCCTAACTTGATACCCTCCCTGTAAGTTGGACTATGACTTCCATACGACCAGCAAAGTTTAAAATTATTCATCATGAAGTTAATCTGAAACAAGCACCCATGTTCTTTACAGTTACACTGTGGAGACTCACTCAAATAGCTGGTTACTATAACTCAACTGTAACTCTGAGAAATTGGCGTTTAGGGAGGGAATTTGTTAGGCACGCTTAAGGGAGCACCCCAGGCTTTGGAAGCAGCCTCTCTTGGGGGGGGGAGAGAGAGAGGCGGCGATGTTTCTCCTCAGCAAGCAGCCTCTCTTGGCTCCTCCCTGCCTTTAGCCCGGTGGCTAGTAAGCAGCCTAGTTCGGAGAGACAACCTCCCAGACCTGCTAAGTGTTACTTCCTCCAGAAATTGGTGACATACCAAGTCTGCCGCTCATTTCCCCAAGAGGGTGGCGAGAAGCAAACTTTAGGCGTTGGCATGAATGGCGCTGGGCTGCTCGTCCGAGTCTCTGCTCTGAGGAAAGCGAAGCAGAGGAGTGGCATTGATTCGGAAAAAGGGAAAATGGGCGAGCCTCAGGTGCAGAAGGGTGGGACAGTGGGGGAATGGAGGCAAACAAAATAACCCCTGAGGTGGGGGAAGTGGAGCAAGGATCCGCTAGGCACATTCGCGAAGGGTGCTATTTCGTTTCCAAAATTTGCCTCACCTTCTGCGCTCTCGGTCTTCTGGCATTGGCGTTCAGCACCTAGCCAAATTTTACCGTTATGCAGGAATGGAAAATGTACTATGCATCCACCTAAGTGTGGTGTGTATGCTTTACATCAGCTCTCATACAGGTGTGAGGATTTCCAACCCCCCACACATACCCCCGGCAGATTCGGCAGATCAGAGGATTCTGTCCATTCTTGGTGGAATCGGAAGCAGAGCCATTTGGGAAATGGAGGGGGAAATGTTGAAGAGCTTGGCTCAAGTGGGTGCCTGTTGGTTTCTTTGCAAAGCCCCCTAATTGAGGAGAGCTGAAAGAGAAACAATAATCACAAGAACTGATAACGGGCCTTTATCACGTTCCTGTTTTTATTAACAAATGTAAAGGAGGGAAGTTGAGAATTAATGTGTCAACTGTCCAGTTGGCATTTCCAGAAAAAGAAACTCCTGGGACATGATTTTACCAAGAGTATAATACTTTACTGAAAACCTACATTGGCACAGAAGAAGTGAAACCAGCTCTGGTTTTCCCGCTTGAAAGCTTACTTAAACAAACAATAGATTCCTTCGTCCCCACCCATCGGGTGTCCAATAGTAATACTTCTTGTTATGGTAAAAGTCCACTTCTCCATCGAGCACCTGCATTAGTGACCTTGGCATTCTTGCAGACTCTCAAAGACGCCTCAGTTGCCTAGATACCACCCCTCCCACCTTTGCATTCCATTCCACAATCTTGTCAAGCTATGAGCAAGGGAGAAAATGTTGGTGAAAGGGCGAATCAGTCTTGACATGCTTGTGTTTTGCCAGTCTCTAGTACTGAATTACTCTTGAAAACATCTGAGGATAACTTCAGAAGTTCCCATGGTAGGAGGCAGTAAGAGAATAACAGGAAAATCAAGGACTTTTATATCTCCAAATTGGAGGTTTCCCATGTCCCATAATGGGTGAAAAAAGTCTGTGCTGAACAAATGGTTAGATAAGAAATGTACTTTGGCAGTGCAACAAAATAGGTTTAATCCCCCCCACACACACACACACACTATAGCAGCTACATCGCATGCTTCCTCAGTGATGTCATAGCTGAAAGGCCTGGCAGAAAGGTTGAACACTGGGTCTCATTATTATTTGATGTCATCCCTGTGTAGGAAAAAAAATCATAACCTCCCCCAAAAGGGCCCCTTTTGCCTTTTGCCACAAATCGCAAGAGATAAACCCAAAGCCAAGAAAAGAAACCGCTAAGAATAAAAGACACCATCTCCGGGTTTTTTTCTTCTCTCTTCCCCTAATAGAAAATAGCCACAGGCAATCAGCCAAAAGCAAACTCAAGCTGTGAAGAGAAACAGTGTTTCACTCCTGAACTTGAGTAACCCCTGAAAGGCAGAAACAATGACTCGAGCTTGCCGGCCCATTAAGAAAGGCATGCAGGAGGCAATAGACAGACCCAAGATAACAGGATAGAATCAATTACACATGCCTGACAGGATTAGGACCGGGGAAGCCGACGCTTAAGCCTAATCACAGGCTTTACAGGGAAAATAAAACCAATCAAATAATAAAAGCACACAAATGTAAACCTCAAAAGACTGTAAAAGGTATAAAAATCTCTGTACTCACCAAACTAATTTGCCAGCTGACCTGGAACCCATTGCTGCTGCCACTGAAGAATCTCTGGCTTGCGAAAATAAACCTTTCTGAACAGCTCGCTTCCCAGCTTCTTATTTTGTCTGTCAGCGCTGATTGCATTGTCCCGGCTGGAGGAAATGAACCGGAGGACTTTTTTTCCTTCGATTTGGTGACCACAAAGGGACTCCCAGCTAACCCAGCACTGGACTGGGCCCAGAGAGTCACCACCCTGCCGGCAGCAGACCCCTTTTGTCTGTGGGTGAGCTCCACGGACCCTGCCCGGGTGGCACAGGGTAGTAAAGGGAGTTTTTGAATCTTGTGCTCAACAGCTGATCGGAAAGGTGAGTACCACCAAATTTGAAATTGTTGGGAAAACGCCAGGGGGAGTGAAAGTACGTGAGAGTGTGCTAGCAAAAGGGCTCTCCCCCTCCCAGTTGCAGATGGATCCTACTCTCTCCGTGCCTTTCCTAGCCGCACCCAGACCCGCTGCTAGTCCCACAGGACCATGACCAATAGGCTCTGGAAAGCAAGGGGTTTTGGCTGGAATGTAGGACCTTTTGCCAGGAGCAGGGACTGAGCGAGTGAATGAAAAAGGAGAAAGTGCGTGATATTTGTTCTGGGTCCCTGTCAGAAGTCCCAGTAGTGGGTGCCTGTACTACTGCTGAGAAGAGCAGAGGTCCTCCCAGACTCTCCTGGGTCTGAAAACCACAAGGCAGGTTGTGGAAGGAGGTGTCTGTACTACTGCAGGGGAGCAGAGGTCCTCCCAGACCCCTTTTTGGTCTGAAAACCAGAGCCGGGTGTTCCCTAGGAAGGAGGGACCAGTACTCTGAAAAGGGAACCAGAGTCCTCCCAGACCCTTTGCTTATTTTTGGTCTGAAAACCGCAGGCGGGGCAGGAAGCTCATAAAGAGACTTAGCCGCAAGGGAGACCCAGCAGAGTCAATTGAATCTCTATATCAGTAATAGACATGAGAAGCTCTAGCTCGAGGGTCTTGCCAGGATCCCCACTAGGAGACTTGCTTGATGCTTGGGATGAGAGGCGATTGCCCGTCCTGGCCAGTATGAAGAAGAAATGAGCAAGGAAATTATGCCAGGAATGTGTCAACCGGCTGGCGAATTCAATATTGAAGAAACTCTACAGTCTTGAGGTGCCATAAGAGATAATCTTTATTGAATACACATACCGGCACTGAAGAAGCAAAATCAACTCTAGTTTTCCCGCACGAAAATCTGGTTAGTTAACAATAGCTTTTCATAACCCCCACCCACCATGTGTTCACATTGCCCAATCACATCCTTTCTGTTTGTTATGGGAACGGTCCACTTCTCCATTAGACACCTGCTTTTGATGACTTTGGGTCTCACGGTCCTTGGACGGCTTCTTGAAACTCCCGTTTCTTTTCCCAGGCTCTCCCTCACCCCTGTTTCTATGACAAGTTGAGTAGCGACAGAGGTTAGCAAGCATTTTAGCAATTCAACCTTGACAGAATGGACTTTGCTCAAGGACGAGAAAGGGAGAACAATTTGGCCACCAAACAGTACTTTCAAATATGAAACATTAAAAGCGCTTAGACCAAAATTGAAGCCCACCCAGATACCTTACTGGTACTGCTGAGCTGAACTTTCTAGATCAAGGGGCCCTGAGGAACCCCAAGGTGGCACATGCACCTTTTCCTCACCTGACAATGAAGGGCCAAACCTTATGGCCCCCTTGCTAAGCAAACCTGTACCTAGGTGAGGAAGGGGCCAACTTGAGTACTTCCTAACCCACACGCCCTTCTCCCCATCTGATCTAGTAATTTGGAAGAAAGATATCCCTGCTTTTAGGTCAGACCCCCAATCAGTAATACGCACCCTAAAATCTATCATAGACAGCCACAATCCATCATGGGGAGATATGACCCAATTACTGCATATCTTCCTCACAAAGGACAAGCTGTTAAAATTATTTGAAAAATGACTGAGGAAATTGTCAGGCGACCAATAATAATACCACCAGGGCAGGTAGCCCCTGTAAGAGTCACCTGGCCACTGAATTGTCCAGACTGGGACTACAATAACACTAACCACTGGGATGAATATAACAGGGCCAAGGACAACTTATTGGAGGCTCTGCAAGAGATAGAGTGAAAACCCCTCAATAGGTCTGAGTTCCAACAAACGACCCAGAGGGAGAATAAAACGCCTGATGCTTTCTGGGTTCGACTCCTAGAAGCAGGAGTGGCTTATGCCCACCTAGACCTAAATTGTCAAAAGGATCAGAGGATTTTAGCCTCTGCTTTTGTCGATCAATCTGCAAATGACACTAAAGGGCATTTCCATAAGATTGTCTCAAACTGGTCCACTTTGGAGATTTCAGAGCTGTGCAGGATTGTGAACTTAGTCTTCAACCAAAGGGAAAAGTTAAGAGAAGAGGAAAAGGAGAGGAAAGACATAGAAAGAGAAAGAGAGAGGGAGAGGAGGAGAAGGGCAGAGAGGAAAGAAGATTTGCAGGCATTCACAGCCCTGCATAATGATGGAAGGCAACCCAGTAGCCGGCCTTTTGACAGGTGGATGAGATGCTGGCGATGTGAGGAAGAGGGATAGTTTGGAACAAAATGCAGGCATTGCTACAAATGCGGCAGAGAGGGGCATTTCAAGCAGGAATGTAGAAGAAACCCCTCGAGATCATGGCTCTCCCCCAAGAGCTCCATTTCCAAGAGAGCCTTTCCCAACTCAGAGGTCTAGGAGAGACTTAGAATGACCCCAAAGGGTGCAGTTTGAGGATGGCCTCCAGACACCCTGACTAGCAGTGGAGCCAGCAGAATTTGCAGCCACCTTTACCGGCCTCGCCATTCCCCTCCTCACATGATAAGAGAGGACGTATGAGTGCCTAGTGGACACCGGGGC
This sequence comes from Azemiops feae, assembly GCA_023970755.1. Lineage (NCBI taxonomy): Eukaryota > Metazoa > Chordata > Lepidosauria > Squamata > Viperidae > Azemiops > Azemiops feae. Next base: position 184,172 of record JALGBA010001673.1, on the reverse strand, counting down.
CACGTCATCCCTTATTACAAAACCTTTCAAAGGATCAGTAGTCCCAGAAGCGAGGGACAACATCGGGGGGGGGGGGGGAATAATCCCTGTTGAATTCACCAATGAAATGAGGGTAGCGGTTGGTCCCTTTTCCCTAGATCATTGTTTTACCATTTGCCCCCAGTCTTCACTATCCCTAGTGGGTAGAGATATGCTGTGCAAACTTGGAGCCACCATCAAGTGTACCCCTGAAGGGTACAGCAAAACACGCACACTTCGTAGCCACCCACTTGGCTACAGAAAAGAATCAGTTGCATCCAGACCTAAGGGACTTGTCACCCTCACTGTGGGGATGGGACTGTCATCCTCCAGGTCAAGTATCCAAATAAAGTCCAGGATTTCTTTCATTTCTGAAAATCTTACTGGTTTATTGAATACATGACATGGTATAGGCGAAGGAAAACTAACTCTAAAATCCCAAGATATCTAACCAAAGCATATAACAATGACATTCCCAGCCAAACCTCCCAGATGTCTACATAGTTCATGTAAACACCTTCTCGTTTTGAGAACCTTCTATTATCTTCATCCCCACGGTTAGAATGTCCTTGAAAAGTTTCCACACATCAGTGTTTCAACAAATGTCTGCAGAACTGGAGAGGTTTCGGTTCTCTACCTAACCCATTCAAAGCCTCATCTCTCCCCCCCTTACTCTAATGACAAGATGAAAACAATAAGGCATGTAGCTGCCAAGTTTTCACTCTTGACATGCTGCCCCCTCAAGAGAAGAAAGGACCTGGAAAAAGTAATAAAATAAACACACATGAATTTACTACTATTTCATAGACAAAGTCCCTTCCTTCACTGAAGTCGGTTAGGGTATTTGGAATGGGATTTTCTTATTAGTCTATCCGCTCTAACATTTGTAGCTGCCACCCACTGTGCTTCAGCTAAGGGCTATCCTTTCCATTTTACTCGATACTGAAGTTTCCCCCTGCTATATCTAGAGTCTAGGATTTATTCAATTTCATAATGCCTTTCTCCCTTCACTAAAATTGGAAGCGGAGGGGATTTTCCAATTGGTCTCAGTCTGGAACCTTGAAAAGGCTTCAATAAGCTACAATGAAACACTGGATGTATCCATTTAAATACTCTTGGTAACTGTAACTTTACTATAACGGGGTTTATAATCCCTATGGTGGTAAAAAGACCTATATATTTTGGTCCTAGTTTTCTACTCGGTATTCTTAAATTCAGATATTTTGTGGATAAGTATACTTTATCTCCTACTTTAAACACTTTTTGGGTGGCTCATTTCTTATCTGCCTGGTTTTTTTTACTTTTTTGCACCTGTTCCAGAGCTTTGCATACCCCTGGCCAAGTGCTTTTTATATTATCCATCCATGTGTAGATGAGGGGGTATCTTGAGGGATCTCAAGCATAGCTACATATTCAATCCCAGAAGTCACTTTAAAAGGCGAAAACCCAGTACTGCTGTGTACTGCATTATTGTACGCCACTTCAGCAAAAGGTAATAAGTCTGCCCAATCATTCTGTTGATAATTTACATAACACCTTAAATATTGTTCTATCATTGCATTAGCTCTTTCAGCCGCACTGTTGGTACTTGGATGGAACCCGGAACTAAGACCTTGAGACGATCCTATTGATCGGATGAACTCTCCAAAATCTTGCAGTGAATTGTGCTCCTCGGTCTGATATAATTCAATTAGGCACTCCATGCAGCCTATATATATGGTGCACAAACAACTTGGCTAATTTTCTAGCTGAGGGAAGTGTGGGACAAGCTACGAAGTGTGCTTCTTTGGAGAATAAATCAACAATTGTCCATATAACAGTATTTCCACAACTCTCCGGTAATTCCACTGAAATCAATTGCTATTTCTTCCCAGAGTCTTTGAGGGTCGGCTATTGGTTGCAATAAGCCTGGGGTTTTCCCAGGTAACCACTTCATTGATGCACAAACCATGCAACTAGGTACATAGTCTTTGATATCCTTTTTCATTTTTGGCCACCAAAATTGTCTTTTCACAAAGATGAAGGGTTTTTACAAAACCAAAATGACCAGCAGATTTTTCATCATCGGCCAGGCCTAACACCAAAATCCTTTGACTGTTTGGAACATAGACTTTGGAACCTTTCCACGCCAGACCTTTTTTCATCATAAATTCACTTTTATGGGTTTGAAACTATCTTGTTCCATAGTCTCCTTAAACTTCTGTCTCAGTGGATCTAAAGTTAACCAGGGTGGTTTTCCCCTGTACTGAACCCCTTGCCCTGGTGCAGCCAGCTGGCTGGAAGTGATTATAGAATTTATCATTTCTTCCTTGGTACTCTTTTATTGAGGCATTTGTGAAAGGGCATCAGCTAAAAGGTTTTTTCCTCCAGGCATGTAACAAAGACTAAAATGAAATTGATTAAAATATTGAGACCATTTAATTTGTTTAGGAGACAGTTTCCTTGGAGTCTTCAAAGCCTCTATGTTTTTATGATCTGTCCACACTTCAAAAGGAATTTTGCTGCCCTCTAGGAATTGTCTCCATGCTAAGAGAGCCCAACGAACTGCAAAAGCTTCTTTTTCCCACACAGCCCATCTTTTTCAGTATCTGATAACTTCCAAGAGGTGTATGCACATGGTTGTAATTCCCCCTTCTCATTTGTTTGTAGAAAGACTGCCCCCACTGCTACGTCACTAGCATCTGCTTGTATTACAAAAGGCTTTTCTGGATTTGTGTGTCTTAACACGGGTTCCTCAGCAAAAAGTCTTTTTAGGCTTTCAAATGCTGCTTGATATTCAAGAGTCCAGTTTAATGGCTGACTGGGTTTTAGGGTTTTCCCTTTTCCTGTTTTTAATAAGTGGGTTATAGGCAAAGCAATCTGCGCAAACGTGGGTATGAACTGTCTATAGAAATTGGCAAAACCCAGGAAGCTTTGCAGCTGCCTTCTCAATGTTTTGAGAACCTTCTATTATCTTCGTCCCCACAGTTAGAATGTCCTTGAAAAGTTTCCACACATCGGTGTTTCAACAAACGTCTGCAGAACTGGAGAGGTTTTGGTTCTATCTAACCTACTTGAAGCCTCATCTCTCCCCCCCTTACTCTAATGACAAGATGAAAACAATAAGGCATGTAGCTGCCAGGTTTTCACTCTTGACAGGGACTCCACCGAGGTGGGTTTATTAAAAGGAGCCACGCCAGTAAAAATCCAAGTCAAGGCAGGACCACCCCCACGCCTCCCTCAATACAAAATTCAAGCGGAGGCAATTGAACCGATCAGGAGGCTAATAAAAGCATATTTAGAACAGGGAGTCCTCCGCAAATGCACCTCCCCATGTAATACCCCCATTTTTCCAGTCCAGAAACCAAGACCTGACCCAGATGGCATACCAATCTTTGTTTTGTACATGATTTAAGTTTCATTAACAACTATGTAGTACCAAGAGCCCCTGTAGTGCCAAACCCAGCAACTATAGTAACAGAAGTGCCAGCGTCAGCCACCTATTTCTCTGTGGTGGACCTGTGTGCAGCCTTCTTTAGCATCCCAGTTGACCCCACCTGTTTGCTTTCACTTGGGAGGATCAGCAATACACCTGGACTCGCCTTTCTCAAGGCTATACAGAGTCACCCACGCTTTTATTCCAGATCATGAAAGCAGACGTCTCCTCCATTTGCCCACCCTGAGAGTCAACCCTAGTCCAGTATGTAGATGACTTATTGCTAGCTTCAGAATTGGCTATAGTCAACTTTATCAAATGCCTTACTGAAACCTAAGTATATCCACAACATTCTCTTGGTCTTAGTAATCTAGTCATTTTGTAAAAATGCAAAACAAAACAATTTGCCACAACATATTGTTTGGAGCATTTTGTTCAGAATTTTAAAAATAAATAAATTCAAATACTCACTTGGGATTCCAGGAACAGAGTTTTATTGAGATTTAAAACTTTTGCAAAAGTTGGTGGTCTTAGTCTCTCGCAGGAGATCAAGCCACACCAATAATTGTTAAAATCACATATTTATACCCTTTTCACGATGCTGGTTTCCCCACACCCCTATCGCACTCAAGCCCACCTGCTTCCCCCCCGATCAGCTAATCCAAAGCGCTTAAACATAATAAATTTTGTTCGTACCCTCCCAGGAAAAAGGCCCCTTGCACCTGTTGTACCTGCATCATTTAACCGTTTAACCATGACCTTTAGCTTAGCATAAGCTCTATCTTTATTTTTGTGTTTCCTCTGCTTGCGGTTATGACTAGCTTCTGTTAACCTACTTATATAAACCACAACAGCTTATCTTGCATGTGCCAAAGCCCCTAAAGTTAAAAGCCTAAGTTACTCCATTTTATAATTGATAAACTCACTCCTTAAATTTTAGTTAAGTTTATTAAGATTAAATGTCATTAAGCAATTTCTAAGCTATATATTTGTATATATATTTTTACCTCTCACAATCCACCACTTCTCTTTTGATCCTTTTAGAAATTGTTACAATTCAGACAATTGCAACAAACTCACTTCTTATTCTTCATCATTCTTTGGTTTACCTCTTACTCTCATCATTAGTAATTTTTCTCCATTTTTCAGGTGTTTCTGTACCAAAATCACTTGCATACGTTCAATTGAATATTGAATAATTTTCACTAGAACTGGTATGAAGCAGGGCAACAGTATTAATCCACCCACTACCATAAACAAAATAATGCCCCATTTCTGCCATCCTCCCCCAAATACTTGACCAACCCAAGAGGTGTCCAAGATACCTGTCCATTTTTGCACAGGTACATGAGCTAGTTTCCTCATTTTAGTAGTGATTTCCTCTATTACATTACCTTGATCATCTATTTGGAGGCAGCAATTTTTAAGATTAAATTTTCCACACACACCTCCTTCTTTAGCTAGGAAATAATCTAAAGCCAAGCGATTCTGATATACTGCTGTTCGTAGTTGGGTGCTAGTCTTAGCAAGCTTATCTAAAGCTGAAGCTGTTTCACTAGTAATAATCTCTAATACAGCTTGCAATCTTATTATCCTATTAAGCATATATATTGGGGTTCGATAGCCATACATTCCATCCTCTGCCCATGTGGCTGGTCCATACACTTGTATAATTCTTTCTGGAGTGATAGTTCCAGGCGGCAGGATTACGATGACAGCCCCAACGGACGGCCCCACTGCCGAAGCCCGAGCCAACACCGGGGAAGCCGAAGTCCAGATCGTCACCGGTACCGTGAGAGCCCCGACCGTCGCTACTATCGGTCACACAGCCCTGTGCATCACCGTCAGCACCACCCAAGCCCGAGGCCTAAGCAGGGAGAAGACCCAGATGTGAGCGTTCAACAAGGTTTAGTACAACAGCTGCGCGACCTGTTGGCTGGGCAGCAACAGGTCGGGGCGCCGCAACCATTGGGGGCCCTGCAGCAATTGAGGATGCCGCAGCCACCACCGCCGGAAGGTCAGCAGCCAGTGGGAGCGCAGCAGCAGTGGGGTTGGCAACAGCCCGAATGTGCAACAACCACCGGGGGTCCTACAGCAACTGGGGATGCCGCAGCTGCCGGGAGGTCAGCAGCCGTTGGGAGGTCAGCAGCCGTTGGGAGCGCAGCAGCAGTGGGAGTGGCAGCAACCCCTGAATGTGCAACAACCGCAGGGGGGTCTGCAGCAATTGGGGATGCCGCAGCCACCGTTGGGAGGTCAGTTGTTGGGAGGCCAACAACCACTGGGAATGCAGCCGCAATGGGGGGGCAGCAGCCCATCATGGCACCACCCCTTAGAGCAACTTTTGATGGCGATCCAGAGAAGCTGATCTTCTTCCTTAATCAAGTACGTTCCCACATGAATCGCAATGCCAATTTCTACCCAAATCCAGCTGCTACGGTCGACGTGGTCGCGGCCAATCTGGAAGGCGAAGCATCTGAGTGGCTAAACAATCTGTACAACGAGCAAGCGCCTGAACTGAGGGATCTCCATCTCTTCCTCCTTGGATTAAGAGCCAGGTTCGAAGACCCATCCATAGCCCTCAAAGCAGAGAAACAAATTCACAAGATAAAGCAAGACGGTAGACCTGCATTGGAATACGTACGAGAGTTTCGCAAGGTAGCAGGTCGGATAGAAAGGTGGCCTGAGCAGTCCCTGCTGCATCACTTCAAGGAGGGACTAGATGGCTTCCGGTTTGTGATCGTGGCACCGGCAGACATGCAGGGCGATCGCTCTCTCCGCCGTCCGGTTTTCTCCCACCGGGGGACCCTGAAAAGGGTCGAAAGTCACCCTGGAGGGGCGACGAGCATGAAGAGGACCTCCGACTGATCGCGGAGGGCCGGTAGCCCCTCCGTTTGATCCGGAGCAGCTCTTCTAACTGACGGGGAAAAGATCGGCCATTAACCTGGCCCATCATTAATGCCGTTTCCAGCCGAGGCCAAATTTACAACTAAGCACTTGAAAGCACTGCGGAGGAACTGGGTGAGATCTTACCTTCTTTCTATCCCAAGTACTTTTTCCTGTAAAAAGCTTTTTGAAATCGCTTCCCCCTGTGAGGAGAGAGGGAAGGGAACGTCTTTCTCCCACCCTCTAAAATGGCGGCGTTTGATTACATAGGGGAAATAAAGCCCTGAAAAATACAATTAAGTAATTGGACTTACATGTTTCTCATATTTGGCGACCCAAAAAGTTCCTACTTTCACGGGGACCTGCTATCTTATCTACTTGGAAAAAAAAAAAGATGAAAAAGAACCTAAATTGGATAAAAGTCTAGCCTTTCTGAAAAGGATTTTAAATGCTATCGGGGACATCTTGGGGTGAAGTTTGGTATAGCAAGTGAATATCCCTGGTAAAGAGACCTGTTTACAACCTAGATCTGTCCTTGGTATTATCTAAAGATAAAAAGCTGAAACAGCTGGGAGGTGAAATTGGCTTTTAAGAACTGTGGAGGTGAACATTCACTGACTTGTTTAAAAAATTAGCCTCCACTAAAGGACTATCTATAATTATTTCAGAAATGGAGGGGGATCAGCAACAAACTTCGATTGATTATAAACTTATACTTGAAAAAATTCTTGAAGCTACTGAGATAATTAAATCCAGACTGAAAGATGAAGGCGCTAGCTTGAAACTACAAACTGAAACCCAGATTCCAACTAAAGAACTTACAACTCAGAAAACAACAGAAGCAGAAGAAATCAACACCAAGACAGAGGACTTTAAGGAACAACAACAATATATTGAAAACTCTGACAACCAAATCCTGATTGCAATTAAAGAACCTACAATCCAAAAAGTAACAGAAGCGGAAGAAAATAACACCAAAATAGAGGATGCTAAAGATCAACAAGGACAGCATATTGAAAACTTAGATAACCAAACAATAACTATAAAATTGGATATGACCTTTTACCTAAACCAGAAGAAACCTGAGGAAGAAGAAGACCAGACCAAATTGAAGATAAAGACACTAGAGCAAATACCGAGATTTGAACTTTCAGGGCAACAACTTAACGATTATAAATGGACCAGTTCTTTTGGAAAATTGATGACTAGATGGTCTCCTTTGATTCAAGTAACATGTGTCAGAATGAAGGGAGACCTATCTGATAACTTAAAGGCATTGGTATGGAAACCTGGTTGGCAGAAAAAGAAAGCTAGAGTTAGATTTAAAAAATGGGACCTCTTGACTTACTAGAGTGATCCTAAAGTCTTAACTAATGGGCTAAAGGGAGACCTGGAGATGAAGGGAAATATGACTATTAGACTTAAATGTTGTTCGAAAATGATAAAAAAAAAAAGGGATTAATTGACTTAATAATTAGGATTTAGATCTATAAGGGAAATGGAAATTAAATATTAGGAATTAGCCTTGAACTATTGCTTAGCCCAGAAAATATAGATGATGGATTTGAGACAATAAAGGTTACTCTATTAGTAAGGTGTGATGTACTAGGATGAGAAATAGAAAATGTTTATGAAATAAAATACGAATAGATTTAAGTAAATAATATGTGTATTTTAGATATTATAACTTTTGTGTAGTGAAATAAATGAAATTTGGGTTACCAGAAATTTAAATATTATGGATGTTAAAGGCTAAATTGGAATACTGTAATTAAAAATTAAGAATTAGTTAAAACTTAAAAACAGGATATGGATATGTATAAGCAAAAAATAGATTGATAAATGCTTTAACTGAGCTTGCTATGGTTAGAAATTTACTACTTTAAGTATATTATATCAAATGTTAAGGGAAATAGAGAAGGAATTTTTGATAATGTAACCTGAGATATGTACTAAAAATTTTGTTACTGAACTATTGATAACCTAGTCACCATGTTGCTTTCTAAATACTTAGATGTTAAACTGGAAAACTAATAACATTTGTTATATAAAAAAAAGGAGGGACTAGATGATCACCTTTCCCAGGCCTGTGTCTATCGGGCTGTCCCTAATCAATTGCAGGAGTGGTATCAGGCGGCAGTAACATTAGACGTCGAGCTTGCTTGCTACAAGAAGCCACCACCTCCAGAAGCTGGGCCGAAACCAGAGCAAGCCAGGCGGCCTCCTCCCTGAAAATCCCCAGCCATCGCGGCCGCGGAATCCCCCAAGCCACCTGCAGGTCCACCAATCAAATGCTTCAGGTGTAGACAACAGGGGCACCGAGCAGCGAGTTGCCCGATCCCGTACCCCCAACAGGGAAGCAGATCGGGGCCACCGGTGAGGAAGAAACCAACCCAGCAGCCAGCGAAAGAAAAATTGAACTGGATCACATAAGAACCCATTGCCCAGGTCACGTCACCCACGCAGAAGAGCGCCAAGGCCCAAGCTGGACCTGCCATCGCTCTGCCCTCCTATGACAGCGACAACGAAGGAGAGAACAACCCGATGGTGAGTCGACCCGTTCCACCTTTTTCTCTCACTGCCAAACTCATAGTCCCTAAGACGGGGGGTACAAGTGGATTTGAAAGTGCTAGTGGACTTGGGGTGCTCCCGGTGCGTTATTAGCTTGCCACTTGCCCTTAGAATGGGTATACGGGCAAGGTTGCTCTCCAAGCCCGTGAGATTTGAACAAGCCGATGGCTCTTTAATGGGAGGAACTTTAGTCACACAATTGACAGAACCGATACGCTTAGAAATAGGTGAACATTGGGAGTTCATTTGCTTCATGGTGGCTCCGAAGATGATTGCGGCTGTGATTCTAGGTCTAGCCTGGTTAGACAAATGGAAGCCTTTTATTTGGTGGGAAAAGGGGATGAGGACTGTGAGATTACCTATAGAGCCCAAACCCCCTCTTAATTCGGCCGACGTTACTGGAGAGTCTAGGCCATCTACCGAGTTAGTAAAGATAGCTACCCTGCCACATCCAGGTGAGCCACTCATCCCCAGCAAATACCGGGATCTAGCAGAGGCGTTTAGTGAGAAAGAATGCGACATCCTGCCACCCCATCAGCCCAATGACTGCACCATTGAACTGTTACCGGGAGCTAAACTCCCATGGCCGAGGATGTACGCCATGACCCCCCTCGAAATGGATGAACTGCAGCAATATGTGAACAAGAACCTAGCAAGAGGATTCATTGAGCCGGCCAAATCTCAGGTGGGGGCTCCGGTGTTATTTAAAGAGAAAAAAGATGGGTCACTTCGTCTCTGCATGGACTATAAGGGGTTAAATGCTGTGAGCATAGAAAATAAGTACCCCGTCCCCCTCCTGAAGGACCTACTAACCCATCTAGCAAAGGGGAGCATCTTCACTAAATTGGATCTAAGAGAGGCATATTACCGAGTGAGAATAAGAAAAGGAGATGAATGGAAGACTGCTTTTAACTGTCCCATGGGGAGCTATCAGTTCAAAGTTATGCCATTTGGACTACAGGGGGCTCCAGCTGTCTTCATGCAGCTGATCAACCAGGTGCTACACGATCATTTGTACAAGGGGGTTTTGGTGTATCTTGATGATATCCTGATATACAGCACGAATATGGCTGACCACGTGAAGCTAGTGCTAGAAGTGCTAAAGAAATTGTTGAATGCTAAACTATATGTTAAACTATCAAAGTGTGAATTCCATCAGACCCAACTGGATTATCTAGACTACAGAATTTCCAGTGAGGGCATTGAAATGGATCCTGGTAAAGTGAGAGCTGTAATCGAATGGCAACCCCCAAAGACTCGCAAACAGCTTCAAAGCTTTCTGGGGTTCACCAACTTTTACCGACAATTCATCCCCTTGTTTGCCGAAATTGCTTTACCCCTCATGGACTTGTTAAAAACCGGCAAAGATGGGGGAAAGCCACAAACAGGCCAGCCGCTAACATGGACTATGAACTGTCAAACTGCTTTCGAAAACCTGAAAAGGCTATTTGCGGTTGAGCTGGTCCTAAAGCATCCCTGCCCGGGGAAGCCCTTTGTGGTTCAAGCCGATGCCAGCGACGTGGCCGTCGGAGCTGTACTATTGCAAAAGAACCATGAGGGGGGTCCTGCAGCCCTGTGCCTACACCTTGAAAAAGTTCACCGACTGCGAGAGAGGGTGGGCAGTGTGGGAGAAGGAAGCCTTCGCAATTCGTTGGGCTCTATTAAACTGGCGGCACTACCTAGAAGGGAGTAAGGTGCCTTTCAAAGTATGGACTGATCACAAAAACCTAGAGGCACTGAAAACTCCCCGCAACCTGTCCCCAAAGCAAGTACGGTGGGCGCAATATTTTAACCGATTTAACTTCACCCTGAAGTACATACTGGGGAAAAAAAACTTTTTAGCTGACGCTTTATCCAGATTGCCTCAATACAAGAGCCAGCATGAAGAGGTTAATGAAGCAATCATATCTACACCACAAACTGCTTCTCAACTAACGCCATGTAGAGCCCCATCTTCGAGAGTCCCAAACCCCGATGACCCTGGGGCGAGGAAATTAAAACAGGAACTCCTCAACGATCGATGGTTCAAGGACAATCAAACCTCCTTGACGTGCAAGGATGGATTGGCTTACAAAGGTCGGACGTTGTATTTGCCTGAAACCCTCCACCTCAATGCTCTCCAGCACGGTCATGATGTGAAACAAGCTGGACACTTTGGATATTTAAAAACACTGCATCTGGTTCGTCGACAATTCTGGTGGCTGGGTTTGAAACGGGACGTAGAGAACTACGTCAAGAGCTGTGCTGTGTGTGCCACCATGAAAAGAATTCCGGGAAAAAACCCTGGACTATTACAACCAGTTGCGGACCCTTCCCAGCCATGGGAAGAAATTGCTATGGATTTTATAGTGGAGTTACCTGAAAGTAGGGGGAATACAGTGATTTGGACTGTGATAGATCTTTTTTCGAAGCAGGCTCATTTCATCGCCTGCAAAGGACTCCCGTCAGCCCAGAAACTAACCAAGATGTTTCTTAAGCACATTTACAGGCTGCACGGCACGCCAAAGTGGATAATCTCAGACAGAGGGGTACAATTTACAGCCAGGTTCTGGAGGGGTTTCCTCAAGTTAATTGGCTCGTCGCAAGGACTCTCGTCGGCTTTTCACCCATCTACCAATGGGGCGGCTGAAAAAGCGAACTCAATGGTGGAGCAGTACCTGAGATGCTATGTGGATTATCACCAAACGAACTGGACTGACCTCCTCCCTTTTGCAGAGGTGGCTTACAATAACTCTGTTCACAGCAGCACTGGTTTTACGCCTTTTAAAGTTGCCACAGGAAAAGAATTCAACCCAATACCCGAATAGCCTCAGGGACCTTCTGCTTCCCAAATGCTTGACCAGTGGGTGAGGGGGTGGGAGGAGGTTTGGGACAAAACAAAAATCGCTCTGAAAAAGGCTTCTGAGACATATAAAAAACAAGCAGATAAAAAGAGGGCTCCCCGAAGGTCATTCCAGGTTGGGGGAAAAGTTTACTTATCGACAAAATATTTACGACTTAAGTTGCCTAGTAAGAAGTTGGGACCGAAGTACCTAGGTCCCTTCCCCATCGTAAGAATCATTAACCCAGTCACGGTGGAGTTAAAGCTTCCCAGACTATTAGGGAAAGTCCACCCTGTGTTCCATTGTAGCCTACTGAAACCTTTTGGGGGTTCTACCTTATGACCTCCCCCTAAGAAGGCACCTGGCCCTCTAGTGGTAGCTGGACAGACCCATTATGAAGTGAAGCGTATTCTTGATTCTAGACTTTTTAAGGGAAAGTTACAGTACTTAGTGCAGTGGAAAGGATATCCATTGTCTGAAGCCACATGGGTAAAATCTAGTGATGTAAAAGCTGACAGGCTAATTAGTAAATTCTATGAAAAGCACCCTAATAAACCAAGGGGCAACCCCTAACCTATGATTTTGTTTGAATTGCAGGATTTATCCTTTTTGTAAGGGGGGGGGCGGATGTCAACACTGTAAATATTGGATGTTCCCGCTCTGACAACTGATGAAAATTGCAGCCATTTTCTCTTTGCTTTTAACATGCTTTTTCTGGTATTTAGAAATCAGGTGCAGAAGGGGGGGTTGGGATGACAGCTTGAGCTCAGTTAGCCATAACAATAACACTGCTTTGTGGGAACCCAAGGACGAGCTGATAACGTTTTGGCGGGCTGAGGAGCTAGGGAGAAAGCCCGTGTTTTAGGCTAATTGGAGAATGTGATTTATGACAGCTTATTGGGGGTGGGAATTGCACTTTGTTACTTTGTATCCGGGGGAAGGGAATTTAGTTTTTGGGTTCAACTATGTAGTGCCGATACTTTGTTTCCTGAATAAAATGTTCTTTAAGGAAGAATTTTTGCCTTGAAGTTCTTTTGATGGGTTTCATCTATCGGAACCATGACACTTCGCCTATTATAGACGTTTGGGTACTCCACCGAGAAGGTCTATCCCGTGATGTCCAAGTGAAATTCATCTTGGCTATGCCAGAGAGTTCTATCTCTCTTGTCTCCCAGGGCCATTGTTCTCCCATATTAGTGCCCCCACACACATAGCAGTTAGTGACATTTAGGGAGTCTACTATCCGTTCAGCCAAATCAATAACCAGATTTTTAGTTATGATTGGGATCTCAATTTTTGTTGCCATTTGTTCATAGAAAGAGTGGAAAAGCCTATGTTCTTTAGGAGTTATGTTTTCTTGAGTTACCTGTATGTATATTGACGTATGGGGATCAATACCTGTTCCATCAATTCCAAATTCATTTTCTTTAGATCCAATCTTAGGATCATAAAATTTTAAACAAACAGGAGTGCATTCTTCAATACCACAATTAGGTTTGCTCACTCCTAAGGTTAAATTGAACCAATTCTTACTTTTACTTTGTGGTTCTCTTGGACCAGGCTGAGAGGAATACCAATAATCTTCATACCCACCTCCGTATCTTCCTGAGAAACTGCTTTGTTTTAGTACTGAGTGTAGATACTTCTTTTCTAATCTATAACCTTGCCTCCAACTTAGAGATCCACACTTTGTATCTATTCCTTTTTCTATGGCTTTGCAAGCATCAAAACATATTTGGACCTTTCTAAATCTTGTAGTTGTCCGATTAGTTCCCAATAAGTAGCCCTGTTGTTTATTGTTACTATATGCCCATATTTTAATAATCCTGTGGTATTTAACTCCTTGGGGGTCATCACACACACTTTTTCCTTTAGTATTGCATATTTGATACCTGGTTTGATTGTGTTCACATGTTCCAGTAACATTTTTACATTCAAGGAAAGTGTGATATACAAGAGTTTTGGTTATTTGTTTTCCATTTTTGGTTTTTGTCATACATGATTCACAGTCGTTCTTCCTCACTTGCCCATTCATACCCATCAGTAATCCACTCAAGTACCACCAGGTCATCCAAGTCCACATCATTAGCACTATAGGGTCCTAAAAGATCTTCAACTATAACTATATCGCATTCTTCTACACAGTTATCATGAATGAGGACACAATCACAACAATGGATACAATAACAGCAGTTACACCAACACCTGCAATCACAGAACCAGCACATCAGGTAGTTGTTCAGCCTTCTGGATTGGTAGTTCAATTTCCTCTGGTTGTGTTGTGCCAAATAGCAGCATGGACGTCCAATCTTCCCTGCAAAAGAAGAACATAACCAACAACCATACAACAACCAATCCTCCAGTGAGCATATATCCTATTTCAATTGCATTTAATGTCATTTAGAACACTGGCGAATTTTGAATTTCAGAGGATTCTCACTGGGTTCAATGGTCCAAATTGGTTCAGTGCTGGCTTTCACTCTGGTATGGTGAGTCCACCCCTTCTCTTTTGTACGGACTGCTGTTTCAGTGGTTAAGAGTACTTGAAATGGTCCTTCCCATTTGGGTTGAAGTTTCTCCTCTTTCCAAGTTTTGATTAATACCCACTGTCCTGGTTGGAAATGATGCACCACAAAGTCAAGTGGGGGCGTCTGTGCCAGTAGTCCTTTTTTCCTGAGAACAGATAAATATCTGGACAGATCAAAGACATATTTTCTAATATTCCTATCTTTTAGTTCAATCCCTTCTCCTTTTTCTAAAGTTCCCAAGTAAGGTAGTCCAAACAACATTTCATAAGGTGATAGACCAATGTCTTTTCGTGGTTTGGTCCTAAGTCTAAGACGTGCTAAGGATAAACACTTGGTCCAAGACATTTTTAATTCCATCATTAATTTGGTCAGTTGTTCCTTCAATATGCCATTAGCTCTTTCCACGTGGCCACTCGACGTTGGCATCCACAAAACATGATGTTCCCACTTGATTCCTAATGCCTCCATCACCCCTTGTAATATTTTAGATGTAAAATGAGTCCCTTGATCACTATCAATTACATTCACTACACCATACCTTGGTATAATATGCTCTAATATGATTCTGATTACAGTATTGGCTGTGGCTACAGCTGTGGGAAAAGCTTCCACCCATCCTGTTAAATGGTCCACCATGACCAGTAAATACTTCATTCGGCCACTAGGTGGCAGTTCAGTATAATCTATTTGTATATGCTCAAATGGTCTCAATGCAGGAGGTCTCCCTCCCATCTCTGATCTCCTTAATGCCTGCTTGTTTACTTTCTTACAAACTAAACATCCTTCAGTTACTTGTTTTGCAACTGTATAAACTCCCTTGCATCCATACTTCTTCAAGAACACATCTACCAAAGCTTGAGCTCCCCAGTGAGATCCCTCATGGAGTGTTTTGATCACCTCCCGTGTTAGGGGTTTATTTAATATCTGCCTTCCATCAGGCAACACCCATTTCCCTTTCTCATTTTTATGTGCCCCCATTTCCAGCAAAACCTCGTTCTTTTTCACTAAAAATGGGTAAAACTTCCTCTTTCAATACTGGAGTTACCAACATCAAGACTTCTTGATCCTGGCATCCAGCTACTTTAGCTTCTTGATCTGCTAAATTGTTACCTATAGCTTCAAAGGTTGTTCCCTTTTGATGTCCATTTACATGTACTACCGATATATGTTTGGGTAGTTGTAATGCCTGCATTACTTCTTTAACTAATTCTTCATGTATCAGATTCTTTCCTTTTGAATTTATCAAACCTCTCTCTAGCCAGATCTTCCCAAAAGTGTGAACTACTCCACAAGCATATTTAGAGTCAGTGTAAATAGTACCAGATTTTCCTTTTAGCAACTTTAAAGCTTGTCCAAGAGCATACAGTTCACAAGTTTGTGCAGACCATAGTTTAGGTAAACTTCCAGCTTCTACCACTGTTTTACCATTTCCATCTACAATTGCATATCCATTCTGTTGCTTTCCTTCCACCACTCGGGAGGAACCATCTATGAACCAGTGTAAGCCTTCTTCAAGTGGGGAATCACGTAAATCACTTTAGTCTGCAGGTCTATAATATCCATACAGAAATGTTGAATCCCTTTTCTCTTCTAAAAATTGTCCAGGGTTCAAATTTGAATCTGTAGTTAAAACTAAATCAGACTGTTCTAATAATATTGGCTCATATTTCAAGATCCTAGAATCAGTTAGCCACCTACCAGCTCTTTGTTTCAAAATAGTTTTGACCTGGTGAGGTGTGCTGACAATCAAAGCTCCTCCAAAAGTTAGTTTCCTACTTTCTTGTACTAAAATGGCTGTGGCTGCTATAGCTTGGATACAAACTGGCCAACCCCTGATTATGGGATCCATGAGTTTAGATAGGAAAGCCACTGGTTGTTGTTGTCCCCACTTTCTTTGAGTCAATACACCCAAAGCTGTACCTTCATCTACATTTACATACAAATGAAAAGGTTTCACCAAATCTGGTAAGGCTAAAACTGGAGATTTAGCCAAGTTTTCTTTTAGTTTATGAAAACTCTGTTCCTCATCCAAGGTCCAGATTAACTTCCATGATTGTTCCTCTAATAATTTGCTATACAAGGGCTTAGTTTGTTGTGCATAATTATCTATCCACAGTCTACAATACCCTATAAGACCTAAGAATTTTCTTAGATCCCTTTTTGTTCTTGGCAGAGAAGTTGTCATGATTCCTTCAATTCTTTCTGGCGTGATTCTCTTTTTACCTTCACTTATTAGATGTCCTAAATATTTTACTTCTTGTTCCACATATTGCAATTTAGTTTTAGACACTCTTAGTCCATTTTCATCCAAGAATTTTAATAAGTTATCAGTGGCCTGTTTCACCTTATCTTTCTTTTCTCCTGACACCAAGAGATCGTCCACATGTTGTATTAAATTGGTTCCTGGAAGTACTTCAAATGCTTCCAATACTTGTTCTAATATTTGTCCAAATAAATTTGGGGATTCAGTAAATCCTTGAGGTAAAACAGTCCATTGATATTGTTGTTTTCGACCCGTGAAAGGTGTCAACGCTGCTAACATTGGATGTTTTTGCTTTGACAACAGTTGGAGATGCAACCATTTTCTTCTTATGTATTACTCTTAGAGTTAGAGCTAGAGTTAGATGATGCTGGGGGGAGGAATGTGCATGAGTGTTTAGCTAGACATAATAAAACTGAACCTACTGTGTGAACCAAGGTTATTGAAATAAGAGATGATAAGAATTGGCGGGCTGGAGAACTGGAGGGAAGGCCTGCATTTCAAACTAATTGGAGAATGTGATTTATGACTGTTAATTGGAGGAGGGAATTGTGCTTTGATACTATGTGCTCAGGGGAGGGGAATCCAGTTTTTGGCTTCGACTGTGTTAATGCTGATGCTATGCTTCTCAAATAAAGATTCTTTAAGGTAAACAATGCCTCGAAGTTCCTTGAAGAGTTTCATCTGTCGGAACCATGACAAAAGGGTTTTCCCACTCAAAAGCAAATATTTTTGTGGAATCCTTATGGAGTGGGCAAGCCCAAAAGGCATCCTTTAGATCCACTACACTAAACCATGCATGTCTAGGAGGAATTCGTCCCAATAATGTATATGGATTTGGCACAACTGGGTGCCTGGTTACCACAACATTATGTAAGAGACTTAAATCACAGACCATCCTCCAGTTGCCATCTGGTTTCCTTACAGGGAGAATTGGGGTATTGAAGGGTGACATTGTTGGCTCTAATAAGTCATCCTTCAATAAAGTGTCTATTACTACTGGTTGTAAGCCTTTCCTTCCTTCCAAGGAGATGTTGTATTGTTTTTGTCTAACAGGCTCACTCCCTTCTTTTAATTCTATTTTGAGAGGTGTTATTTGTAATCCTCCTCTGTTTCCTTCTTGGACCCACACAATAGGATCTATGTGTTGTTCATCTTCCCTTGTGAGTTTATACAATCCCAAATGATTTGGAAACGTAATTGTCAATCCCATTTTGCACAGTAAATCCCTTCCTAATAAATTCATTCCTGCTTCAGGTATATACAGAAATTCAGTAAATAATACTAATTTAGACTGGGGCTTTAAGAGGGTAGTTAATTGAGGTTTTTTTTTTTACAAATTTAGTTTGACCTTCTATTCCAGTGACAGGAAGAGTTGTAGAAGATAATTCAACTCCAAGGGGTAGTTGCCACAGTGAACTTCTGGATGCCCCAGTATCGATAAGGTCATTATTTGTTTCTTGGGTCCCACCTCTAAGTTTATCAAAGGCTCTTGGTGGGATCCCTCAAAAAAGAGCCTCTGACTTCCCTAATACTCCTCTTCCTCCTCCATTAATTGATAGAGTTTCTCTTCATGTCTTTGTTTAGGACAGTCTTTCTTAAAATGGCCGACCTGACCACACCCAAAACACTTCCTTGGTATGTTTCGTGGAGGTGCCTCTTGTGTGGGTGTATGTTTGTATTTAGTCAGGGTGCCTAAAGGTATTGCCGGTGATTGCCATCTTCTAATTGATTGATGCCCAAACTTTACTTGTTTCTTCTCTTTCTGCCACTTTCCTTTGTCCAATTCTTTCTCTTGTCTAACCACCTCCCTCATGCTTGCTACCATAATCTTTCCCTGTCTTTCTTGAGTATCCAAATCCCTTCTAACATATATTTTCTGTGCTTCTTTTAACAGATCATTCATTGGTTTTGTGTTCCAGGCATCTATTTTCTGTAATTTCTTAACTTATGTCTGGCCAACTGTTTGTTACAAAATTTAGTTTTAAAAGGGCTTGTGTTGCGTCAGCATTTGGGTCCATTCCAGAATACTTTCTCATAGTGTCTTTAAGACGAGTTAAAAAGTCTGAGGGGGATTCATCCTTTTTCTGAGTCACTTCCAAGACTTTGGAAGCATTTTGGGATCGTGGGACTGATAACTTAATCCCCTCTATAATCATAGTCCTTAATTCCTCCATATTCTGACGATCAGCAGGAGTATTGTTATTCCAATTGGGGCGGGCCAGTGGGAATTTTTTTACAATAACAAGTTTTATTAATTTTTTTTGTTTTACAGCCAAGTGCTTAAGACACATCGTGGAGATAGGGCACTCCATAGAACAAAACAAAAAATACAGTCATACATATACAATTTAAACTACTTCTTTAAAGGTTCCCTCTCTATTTTATCAATCAGAAAAAGAAAAAAGAAAAAAGAAAACAAAAACACAATAACAAAAAACAAAAACTGTCAATCATATTTTCACCCGTTTTCAGGCTTAAACTTTCAATTAACCTATTTCAATTTAATCTTACATAAACATATAATATATAATTCGAGCATTCCTACAATATAAATTGTTTAAATTCTATCTCTTATTATTCTGTTCCACATACATATTTTGTAAATGAACATAACTTTATGTATTTTAAAACCATTACATTTTAGCCTAATATAATAAAACAATAATTATTTCTATCATAAACATATAACTGTTATATTTTAATGTTTCTCAACTATATTCTATTACATATATTCTATCAAATATTTTTTATAAATCCCGGGTCCGAAATTTCTTCGCTGGCGGGCCCATTTGGGCTAAATGCCACCCTGGAGGGGTGGCCACCGAAGGGCGAACCTTTGAGGAACGGGAGCCGGCGGTAGCCGGCTTACTGAACCCAAAGCAGCCCCTGGAACCAGCAAAAGAAAGGCGGATCACATTTATGCGAGCCGCCATTCCCAGCTGATCGTCGGAGACAGAAAACAGCTGATTTGGAAGGCAAGCAGCCGGGACGGGTGAGAATATGCTTCTTTTCTCTTTATGAAGTGGATTTAATTGAAGACTGTCTTTAAAACGAAGCTGGAAGGCTGAAGGGAGGAAGGAGGTGGATTTATTCCCCCCCCCTTCCCGGATAAACGGCAGTTTAAGCGAAGAACTGATTTGGATTACTTTAAAAACCTTTCTAATTGGAGAAATTATTTTATTTTTGGAAGGAGAGGAAGACTTAATAACTGGGAAAAGCCACCCTGTTTTTTTTCTGTTATTTTTATTAACTTTAAAGAACTTTAAAGAACTTTGAAACTGAGTTCCCACTTTGGACATTTTGTTTCCTTTCTTTACCACTTAGTGGCTACATTGTAATTTTCCTCTCTTTGTTCTCTGATAGCTTTGTTTATTCAGCTGCAAGACTTGGCTGCAAGCCCAGACATCCTTATCTCTCTCAAAAGCTATTGAGAGGGAAGTTCCCAGCTCCTTCTGTGAATGTTTGGTTTTCTTAACTAGCTATATATATTTTTACAGCAAAAAAAATAGGGTTTTGTTTTTTCTTGTGGGTGACTGTGAAATAAATTTTTTAATTTACAATTAGATCATTTTTCTTTATAATATTTTTGTTTTTACATGACAATTCTTTCTTTTCTTTTTCTTTTTGATTTTTCTTTTGGATATAAATACATCTTTTTTCTTTGGCCTTTTTGTCTGCTCTTTTTACTTTTCTTTTTTATTCTCCCTCCTTTTGGGATGGTTGCAGAAATTTTTTGTTGTTCCCCTTTTTTTTTTCCTTCTCCTTAATTAATTTTTTGCTGGAATTATTAGTACTTTTTTCCTTTCTTTTTTCTTGTTTTTCCCGTTAAAAGTACGTGTGCCTTGTCTCTGATAATAGGAGGGCATTGGATTACAATTGGCCATCGGGCCCTCTGGTGGATTATAACTGGCCATTGGGCCCCTCAGTGGATTATAAATAAATACAACAACTAGAAGATGAGCATCTCAAATTTGGCTAAAGGGGTGAAGAAGGGCTCTTCGGCCCCCGCTTCAACCTCGGTGAGCCCAGCTCCTCAAAAATCAATTACTACATTTCTACAACAGGAAACTCAACAAAAAGATACGCAAGCGATACTCCAAGCAATTGTAGACTCCAAAATGGAAATGAAAAAAGATTTGGATAAAAATTATGAAGACTTGAAAAGTGATCTTCTTAAAATGGATCAAAAAATGGAAACTTTCCAACAGGCGATGATAGATACTCAACAAAGAATACAAAAAATAGAGGATAAGTCAGAGATGGTTGATCAGAAACTAGAAGCATTACAAGATGAGAACCAGAGATTGGCACAAGTTAATGCGGAATTGGAAGACAGGATCGCTGTTATGGAGATGGAACGGGCGTCATACTTCTTGAGATTCCAAAATATCATAGAAGAGAAAGATGAGAACCTGTTAGAGTTGATGTGTGAGCTATTGGCGGATCGACTTGGAATGGAAATGGATCAAATGAAAAAAGAAATGGACCAGGTCTTTAGAGTCAATTCAAGCTATGCAAGAAGAAATAGAGTTCCCAGAGAGGTTCACGTAAGATTTCTTAAAAGAGCAATACGAGATGAGATTTTGAGAGCAATAAGAGACCAACCACTGAAATATAAAGATAAAGAACTTCTAGTTCTTAAACAGATCCCGAAGAGAATAAGAGAAGCACGAAGAGAATATCAATTTTTGACAAGGAAACTACTGAACAAAGGAGTGAATTTTAGATGGTTGGTCCCAGAAGGATTATTAATTTTTTGGGACTCGAGAAGATATAGATTGGATACTCCACTTAAAGCAGAGGAATTTTTTAATAATCATAGAACCTTTCTGGAAGGAGGCGATATCAGATCTAAAAAACCAGAGGAAGAAGCAGGAGCATCGAAACAAACAGAAGAGGAAGAACCTAAAAAGACTCAATCAGAAGAAGACGTAAGACCCAAGGATCAGAGACAGATAACTTCTCCTAGAAGACTGAGATCTAAATACAATTAAAACTATGGAAGAAATTGAAATTTTTTCAACAAATATAAATGGTCTTAACTCCCCATCAAAAAGGAGTAAAATATTCTATAGATTACAAAAATTAAAAATGGACATAATTTGTCTCCAAGACACACATATAAAAAGACAACACTTTAGACTTCTAGAACAACCAAAAATAGGCAAACATTATTTTTCATCGGCACTGCAAAAGAAAAGAGGGGTAGCTTTCTATATAAAAGAGAAGATGAACCCAAAACAAATTTATGCTGATGATGAAGGAAGACTATTAATGGTGGAAATTACATGGAACCAAAAACAAATTTTGATGATTGCGATATATGCCCCCAATGAGAAACAAGACCAATTTTTTCAGCAACTATATGATAAGTTAATGGAATTAAACTATCAAAACCTTTGTATTCTTGGAGACTTTAATGCGATAACTGATGCAAAACAGGATTATAAGAGCTACAAACAAGGGAAAAAAGGGGGAAATACCTTATCTAATTCTTTTCTAAAGATGAAAGACGAATTAGGTATACAAGATATATGGAGAGAAATGAATCCAGATAAAGCACAATATACATTTTATTCAAATAGGCATAAATCCTGGTCACGAATTGATATGATATGGACTTCTTATGATTTAAAGACTATGATACAGGAGATTGAAATAGAACCTAATATTTGGGCAGACCATAATCCAATTAGAATGACGTGGAAAGGAACTAGAAAGAAACTAAGATGGCGGCTGAACAAAGCTATATTGAAAGAAAAGGATTTTTTTTAAAAATAAATAAGAAAGAAGAAACTTCCATTCAAAATGTATGGGATACAGCGAAAGCTTATTTTAGGGGCGTGGCTATAACCTATGTGGCCAAAAAGAATAAAGAAAAGAAACAAACACAACTTAGATTGAAAGAACAATTTAGTAAATTGGAAATGGAGCTACGAAATGATCCACAAAAGAAAGAATTGAAGACACAGATAAATTAATAAAACACAAATTAAATTTAATGGAAATGGACATAAGGGCACAACAGATTAAACGATGTAAACAGAATTTCTTTGAAAATGCCAATAAACCCGGAAGATGGTTGGCATATAAATTGAAAAAAGAAAGAGAAAAAAGATTGATAAGTAAACTACAAGACACAAAAGGCCAATTGTACTGTCACAATGATGCAATTAAAAAAATTACTACAGCTTATTATGAGACACTTTATAAAACTGAGGTGGTTTCGAATGAGACAATACAGGAATATTTAAAAGAAGCGGACCTTCCAAAGGTACCAGAGAATATGCAATACATATTAAATGAGAACATAACAATGATGGAGATTACAGAGGCGATAAAAAAACAAAAAAAGGATAAAACTCCAGGACCTGATGGTCTCCCTGCAGAATTTTATATAGCTTTACAAGACATTGTCAGTCCGATTTTGAAAGACCTTTGTAATGAAGCTTTTTCAGAGACAAAAATACCAAATTCCTGGAAAGAAGCTAACATCTCTCTTATACCTAAAGAAGACACTGATTGTACACAAATCAAAAACTATAGACCAATATCTTTATTAAACGTGGATTATAAAATATTTACTACAATAATGGCAGAAAGAATGAAGACATTTTTGACTGAATTTGTCCATTCAGACCAAAATGGCTTTTTACCAAAAAGGCAGATAAAGAATAATTTAAGGATTATTTTAAATGTGTTGGAGTATTATGAAAACCATCCGGGGAAACAGTTGGCACTCATATTTCTTGATGCGCAAAAAGCTTTTGATAATCTTAATTGGCAATTTTTGTTTCAACAGTTGAAGGAGATGGACTTTGGCGGAAATTTTATAAATGCAATTCAAGCAATTTATAATAAACAATCAGCAAGGATACTTATAAATGGAGATTACACAGACAGCTTTGAAATTAAAAAAGGCACAAGACAGGGATGTCCATTGTCCCCTTTGTTATTCATTTTTACATTGGAAGTGTTGGCTAGAAATATTAGGCAAGATATTGAGATTAAAAGATTGGAGATAAAAGATCAAAAATACAAACTACAGGCTTTTGCGGATGATTTAGTTTTTATTTTGGAGGAACCATTAGAGACAGCTGTTAAACTCTTGCGGAAAATAGAGAAATTTGGAGAAGTGGCGGGGTTGAAGATAAACAGGGAAAAGACTAAAGTATTAACGAAGAATTTAACAGATAAACAAAAAATTCAATTTGCTAAAAAGACAGACCTTCAAATAGCTAAAAAAGTTAAATATTTAGGTATCTATTTAACTTCAAAATATACAACAATAAAAGAAGACAACTACGAGAGATTACTAAAACAAATAAAAGTGGACTTGGAGAAGTGGAAAAATCTTCAATTATCATTATTAGGAAGGATAGCGACTGTTAAGATGAACATTTTACCTAAGCTAATTTTTCTTTTTCAAACAGTTCCTGTCAAGTTAAATCAAAAAATTTTCGATGAATTAAATGCTACAATAATCAGATTTATATGGGAAGGTAAAAAAGCTAGAATTAAAATTAAATTATTACAAGATTCTAAAGACAGAGGGGGCTTTGGACTCCCGGATTGGAGACTTTACTATCAGGCAGCTATTTTGCTTTGGCTTAAAGAATGGATTACATTGAGAAACAAAAGGCTTCTTTATTTATAGGGGCATGATTTGCAATTAGGTTGGCATGCATTTTTGTGGTATGAGAAAAATAAAGTACATAAATATTTTCAAAATCATGCTATAAGGAATGTATTGTTTTCAGAGTGGGAAAAAATTAAACATAAAATTTATATGAAAATACCTGAGTGGATTTCGACAATGGAAGCCTTTTCCTACCCAAATTTAATTAATTATGATAAACTCGTTAGCTATAAAGATATTTTGGACAAAGATGGGAAACTTAAAGACAGACAAATTCTTCAGCAACAGGGTATTGACTTAACATGGTGGTCTTACTTGCAAATTCAGACAAGATATGAAAAAGATATAAAGTCTACAGGATTTTATAAAGAACAGACACCGCTAGATAAAATATTGTTAAAAACTGATGAACATTTGATTAAAAAACTCTATAAATTTCTGCTAAGCTGGAAGATGGAAGAAGAGCAAGTAAAAGAAACAATGATAGTATGGGCTAAGAACTTTGGATATTCTATAGACTTAGAAGATTGGCAAAAATTATGGGATCGAAATATTAAACTTACTAAAGCGGCTGCATATAAGGAGAATTTATATAAAATGTTTTATAGATGGCATATGACACCAGTTAGACTAGAGAAAATGTTTAAAAATGTATCAAATATGTGTTGGAAATGTAAACAAAAACCAGGAACTTATTATCATATCTGGTGGATATGCCCTAATGCAAAGATATATTGGCTTAAAATTCACAGATGGCTAGAAAAGATGACTAAGATACAGATAGAATTCAAACCGGAATTGTTTTTATTAGGAATATTAAGATCTAATTACGGAAAAGAGAATGAATATTTAATTTTACATATATTAACAGCCGCGAGAATAGCATTTGCCCAATTTTGGAAAAATGAAAAGATACCACCTGACCAGATTATTATTATGAAAATATTGGAATGTGCAGAAATGGATAGATTAACTTTAGAAATTAAAGAGAAAGAAGACACAATTTTCTTTAAAACATTGGAAAATTTTTATCAATGGTTAGCAATAAGATAGAATGAAAAAAGATGATGAAATTAAATAAGATAAATGATGTACTTTCTTTTGAATATTATTTTTTAACTTTTTGGCTAGATGTTTACATTTAACTATAATTAATTATAATTAATAAGCGTTATATTGATATTTATATGTAACTATATTTACTTAGTAATACATCATTAATAGTATACTGATTATTGTTACTTATAGAATGAATGATATGTATTGGGTTAAGTTTTTACCATTAATAGTGATAAATTTATTAATATAGCTTTTTAGTATTATGTTAATTATGCATACTTAATATGTATACCCGGACGACAGTCTGCTTGCTAAAGCGTTGATTTATTGTTGGGGGTAACCCCATTATTGTATCTATCCCTACCCTTGGTTTAATCCTTGTTTTTTTACCCTATGTTATACCTTTACCTACCCTTCCCTTTCTATCCCGATAAAAATAATAAAAAATATTTAAAAAATAAAAAATAAAAATAAAACAATAATTATTTCTATCATAAACATATAACTGTTATATTTTAATGTTTCTCAACTATATTCTATTACATATATACTATCAAATATTTTTTATAAATCCATCCAAATTCCTAAAAGTTCCTCAATTATTTCAGTTTAGTCCACTTAATACATTGCTAATTAACTTTCAATTCTTATAAGTAAAAATATCAGTAATATTTCACCAATCTCAATCTAACTCCTTTAGTTTTAAATTTTCCAATTTTCCCTATTGCCATTCCAAACCATAATCAAATCCATAATTTAAATCTAATGTTGACTCAGACCAAAATAACCTTAAAAATCTCAAAAGTAATAGCTCAATCAAAGTCTCTAAGAACCCTTTTTACCCATCAGATAAAATTTTAACTCTCATTTTTAAATCTAATTCTAGCTTTCTTTTTGTGCCAGGCAGGTTTCCACAGTAGGGCCTCTAGTTCCTCCCATCTTAGTGTTTGGCTATAAGCATTTTCCCACCATTGAGTCCAATCATAGTCTTCTTCTCTTTTATCCAGTGTTATCTGCACTATCATATTGTCAGCGTTTTTTGTGCCTTGTGTTTGGAAGTCCATTCCTGTTGCTTTTACAATTGTAAATGTTTTAGTTGAATTCTGCCTTTGCTCATCAGGAATCTCCATCATTTGCATGTGGGGTGTATCCTCTTCCTCATCAGTAAGTTGTGGGTATATTTCATCCATCTCGTTAAATTGTAGATCTGATTGTGTATCATAGTCAGTCAGGATTTGAGCCTGAGTTTTCAATTCTGAAACCCCCTTTTTCCCAAGCATTTCAACGTGTTCTCTAAATTCCACTCTCATTTCTAAAAAAATTTCTAATATAAGTCCATAATTAATCTGTGAATAGGATTCCATCCTCTCTTTTTTCAGCGTTGTAAAATATAGAGTCCAAACCGAAATAGGGAAAGGCAAATAGTCAAGTCCAGCACAGAAACAAAAAAAAAACAGCAAGAGTCCCAATCAGTAACAGTCAATCATTATATTATAATCCTAGAATGGAAAAGAAAAATCCATTTTTTGGAAGTATGTTCAATATTGTAAAGTCAAACGTGGTACAAGTAGAAACTTGAGCAAGTTCCAAAGGAAATATACCAGTCTGGGCGTCACGCCAAGATCAGGGAGTGAAAGTTCAGCTGAAGATAGTTATTTTGTATCAAAGTTTCTGGGCTTCACGCCAAGTTCCAGGCTAGCTTGTAGCCATAACAATCCACATGAGTCCACCCAGAAAACAGGAAGTTTTTTTTTTTTTGAAGTAGGCAATACTGTTCAGGAGGGGGGGAGGGAAAAAAGCACTCCATCCCCCTCCCTAAAGGTTTTCACTTAAACTAAAGATAAACAAGCCAAAAAAGAAGGAGTCACAATAAGGATTTTTTTCAGGATGCCCGAATTAGAAGCTCGTATGAACAAAAAAAAAGAAAAAAAAAAAAGAAAAAAATAATTATTTTTCCAAAGCCCATTTTCCCCAGTATCGGAACGCTGCCTTCTCAAACTAGGGAAATAGTCCTTAAAGCTATTAACAGGGAAGTAGATAGTTTAACAAGAGGGAAGGAAAGGTCTCACCCGGATCTTCCACGGTGGTTCTTTTTGCTTAGATGTTGCTGTGACTTTCGGCTGGAGCAGCTAAGTGATCGGCCATGTTACTGGCCGATCTTTTCCCCGTCGGCCCAAAGGTGATTTCTCGGACCGCAGAGGGAGCTGCCGCTCCCTCCGCGATCAACGAGTGCCCTCCTCTACGGTGGTCGCCCCTCCAGGGCAACTTTCGACCCTGTCCAGGGTCTACCGGCGGGGGGAAACCGGACGGGAAAGAGAGCAAGTTCTTTGCACGTCCGCTGGCGCTGCCACCGGATCCGGAAGTCGCCAGTGGGAATTTTTGATCTCCTATAGGGCTTTGAGCGTTCCTATCATTATAACTTTTAATGGCAGCATTCCTGATTAGTTGCCGCTCCTCTGGATTAAAAACAATATTTAGGATAGAATTTAGTTCATCCCAAGTATATATATTTGGCCCTAATAAATTATCAAACTGTTCAGCCACCCCTAAGGGGTCTTCTATCAAATTTTTCATGTCCTTTTTAAACATTGTCACTTCACTACTTCTCAGAGGTTCCTGGATATATCCTATAACAGGGACCCCTTGTCTCATTCCACTAGCCACTTCCTTTAATGGGAACTGATTTATGGGTTGCATGTTTGAACAATTTTTTGTTATGGTTTCTTCTTTCCCTTGCAATTGATTCAGTTTAGTTTTCAATTCTGATAAGTCTTCTAACACTTGTTTATTTTGTACATCTTCCTCTTTAAAAGGAAGTTTACTAATATTAGGATTATATGGTGGGGGTGGATTCCATTTCAATTGTACATAATCCCCTTCTTCATTTGCATTACCTTCTTTATTTTCTAACACAAAGTCTCCAGCTGGTTGTTTACTCTGACCGAGGAATAAATAATCAATCTCTGGAGGCCATTTATCTGGTGTCCAGATTACTGCATAATTAATTTCCTCAGGAGTTTTATCCTTCTTATTTAACACATAATTATATAAAGACTGACACATAAAGTAATTAAAACTTCCTAACCTTGGCCATTGAGTCCCTTCATCTATTTGCTTTTGTCCCCAGATAAAATAACAGTATTGAATCATTAAATTCTTATCTAAATCTTTTACCATCCTGTGATAAGGAGGATTCTTCCATCCGGCCAGAATCTTGCCAAGGGGACTGTTGGGGTGTATGGAAATTTTAGCCATCTCCCCCTTCACCTCCTCTTGATCCTCACGGCTCCTCTTGGAAGGTCTATTACCCATGGGTGACTACCGTTCAGTCCTCAAGTCCTGACCGATCTAATGAGACCACCATTCACTTCACCAAGTCGCTTTATCTGTTTCCGGCCAATCTCCTCGCGGAGGTATGGTAACACGTACTCAGGAGTCCACTGTCATTTCGCCTTGCCAGCCCTAATGGCCCTCAGGGCATCTCATTCACACTCTCACAGATCTCAGACTCAGACTGACCTACCCACCCAGCCGCCCAGGTAAATGTGAAAAATCCTTTATTTTCTTACCTGGGTCTGTGCACAGTTTCCCGGCGTTGGATATGCGACCCACCTCATCAGTTGCAGAAGCTTCCTATCTTACTCTGCTTCCCACCTCATCAGTTTCTGGAATGTCCTTATCAACTCTGCTTCCAGGAATCCGCTATTTGGGGTCTGGTTCCTCACAGGTGCTGGGCCGGTTGTCGTCGCCCTCTGGAAACCGTCAAAATCGATGTGGCGCCTGTTCCCTATGGGAGTGGCGACCCCCGGGGTCCGGGGACCGTTTGGATATCCCAGGACGAGCCCCCAGGTTGTTTGGAGCGTTTTGCTCAGAATTTTAAAAATAAATAAATTCAAATACTCACTTGGGATTCCAGGAACGGAGTTTTATTGAAATTTAAAATTTTTGCAAAAGTTGGTGGTCTTAGTCTCTTGCAGAAGATCAAGCCACACCAATAATTGTTAAAATCACATATTTATACCCTTTTCACGATGCTGGTTTCCCCCCACCCCTATCGCACTCAAGCCTACCTGCTCCCCCACCCCGATCAGCTAATCCGAAGCGCTTAAACATAATAAATTTTGTTCATACCCTCCCAGGAAAAAGGCCCCTTGCACCTGTTGTACCTGCATCATTTAACCGTTTAACCATGACCTTTAGCTTAGCATAAGCTCTAATCTTTATTTTTGTGTTTCCTCTGCTTGCGGTTATGCCTAGCTTCTGTTAACCTACTTATATAAACCACAACAGCTTATCTTGCAAGTGCCAAAGCCCCTAAAGTTAAAAGCCTAAGTTACTCCATTTTATAATTGATAAATTCACTCCTTAAATTTTAGTTAAGATTAAATATCATTAAGCAATTTCTAATCTACATATTTGTATATATATTTTTACCTCTTACACCTCCACTAGAAAGTCACCATACAACCAGAGTGGAACAGATCTTCCCAGTGCTACATCACCCAGAGGCCTGTGAAAGCTGCAGAGAAAGGAAGGAGTCCTGGAACCATTGGTCCCCAGGTGAAGCCTCAGAAGACAACTGGGAAAACTATGGGGGGAGGGTGGAAACTCACTGTAAGGTTTTCTTTCTTGCCGTATTTGTACTGTAATAAGTAGTCACATGGATTCATGGAGGGATGGCATTTGGGAATGGTTGACACAGCAAGTACTGAACACCTTGGACTGCTGTCTGATGGGAGGGAAAATTTGTCCAGGATGCTTGTATTGCCTGTTTTGTATGAGTAGCTGCATGTACACATGCACACACACACCATTCAGAATCACACTGAGTCTATCCCCTTCACCTTTCAGTAAAGCTCCAGGCTGGTTCTTGCCCTGTGGCACTAAAGCTTTGCATGCACAACTTCCTGCAAATTCCAAGGGGGAGGGAATCAGGCCCCCTCAGGCGATTTGCAATTCATATGCTTTCACTGAGGATGTAGCAGGAAAGAGATCTCCCAAACCCAAGCCCTGAATATGTTGCACTGGTAGACTCAGAGTGATGGTCCTAGGGCTCACTGTGTGCAATTTAATAGCCTGGCTTGCACACTGGCTAACCTCAATTGGACATCACAAACCTGGATGCACTGAACTAAGAGCTAAGGCAGGAAACGACCCTTGAAAATGGGCAGCCAGTGGTTATGTACTGAGGAAAAACATGGCTGTGAAGAATTTTGGGAGGCATGTGCAGACCTGACTGGAAGCTCAAAGTGACATCCAACATTTGAAAATAATTGGCACAGAATATTGGACACTATACATTTCTTTTCCATCTAACAGAACTTTTGCCCTGACTTTTAGACCTTTATGGGTTGGAAGCTCCCCTTTTGGGAGCCACTGCAGGGATCTTTTTCTGCTGCCTCTATTAGTGCCTTCCCTTTTTGCATTAAGAGTTTAAAAGCTTGTTTTCTGATTACAAATCCTAGCTATCTAGTTATAAAAATGCTTCTATTTCTAACAATCTATTCTTAACCATATTCAAACCTCTAATCAATAATATAGCATCCCCTCTATTAGGTCAAAGCTTCTGTTTCTTTCTACCTTACTCTAGCTTTCTTTCTTTGCCAACTAACTTTCCAAGTCAGTGCATTTGGATCATCAAATAATTCTTCCTCTATTTTTATATATATTATTTGGAACAAGAGAAACAATATGGTTAAAATGTTTTTGGAAGAGCTAGCCCATTGATATTCATTAAACCGCCTCCCTCCTTCTCTGGTACCCCACAGTTCTAATAACTTTATCTTCCATTCCATCAGCTTTCCTTCCTTGTCATCCAGTATGTTCTGAAACCTTGGTTTATAAAATGTCTTTTCCGTTTCCAATATTATCGTTATATCTTCTGAGTTTTCATTTATCCGAGTCTGGTCATTTGTTTCCTCCTTTGGATCATCAATGTTTTTGTCAGTGTTCTCTAGTTTTCCTTCTATTTTGTGGGTTGCTGGTTCCTTCTCTGTAGTTGTCTTCTGAGTTTGTAGATTTGAATTAGAAAATTGTTCTTTTATCTCCTTTGAGCTATTAGTAACCTGCTCACAAGCTAGAATAATTGTTTTTTGTATTAATTTCAGCATGGAGAGAATTTCTTTCTGTGTTTCATCAGTATTTTCTTGATGCTATGGCAAGTTAAGGCTGCTGGGAACAGATGTTAAAGATGATGTTTTACTATTTAACGCTGAGTATGAAACATCAACATTAAGAAAACTCAACATTAAGAAAACCAAAATCATGGCATCCGGCCCTCTCAATTCCTGGCAAATAGATGGGGAAGAAATGGAGGTAGTGACAGATTTTATCTTCCTGGGCTCTAAGATCACCACAGATGGGGACTGCAGCCAAGAAATTAAAAGACGCTTGCTCCTGGGGAGGAAAGCTATGGCAAATTTAGACAGCATACTAAAAAGCAGAGACATCACCCTGCCAACAAAAGTACGTATAGTCAAGGCCATGGTTTTCCCAGTTGCAATGTATGCTGTGAAAGTTGGACCATAAGAAAGGCTGAACGCAAAGAAATTGAGGCCTTTGAACTATGTGCTGGAAGAAACTCCTGCGAGTCCCTTTGGACTGCAAGGCGATCAAACCGGTCAGTCCTAGAGGAGATCAACCCTGACTGCTCCTTAGAAGGCCAGATCTGAAGTTGAAACTCAAGTACTTTGGCCACCTAATGAGAAGAAGGACTCCACTGGAGAAGAGCCTAATGCTGGGAAAGATTGGGGCATAGAAGAAGGGGACGACAGAGAATGAGGTGGCTGGATGGAGTCACTGAAGCAGTAGGCGTGAGCTTAAATGGACTCCAGAAGATGGTAGAGGACAGGAAGGCCTGGAGGAACGTTGTCCATGGGGTCGCGATGGGTCGGACACGACTTCGCAACTAACAACAACAATGAAACATCCATTTTATTTTATTTTTATAAGTAGCCTTTATAGATTTATCCAACCGACTGTCCGTTCCTGAATCTCCCCTAAGCAGATATAAGTAAAGTTCAAATTTTTCTGTCCAATAAAAAATATATCCTTTCTGTCCAGGGAGAGAGAAGAATCTTTGAGGGTTGTTTAACAATCAAGATTTATAATCCAAAGTGTTCCAAAAAAAAATCCACAATGCAGTTCTGAAAGTCAGTATGTATGTTCAAAATTCAGACAGGCCAAATTTAAAATGTTTATCATCTCTGCCACATAGATAAGCAGCCCCCAAGCCTGTTCCTTTTTTTTCTCAACTGTAATTCTCAATAATAAAATAGTTCCAATAGTTTATATTGTTAAACTTTTCAAGTCTTTTTCTTTAGAAAAATAAAATAAAAAGGTCTTTAAAACACTTTTGGTCCCCAAATTTTCAAGCTGTAAGTATATTTTAATTCCAGATAAGTCTTATAGGTTTCGCCAGTGTCCCCAAGTATTAATTCACCGCTTTTTTTTTCTGAGGGAGTGGGGTGGAAATTCCCTTTCCCTCTTTCATGGGGGGGGGGGGGGGGAACGCTTTGGGCAGATTTTCAGGAAGAGGTCTTAAAATCATGAAGAAAGGATCAGGTCTCACCCAGTTTCATCCACGTTGCGGTAAAGTTGCTTGGTAGTGCTTGTTGACTTCCGTTGTCCGCAGCTTAGGACTGGCTACACGAATGCAGCCAGTCTTTCCTCCGCCGGTTTGGAGGGCTTCCTCAGATCAAACAGGGGGGCTGCCACCCCCCTGCAATCAACGAGGGTCCCCTCCTTGCTTGCCGCCTCTACGGGGCAACTTTCAACCCTTTCCAGGGTCCCCCAGCAGGGTGAAACCAGATGTGAAAGACGGAGCCCCATCTTCCTGCGTCTGCATTGCCGCGACATCCCAACTGGAAGTCTTGGTATGAAAAGGGAAATAAGAATATGTTAAGAACTTTGAATAAGGGATTCTTTTGGTTGCCCAAATACAACTTGTTTTGAAATTATAAATGATTGGGACACTTTGAACATGGATGGGAAACTAAAATTGAAAATAAAGCAAAAATAGGATATGGATTAAATAAGTGGAAATTGAATGCAAATGCAATTAAGATATGTTTTGGCTAGGAAAGATATTCTAAACTGATATTATTGATAATATTAGAAAAATGTAACAAATGTTGATATGTAATTGTATGTTTACTAACAATAATAAGAATTGTGTTTGCTTAATGCAGAAAAATTGTTATTACCAGAAGAAGAGAGGATGTACTGGCGGGTGTAACATTGGACCTAGTTGGAAAAACTTATATGTATCACCAAATTCTTAATGGACTCAGTCATCATGTTGTCTATTGAGTACTTGTTTGTGAAAATAGAAAATTAATAAAACATTTGTAGCGGGGCTGTCTGAAAGTGTCTGCAGGAGCCTGGCTGGGGAGAGAGAGATTGGGACAGCTGCTGCCGGTTTTGGGCGCGGCAGGCGTGGACGAGGGGGAAAGACAGAAAAGGAAGGAAGGAAAGGAGAGAGGGGGTGGTGGTTGTTGCAATTCGCCAGGTGAAGCCAAAGAGGGGTTGGAGGTTTTAAGCTGATCCCTTCTTGTGGAGGAGGGGGAGAGGAGAGAGTGAGAGAGAGTGAGGGGGTGGAATTTTACTGCTTTCTTTCGCAAGGGGGATATCCCAAGTGGAGGCAAGAGTGTGTGTGTGGAGAAAGTAAGTTGCTGGGGCTGTTCACCTCAGATTTTAATAATAAAGGATAAGGGGGGAGGGGTTTGACACTGACGGGGCCTGAGACTGCAAGAAGCAACAGAAGAGGAAGAGATGCTGCTGCTGTTGTGAAGACTGAAGGCCATCCAAACTGTGATTATTGCTGCTTGTGCAAGTTTTAGACATTGTGGGGAGTTGCCCTGGGGGGGCGAGCCGTTACTGCTGTGCTAGGTTTGCCACCAACCATATTGTGAAGTTCGCAGATGATACAACAGTAGTGGGCCTTATTCAGGATGACAAGGTGGAAGCTTACTGCAAGGAGGTTGAGGGGTTGGTGAACTGGTGTAAGGAAAACAGCCTAGTTTTAAATACAAGAAAAACCAAAGAGATCATTGTTGATTTCAGAAAAGGCAGGTACAGCCACACTTCTCTGTGCATTAATGATTCACCTGTGGAGATGGTTACCAGCATCAAATTCCTGGGTGTGCAGCTAACGAGTAGGCTGACTTGGTCGCTAAACTGTGAGAAACTGGTGAAGCGGGCACAGCAGCGCCTGCATTTTCTGCGCCGCATGAGAAAAGCACATCTTCCTTCCCCTGTCCTGACCACTTTCTACAGGGGGAGAATCGAGAGCATCCTGTCATACAGCATCACAGTCTGGTTTGGAGGCATCACTGCTTCAGACAGGAAGGCGGTGCAGAGAGTGGTGAGGATGGCCGAAAAGATCATTGGCGGTTCCCTCCCTACCATCCAGGACATAGCACAGAAGCGTTGCTTGAGCAGGGCCCGCAAGATTTTCTGGGACACTACACATCCTCTTCACGACCTGTTTTCCTTGTTACCTTCTGGGAGGAGGCTTCGTGGTATCCGTAGCAGAACATCCAGATTCAGCCATATTTCATTCCATACAGCATCAACCTTGCGAACTCTCAAACTTCCTCCTTGCGTTATATATTCAAGATGGACAGTATTTAATATTTATTTGCTATGTATATGTAGGGATGTGGGTCTATATATATGTTGTACATAGTATGTTTAGGTGTGTGTCATGTATATGTTTCACTTTGAGAGCGGGCAACTAAATTTCATTTTTTATGTGTGCCATTGTGCCCACAATATAAAAATGACAATAAAGGTTATTTATCTTACTGCAGCACACTGACTGCTTTTGTTCGTGTTTTACTGCTGCCTGGAGCCGGAGGTTTTCTCCTCCCCACTTGTTTCCAAAAGGTTGCTGAGGAATCATTGACTATTGCTGCTATGACAGCCTGGGGCTGCTAGACACCACCACAGCATTGACTATTGGGGTTAGGGGCTGGTCATCTTTGTTCCTGGAAGCCCCTCCCTGACGACAAGAGCCAGCCACCTCCTCACTTCGTGTGAGCCTCTGTTAGAAGAGACACTTTACTAACCCCTAGAGAGCACAGCTGCAGAGCTCGACCGAGGGGAACGGGGCTGGGAGGGCCTGGGCTTTGGGCGGCCTCTGAGGAGGTAACGCTACACATTTATTGAAAAAAAAAGAGTTTAAAAGCTTGTTTATCAAGTCTCCCTGACCAGATCAATTTTAATCTTATGCCAGTAAAAGTGTGTCACTCACACTCTTATGGCACAAAGGGGGGATTGTGGGAAGAATCCAGAGAAAGAAATATTTTGGGGAATAATAAAAAGGCAGAATATATTTCCCCAAAGGAATAATGGAGAAGATCTTTAAAAAAGACAGAAACCAGCCCCAGCCCCTCTCCCCCAAGCAGAAAACTCAGCAGAGGCCAGCTTTTAGAAATGCAAATTCAATAATCCTTTCAGAAAGGTTTGAGCCTTCCAGCTAGAAACTGAAGAAATTAGGAAGACAAAGACCCCTAAAATCTACATACCCCCACCCAAATTCTAAGGACAGGAAACATAATAGGATTAACCCACCAATACCAAAAGGGCACACTCAGACTCAAGTCAAAGTACATGTCACAGGAAATACAAAGACTCAAACAGGAAGAACTCCAAACAAAAGCTCAAGAAGGTATAAAAACCCACCACTCCCAGCTACATGTGGTCAGCTTTCCCAGAGCCATCTTTCTGTCTGGCTCTCCTCTTCAATAAACTACAACCTTCTTTCTAAGGCAGTCTCCATTTTGATTATTCCCAGCTTGGACTGGACCCTGATGAAGATTTTTCTTTCAACAATTTATATTCCTCATTTCTTAAAATAAAAACCCAACACTACTAACCAAATTGATTTGACCCAAGTTTATTCTTTTAGTACAGCCACAAAAAGGAATCCAGTTTATTTTATGCAACTATTTCAACCTCCCAGAATTACTCAGATGGTGAGACGGGTGGTATATAAATTTAATAAACTTTTGAAGCACAAACTTATAAATATATCTTTCTCAAAATATATTGTGTGCAAATATTTCATTGGTTGCCCTAGCAGCCCAAGAGAAACCTAT
The DNA here is from genome assembly GCA_023970755.1 of Azemiops feae. Taxonomy (NCBI): domain Eukaryota; kingdom Metazoa; phylum Chordata; class Lepidosauria; order Squamata; family Viperidae; genus Azemiops; species Azemiops feae. Next base: position 147,872 of record JALGBA010001673.1, on the reverse strand, counting down.
GGAGGATGCTGACAGCTCCCTCACAGAAGACCTAAAAGCTCTGGGGAAGTTTTTTGCTGACTGGAGGCTCATCCCAAGCATGAGCAAAACAAAAACAATGTGTTTCCACCTTAATAACAAACAAGCAAAAAAAGTTCCAAAGGAATAGAATAGAATAGAATAGAATAGAATAGAATAGAATAGAATAGAATAGAATAGAATAGAATAGAATAGAATAGAATAGAATAGAATAGAATAGAATAGAATAGAATAGAATAGAATAGAATAGAATAGAATAGAATAGAATAGAATAGAATAGAATAGAAATCTGGAAGGGACCTTGGAGGTCTTCTAGTCCAGCCCCCCGCTCAAGCAGGAGAACCTATACCATCTCAGATAAGTGACTGTCCAGTCTCTTCTTAAAAACCTCCAGTGATGGAGCGCCCACGATTTCTGAGGGCAAGCTGTTCCACTGGTTAATTGTTCTCACTGTTAGGAAGTTTCTCCTTAATTCCAGGTTGCTTCTCTCTTTGATCAGTTTCCAACCATTGTTTCTTTTCCTGCCCTCTGGTGCTTTGGAGAATAGTTTGACCCCCTCTTCTTTGTGGCAGCCCCATAGATATTGGAATACTGCTATCATGTCACCCCTATTTCTTCTTTTCTCTAGACTAGCCAAGCCCAATTCCTGTAGCTGTTCTTCATATGTTTTCGTCTCCAGGCCTTGGGTCATCTTAGTTGATCTTCTCTGAACTTTTTCCAAGGTCTCAACATCTTTTTTGTAATATTGTGACCAAAATTGGTTGCAGTATTCCAGGTGTGGTCTCACTAGGGTTTTATAAAGCGGTACTAATACTTCGCTAGGATTGTAATGCTAATACTAACCCAGGATTGTATTAGCTTTTTTGGCTGCTGTTGCACACTGCTGGCTCATAGTCAAGTGATCGTCCACTAGGACTCCAAGGTCCCTCTCACAGTTACTGTTTTTGAGCCAGGTCTCGCCTAATCTGTACTTATACCTTTGATTTTTCCTGCCTAAATGTAAAACTTTGCTTTTCTCCACATTAAAATTCATTTTGTTGGATAGGGCCCATTGTTCAAGTTTGTCAAGTTCTTTTTGGATCCTGAGCTTGTCTTCTGGGGTGTTGGCTATTCCTGCCAGTTTAGTGTCAGCTGCAAATTTGATGAGTTCCCCTTCTATTCCCTCATCTAAGTCATTAATGAAGATATTGAAGAGTACTGGGCCTAAGATGGAGCCTTGTGGTACCCCACTGCTTACTTCTCTCCATTGAGGACTACTCCTTGAGTATGGTTTGTATACTTCAACAACAGCCTGCTGCCTTACAATCCCTTTCCAAAATACCCTGGCGGAACACTGGATCAAACTCTCTCTTATAAGAAACACATAGAGAATACTGTAGCAAAAATACCAGAAGTAACATCCTCCATAAACTTTGTGGAACTACAATCATATGAAAAAGAAAGTATACCCTCTTTCAGTTCTATGGTTTTATATATCAGGACATAGTAAAAATAATCTGGTCCTTAGCAGTTCTTAAAAGTAGCTAAATACAACCTCAGATGAACAACACATGACATATTACACCATGTCATCATTTATTTTACAAAAAGAAAGCCAAAATGGAGAAGCTATGTGTGAAAAACTAAGTACACCCTTACTGCTTCCATAGGTATAAACTAACTAAGTAGCAGTCAGGTGATGCTAATCAAGTGCCCTTGATCAATTGATCATCAGCAAGTGTGACTACCTCTTTAAAGCTGAAGTTTGAGGATTTTGCTACTCTACAGCATTGAGGTATGTGTTGACATAATGGCAAAGAGTAAAGACATCAGCAATGATCTTAGAGAAGCAACTGTTGCTGCCCATCAATCTGGGACGGGGTATAAGGCCATTTCCAAACAATTTAAAGTCTATCATTCTACAGTGAGAAGGATTACTCACAAATGGAAAATATTCAAGATAGCTGCCAATCTTCCCAGGAGTGGACATTCCAGCAAATTCACCCCAAGGTCAGACCATGCAATACTCAGAGAAATTGGAAAAAAATTCCAAGAGTTACATCTCAGACTCTACAGGCCTCAGTTAGCAGGTTAAATGTTAAAGTTCATGACAGTACAATTAGAAAAAGACTGAACAAGTATAGTTTGTTTGGAAGGGTTGCCAGGAGAAAGCCCTGTCTCTAATAAGAACATGGCAGCACAGCTTAGGTTTGCAAAGTTGCATCTGAACAAATCACAAGACTTCTGGAACACTGTCCTTTGGACAGACGAGACCAAAGTGGAGATGTTTGGCCATAATGCACAGTGCCACGTTTGGCGAAAAACCAAACACAGCATATCAGCACAAACATCTCATACCAACTGTCAAGCACAGTGATGGAGGGGTGATGATTTGGGCTTGTTTTGCAGCCAAACTATAAAAGTGAGACTCAATTGTTAGCTAAAATGGAGTCTCAAAGGGGGGAATAAGGCAGGACATAAAACAAGACATAGGTCATAAAACAGGACATGAGTCTTAAATGCGTGTATTAGTTAGAAGAAGCAAAAAGGAAGTGGAAAATGTCAAACCACAAGTTCATCTGTCGGTCACATATGAGTGTCAAGCTTGAAGCTCTGTTACAGTTAACCACATATGTCTCGTTTCTATGTCTCGCTCTCGCTGGTAGCTAACCACAAATGTGCTGCCGGAAACTTAGATGCTTTGGCAAGACACCTGTGACCTCGATCCATGAGAGGGGGACAAGATATTTAGCTACTCTAGCATAGCAACAAGGGGGCTGAAAGGGGGCTGTAATTCAAGTAACCAATCAATGCTAACAAGTTACATTTCCGTGTTTTGCTGCTTCTAAAAGAGTATATATGTACTTGTTATTCCATGAGAAGGTGTTCAGAGGTTGTTATGATTTTTGCTCTGAACCTTTGCGCAAATAAACCAACTTCTTTTGATTCCGCAGTCTGAGTCTTGTGGTTTTCTGCAACATTTTTCTGTCGACTCCGCTCGGGACTTGGAGCGATATTTCGCTGAGGACGGCACGGACCGACCGGTGCCCAATCGGGGCCGTCACGCTAAACCTTCAGCCGGCACGGATGATTTCTCCGGAAGGAGGCGGACGGCACCGGAGGGGTATTTGGTGGACAACCGACCAATCCAAGAACCTGAACGGAATCAAAACAAGTCACGAAACAAAGCCGGTTGGAAAACAAGACGCCTGCAGGCAAGTATTGTGGAATTGTAGGCCCACTCGTTTTGAGAGTGGAAGAGGGGGCCTGATCACCCCCCTGGGTCCGGGATCGGCGCATCCTAAAGAGGCCCAAGAGTTGTTGTGTGGGTGGTTAAGCCATTGCAGTTCCTGTTGGTGACCGTTGGAACGTCCGGCATCACAGGTCAGTGGCAGTGTCTTAGAAAATGGGTGGTGAAAGAAGTGTCCCTCGGACACCTCTTCAGTGTATGTTGAGGAATTTTAAGAAAGATTTTAGGATGCAATGTAAGGCTGAATTGCTGGCAGCTGCATTGTCAGGCAATTCCAGAACCCTAGGAAGGAATCAGTGTGTTTTATGTAAGGAAGAGGGACATTGGCAACGTGAACGTCCTAAAAGGTTTGAACTTGGAAAAATAGAACAGGGACGTGGACATTTAACTCGAGAAGTCAAAATATATGATTTCCAGGGAGAAGGAAGAGGAAAAATGTTTTGTCCATATGGATTCCAAGGAAGAGGTCGAGGCCAATTTCAAGAACAAGTGGAGGCCATAGGCTTGGCCGCTGCTGAACAATGGCCTGAGGACTGAAGGGGGCCGGGGTTTAAGTCAAGCCCCTCCTGAACCCTTGGTCCGAATGAAGATAGGGGGCAATAATGTGACCTTTTTAGTAGATACAGGGGCATCTCGATCTGTAGTTACTAAGTTATTGGCTCCCTTCTCTGCTGATGTCATAAATGTACAGGGAGTTGATGGTTCAGTAAATTGTCACCCTTTTCTAAAGCCCCTGAGATGTTCCCTAAATGGACGGGACATTGAACACCAATTCCTATATATGCCTGAGTGTCCCATTCCCTTATTGGGTCGAGACATGTTATGTAAAATGGGGGCAACTTTGTCATTTGAAAAAGACGAAATGGCACTAGTAATGAAGCATCCTCCAGATGAGATGTGGCGAATAATGGTGGCCCAAGAGGTTCAAGTCCTCGATACTTGGCAGGAGTTTGATGTGCACCAGTTATGGGCAGAAGATAATCCGCCAGGACATGCAGGTCACCATACACCACTAGTCATTCAAGTGAAGCCTCTGGCAGTGCCTATTTGTCTCCGGCAGAGAAATTATCCTCACCCCATTACACAAGCAATTCAAGACCATATTACCAAATACTTAAAGGCAGGCATTTTAACAACTATTCAATCTCCTTGGAACACCCCAATCTTACCCATCCCAAAGGCTGATGGCTCATTTCGACCAGTCCAAGATTTGCGTATTGTTAATAATGCTACAATTACTGTACATGCTGTAGTGCCTAAGCCATATACCCTCCTGAGCTTGATTCCAGCATCAGCTGCCTGGTTCTCTGTGGTAGATTTGAAAGACGCTTTCTTTATGATCCCAATACATAAGCACAGTCAGAAGCTGTTTGCTTTTGAGTGGGAACACCCAGTAACAGGCCAGAGAAAACAATATACTTGGACCAGACTTCCTCAGGGATTTAAAAATTCACCTACTCTTTTTGGCAACGCCTTGGCCTCAGACTTAGAAGACTTCCAGCCTTGTGAGGAAGGAGATGTACTACTACAATATGTTGATGATGTGTTAATAACTGGACAGACAAAAGAAACTTGTTGGGACAACACCAACCAACTACTTCATCTGTTGATGGACAAAGGATACCGTGCCTCAAGGAAGAAAGCTCAATTAGTGAAACCCCAGGTTAAATACTTAGGTTATACTATAAGTCAAGGCCAAAGAGCAATAGGACATGAGAGAAAGAAAGCTGTGTGCCGAATTGCAGAGCCAACTAATAGGAGAGAATTACGGGGTTTTTTAGGAGCAGCAGGATATTGTAGAATATGGATACCGAATTTTGCCCTGCTAGCCAAACCACTGTATGAGTCCACAAAGGGGGGAGAAAGAGAGCCCTTTATTTGGACGCGTGAACAAAAACAGGCTTTTGAGACTTTAAAAGTGGCATTATCTCAAGCTCCCGTTATGGGACTTCCCAACCTCGAGAAACCTTTCAATTTGTATGTGGACTCAAAAAATAATATGGCTCTTGGAGTCCTGACTCAAGAAAAGGGAAGGTGGCAACAACCCATAGCGTACTTGTCAAAACAACTTGATGGAGTATCAAAGGGATGGCCACATTGTCTTAAAATTCTGGCAGCCACAGCTTTCCTGATAGAGGAAGCTAATAAATTGACTTTTGGACAACCAACTACAATCTATACCAGTCATGCAATTCGTGGAGTTTTGGAAACAAAGGGACATTTATGGATAACTAACTCCAGAAGTTATAAGTATCAAGCTCTCCTCATTCAAAACCCTCAAGTGACATTAAAGCAGACAAATGGCCTAAACCCAGCAACCCTATTGCCTATACCAGGTCCTAAAGTTGAACATAACTGTATGCAAGTGATAGAAAGTCAATTCTCATGCAGGCCTGATTTAACTGATGTGCCACTGAAAACAGTGGACTATAATTGGTTTACTGATGGGTCAAGTTTCATCTCAACAGGAGAACGATATGCGGGCTATGCAGTAGTCTCACTTGATAAAGTCATAGAAAGTGGGCCACTCCCAAAAGGCACAAGTGCTCAAGCAGCAGAACTGTGGGCTCTCATACGAGCACTGGAAAGAGCAAGAGATGAAAGTATAAACATTTGGACTGATTCTAAATATGCATTCCTCACATTACATGTACATGCTGCAGTCTATAGAGAGAGAGGACTCTTAACAGCTGCAGGAAAAGAAATTAAACATCCTCTTCTGATTGAAAGACTTATAACAGCAGTCTTGGGACCAAAGAGGGTAGCTGTCATGCACTGTAAAGGACATCAAAAGGGACAAGATGAAGTAGCCCAAGGAAATAGAGCAGCTGATAGAGAAGCAAGGTTATCAGCAACCCGAGACAGCCAAGCTTACCCTGACATGACAGCTTATGTAGCATTGGAAATGCCACGAGGACTGAGTCCTAGATATACTAAAGCAGAAGACTTACATGCAAGTGTAGATTTGCAAGGACACAGGCAGGGAGAGTGGTATGTACTCCCAGACGGAAGGATTTTTGTACCTGAGAATTTAGCCTGGCCAGTGGTAAAGGAAACTCATTCAACTACTCACATGGGAAAGAGTGCATTAGCTGAAGCCCTCCACCGTATTGTGTATATTAATCGTCTTCACTCGCTATGTGCCCATGCAATTGAGAAATGTAACATTTGTGCCCAGGTTAATCCAAGACAAGGACCTATTCTTCCGCCAGGAAGTCAGCCTAAAGGATATTATCCTATGGATTCATTGGTTGTTGATTTTACAGAAATGCCAAAATGTGGACTATATAAAGCAATGTTAGTCCTAGTGTGCAATTATTCAGGGTGGCCTGAATGTTTCCCAACCAAGACCAAGCAGGCACGAGAAGTGGCCAGAATCTTGCTCAAGGAGATTATTCCCAGATATGGAGTACCCTCATTCATATCATTAGATAATGGACCTGAGTTTGTACATCAAGTAAATCAGACGCTGGCTAAATCCTTAGGGACGCACTGGAGGTTTCATTGTTCTTTTCATCCTCAATCAGGGAGGAAGGGCAGAGAGGATGAACCGGACTATAAAGGAAAAGGTGACAAAGGTGTGCCTTGAAACTCACCTTAAGTGGGTGGATGCTTTGCCACTAGCACTTTGGTCTGTGAGGTGCACCCCTCGAAAAGGAATTAGGCTATCCCCTTTTGAAATGATGTTTGGAATACCCCCTATCATAAGTAATAACTTGAAAAATCATATAGGGGACTTAGGTCAATTAGGAACTACATGGGTGAGTCAAATGGTGGGAGAGTTAAACAAGCAAATACAAGAAATCCAACAATATTGTGTGTCCCTCAGTCCACCATTTTTGAGTACCCCCAGTCATAATATTCAAGTGGGAGACAAAGTATGGGTAAAACACTGGAAAGGGGAAAACTTGAAACCTAAATGGAAGGGCCCGTATAATGTGGTCATGTGTTCTCCACTTGCAGTAAAGGTGTTAGAATCCAAGTCTTGGATTCACTGGACTCGAGTTAAGCCTGCAGCTGATGAATATTGGGAGGCAGAACAGGACGAGGCCCGCCCTTTAGTGGTACGCTTGAAGAAGCGCCCCCTATAACTGCCCTACCGGCAACGGGCAGGCAACATACAGGGCAGAAGAGGCCTTACTGGTGTCACTCCGGAAGCTGACCCTCTACGTACGGCTGAAAACCAGAACAAGGAAAGCATCTGTTAATGTGTTAGGAGTGGTGTGTGGTGTAGGTTGGATCTATTTTAAGGAATGGTAGTCCGACCATACATAGCCATAGGTGCAGTGAGTCTGACCTTAGTGGGTCTGATCACTCTGGTTGTGACCTGTTGTATTGGACACCTTTTCTTCTGGAAACGTCCCAATCCCAAAGAAACAGGTGTTGCACCTAAAAAGCACTAACTGTGACCAAGGACAGTGTGTATTTCCTGGGGACACTTATGTTTGAAGCACCTTGGGAATGGGTTCTCTGTTGTATAGTAGGAGTCTTGGGAGTGTGGGCATTATATTTAGCAAATAAGACTCGGCTGTGTGGCTCACCCAAGACTGACCTGGTCCTTTCCCAAATCACACCTAATCCCATCCATCTTCCTGATGTGGTAATTTCATAATTGCAATTGCTCCCTTTGTTGTGGCTGCGAGTGTGAAACTGAGTGGGACGTTGGAATCATAGGATAGAAAAAGAAAGGAAGTTGACATTGACTCATTTTAGATTGTCAAACATGAGTCTTCTATGGCTTTGGCTAATGTTTGCAAGTGGCATGTTGAGTAATAAGACCCTGAATGATAGTCCCAAATGTTGTGAGAATGGCCCATTACCTCTTCTCACACTTGAAGAAGGCTCCAGGGATGTTGAGGATCTCAAAGAGCGAGGCAGGACCAGGGCCCAGGGTTTAGAATCTTTGGAGATACTGGCCAAAGAGGGACTGGAGCAAGTCCATTCCCGTCATCGCCGTCTTATTTCCCGGTGGGGACCCCGCCCCAAGCCAACCCTAGGTCCTAAGCCTGAGCATGCTACCCCTAAGTTAAAACGTGGGTTGGGTCAAAGACAGGACATCATCAAAACAAAAGGAGGGCCTCTGCGACAATTGAGAGAAGGGAAATACATACTGAAAATACTGGAACTAGGTCAGGCTTTGATTAACCAATCTGACCCTACTTTAGGCCAAAGATGCTGGTTGTGTTTGTCCGCATCCCCATCGGCCTATCATGCAGTCCCAGTTTCACCAGACCTTTGGGCAAAGACCAATGCCACCCTAGCTTTTGACAGGGGTGGCAGATGGGGAAGCAACACGGTAGAGGCAAAATTACATGGTGATTTCTATAGTACATTAGAAAAGCTGGGAGTTAGCCATCTTCCCATCGTTGGCCCTGTGGCTGTTGGTGTGGACCTCCTAGGGCCACCCTCCTTATGTGTTAAAAGGAGTCAGGAACCTAGGGAGGGTGTTCTGGTGGGATCAGAGACAAGAAACCACTGGCAAAAATGTCAATTAGAATTAACCATGAGCCCTCGGCGTAGACTTATGGATGTGAAATTAACTCGCAGCATTTCTCCTTCTGCACATCACCTATTCCAAAAGAAGGTCACCTTCTCGACTCCGCCACAACTGAGCTTTACAAAATGGGAAGGAAATGCTACTTTAATAAAGTGCCCAAGCCAATTTGAACCACCCCGATTCCCACTTTGGCTCTACAGTAAGCCCATGCAGGAATTCTGTATTCCATTTCCCCTTGGAAATGAGAGTTCCTGTTATCTTCTTGAGGCTCCATATATCAGGGATGAACAAAGAAACCTTCGTCAAAAACCTCCACTACAGCCGTTAACTGGCATGTTTATGGCAGGAACCTTGGGGGTTTGGAGTAACGAGAACAGCCATCGAATTCATGCCTTTTCCATGAACATGGCTGTGTGCTTAGAAGAGAATGGGGTCTTTTTCTTATGTGGAGAAAATGCGTATGTATGTTTACCTACCAACTGGACTGGAACGTGCACTCTGGTACACCTTTCCAAAGATGGGTGTTGTGAATGGGGAACAAGCCCTCCCTGTTCCTCTCATGGGACATACACAGAAAAGAGTTCCCCTAGTAATAACATTATTAGCCATCCTAGGGGTGGGCACTGCAGTTGGAACAGGGGTAGGTAGTCTAGCCTATTCTACAATACAGTTTCAGCAACTTTCTGAGGAATTTCAACAAAGCCTAAGCCAGATAGCTGGAACCTTGGTAGAAGTCCAAAATCAGATAGACTCTTTGGCAGCAGTAGTCTTACAAAACCGGCGTGCCCTAGACCTCTTGACAGCTGAGAAAGGAGGTTTGTGTCTGTTCTTGGGAGAAGAGTGTTGCTTTTACATGAATAAATCGGGAATAGTCAGAGAAGTGGCAAAGGACTTGCAAGAAAGAGCATCCAGAATTAGACAAGGGTTTCAAGGAACCGACTCATGGTTCTCGTGGTTACCTGGAACTGCTTGGGTCAAACAAATGCTGTTTGTGTTGTTATGTGGAATAGCAGGACTAGCCTTCATCCCCTGTGTTATACCGTTAATCAGACAATTAGTTATGAGATCAGTGAAAGAAATCAGGGTTGAAAAGGAATTAGTTGTGATAGAAGGATCCTTGGAAAATAGGTTCACCTCAGACCCACAAAGGGAAAGTGAGGATCCAGCCAGTGGAGAGTATGTACGGATGAGACCCTGGGGATTGGAGGACGTGCCTGAGGAAGAGGAGTTCTGAGATAGATTTTTCGCTTTTTCTTATTGGTGCTATCTGCCTCTATCTTGAACTGGCAGCAGGAAACAAAGATGTGTGCCAGTCTAAAGTGTTAATCATGCCATATATTATGCCTATCCATATATGCGATTTCTGCTCAGCTATCTTCGCTTGCTGGGAAAAAGCTAATGCTCAAGTAGAAACTATAAAAGTGAGACTCAATTGTTAGCTAAAATGGAGTCTCAAAGGGGGGAATAAGGCAGGACATAAAACAAGACATAGGTCATAAAACAGGACACGAGTCTTAAATGCGTGTATTAGTTAGAAGAAGCAAAAAGGAAGTGGAAAATGTCAAACCACAAGTTCATCTGTCGGTCACATATGAGTGTCAAGCTTGAAGCTCTGTTACAGTTAACCACATATGTCTCGTTTCTATGTCTCGCTCTCGCTGGTAGCTAACCACAAATGTGCTGCCGGAAACTTAGATGCTTTGGCAAGACACCTGTGACCTCGATCCATGAGAGGGGGACAAGATATTTAGCTACTCTAGCATAGCAACAAGGGGGCTGTAATTCAAGTAACCAATCAATGCTAACAAGTTACATTTCCGTGTTTTGCTGCTTCTAAAAGAGTATATATGTACTTGTTATTCCATGAGGTGTTCAGAGGTTATGATTTTTGCTCTGAACCTTTGCGCAAATAAACCAACTTCTTTTGATTCCGTGGTCTGAGTCTTGTGGTTTTCTGCAACAATTACTTGGCTACAACCTGCACGATTAGAAGCAATTTCGGTTCGATTATAAGCTGACTGGGACACAAGTGAAAGTCCAGTAACACCTATAAGCTTCCCAACGGCAGAGCACTTAACACCAACAGAGCCAAGTGTGTAGGGTTCAACGTACCTGTGGTTTCGCGCTGTACAAAAACTATTAATACTTTTATCACGTTCGACTGGCAAAAAGTGTTACCGCAATTGCGCCCCCCCCCCCATCTTCTGTAACACTCTGCACATGCCTAAAGGCACGGCCCATGTCGGGTTTATTCGAATCTACCCATCCTCCCATACCTTGAACTTAACTTCCGGGTCCACCTTGAGCAGGGAGGCCATGGCAGGGCGGGGAAACCGGTAACCCTAGCCAGATCCGTTTCCTTCTATGCCGCGCGCGCGACCACCTGAGAAAACCACCGGCTTACTGCCACCGGAAGTGACAACATAACGCCCCGCCACCGACCTCTCTTGGCCAATCACCGAACGCGATTACACCCAACGTGATTTATCCTTGGGCCTTTGTCGGACGGGCCTTATCCAGTGCTTTGCACATGCGCTGAATAAAAAACTTCCGGTTGGTGTTGGGAGGAGCTCGGTACGAATGAGGGGAGGCGTGAAGCCAATCAGCATAGAAATAGAAAGTTAAGGGTGATTCGCGTCCGAAGTGACCTTTTCCCATCAACATCTTATTGGCGTTAGAGGTTATTCTTCCGCTGTCTAAAATAAGTTTTACTTCCTTCTCTACCTGGGAGTTTCTTAGTACGTTCTGCTCCCAAAAGATAGCCTACCTTACATGGTTTTCTTTTTGATTGCTGCCTTTAAACGGAAGTATTCTTGGGTTACTAGATATGGGCTGTCAACCAGATGTTTGCAGCCCCAACATTATCTTGAACGGCGTACCAGATCTTGGGCTTCTTTTCTACTGGGAACATGAGGGTGGTGGGTTGCGTTTACGGGAAAATGTTACATTTGCGGGTTTCACGCGTACAAGAAAGACATCATCGACTCTGTAGATAGTTCTCCCAGTCCAGCTGCGCCGAGGCGGCCCAAGCCACTAATCCGGGAGATGGGAGAAACGAGAGCGAGAAGGCGATCCAGTTTTTGCGCCTCCTACGTGCAATTTCTCCGGAAGAGAAAACTTTCTGCGAAGTTGTTTTGAGAGTCGGGGGAGGTTGCTTGGGAAGGGGCTTTCGGTGGAAGAGAAAGCTGGCCGGGTGTTGCTGGGAGGGGAAGGTGGCCTGGCGGTGATTTTTGCCGATCGATTTCGTTCGCTCCTGGGGAAACTCTAAATTAAATGCATATCGCTTGGGTATCCTGCGTATTGTCAGAGAACCCAGTTGTGGGCACTTAACAAGCATATTAGTTCATTGTTGGACGGTGAGGTAGGTGAGAACGATGGAAGTGTAGGGAGTCAAGCACTCACCCACCCTCCTAGAGAATGAAATATTTTGGGCAATTGTAAGGTTTTCCACTCAGCCTCACAAACTTCTCTGCGCTACTCAGAAATTTCAAAGAGCCAAAAGAAACTCCTGAGCCGAGGTTTCAGCAAAGAAAACAACTTTATTTTGGCCAAGACAGAGTTTGATAACCTTCTCCCTCTTTGTGGCTGCTTAGAGGGACAAAGGCACACCCAGTAGAGATTTCTTCTACCTTTTATACTTTTTCAAAACAAAGAGATCCAGGTCTCGGTACCAGGAGCAAGGAAGCACAGAAAAACAAATTCCAGGATGATAACTCATACACATCAATCCAGGCTAACTTACCTTCCCCCTCCCTATCTCCTGGACCACTGAACCCCACCTTGCTCCTTTCATGTAAGCAATCACCTGAGCAGTCTCCTGTATATTTGACATGGAATATTTGCTTTTTCAATATACATGAAACACTTGCTTCTATCTATAAGGCTGCTTGCATATATAAAAAATTATATAAAATAGCTACAAACTAACACTACTAATATCAATATAAAATGATTACTTTATATAAAATGGCTACAAAATAACACTACTAATATCAAGCTTAAGCATAATAAAATCATATGCACAATAAGGTCCCTTCACAATATTAAGGCAGGATAGAATATTTCCCCTGAAGGAGAAATGGAGATAAGATGTTAGGCAGAAAAAGCCCCCAGTCTCCCTTTCCTCAGGCAGAAACCTGAGGAGGCCAGTGTTTAGAAATGCAGATTTGATAATTAATAGAAGTAAAGGAAAGGTCTTCAAAAATTTAATATTGAAAGAGAAATTTAAAATTGAATTTGCTGCAGTGGAAATTTACTGAGTGGAGAAAAAAACTATAATGGCTGGGAAACAGGAAAGGAGAGCATAAAGAAAGGATGTAAGAGAAACACATAGGCAAAATTGTTATCTGGGTCTTCAGAATGGGAAAAGGAGCTGTAAGAGAAGATAACTAGCAAAACAGGAAAGAACCTATTTTTTAAGAAGTCATAAAAAAGGGGGCCAGAACTCAGGCAACTGAGCATGTGCAATTAGTTGATTAATATTAACTGACACACCTTGCATAAATTATCTCCTAATTTTAATGTACATGTGATGTATGATTTAGTATGTAGCAGGAAATATGTAGGAGGCGGTCGGAAAGAGTGTAACCTCATAGTACCTCAGCCAATGGGGAAAGAGGAGGGATGTGGCGGCCGGGACAGGGCTGTATAAAGAAGGGAATATTTTGGGTTGAAACTTTGGAGAGAACCAAGCTTTGATAGCTTCTCTCCCCGCTTATTGCAATAAACGAAACAAAAGGCCTTCACTGTGTCTTGGCTGGTTATTGGTCAGGCGAGCTTGCCTCTGGTCACGAAGGAAAGTGGCCAGGAGCACATAACAATAATCAATTCAGAAAGACTGAGGCACAGTATTCATAAGCAAAAGCCTTCAGCCCCTACAACTGATGGGATTAAGACTTTACATTCCCCCACCCAGCTCCAAGGACAGGACAGGACCTTTAGGACAGGGCTTTTCCAACTTTTTAGAGATTGTACCACTTTTAGGATATGGCAATATTCGAGTACCACCAGTCGCCTAGCACAGGGCTTTTCAACCCGTGGTACGCGTACCACCAGTGGTACGCGAGCACATGGCTGGTGGTACGCCTAGGACGGGTTGAAAAAAAATGTAAAAAAAATGTAAAATAAAATGTGGAAAAAAAGTGTAAAAGTGGATGAGGTGAAGCGGCAGCAGCGCCGCAGAGGCTTGTGGCAAAATCAGCTGGAACTGCACATTGCCTGGGTCTGACTGAGAGCCCAGGATCAAGGTGCGCAGCTCCAGCTGATTGGCGGCGGCCTTGGGGATAGCAGGCAGCCTCACGCAGTCTTCAGGGGAGATTCCGCTGGAGCTGCGCGAGGCATTGCCTGCCCCCCCGCCCCCACCCAGATGCCCTCACCTCCCCCAAGCGTTTTTTTTACTCACCTGCTTTCAGCAGCATTCCCTTTCTCCTGTCCTTCTCGGCCTTCGTCCTGTGTTTGTGAGACAAAAAAAAAAGTTCCATGAGACTTTCTAACTTCTCGCGAGAAGTTAGAAAGCCTCATGGAACTTTTTTTTCTTTTTTACCCACAAGCACGTGGCGAAGGCAGAGAAGCAAACGAAGGCAGAGAAGCAAAAGGAGAAACGGAGTGCAGCTGAAAGCAGGTGAGTAAAAAAATGCTTGGGGGAGGCGAGGGCATCTGGGCGGGGGCGGGGGTGCCAACCTTACCCTGCATGGTGGCGGGAGGGTTAACGGCTAGCGCGGGGGCCCCAGGAGGAGCTGCGCAAAGCAGGCGGAGGGGAGGCTGGGCAGATTGTGGGCGCCGGGAAGCAAGCGAGCTGGGCAGGGGCGCAGAATCGGCGTTCCTGAGCACACGCCGATTCGCGCCCCTGCCCATCTGGCTCGCTGGCCGGAGTGAAGGGGAAGCTTCTGAGCGGCGGGCGGCTTCTGAGAGCGCCGCGCGCCGAGCGGCTTCTGAGAGCGCCGAGCGGCTTCTGAGATCACCACGCGCCGGGCGGCTTCTGAGAATGCCGAGCGGCGGGTGGCTTCTGAGTGCCGCGCGTGGCGGGCGGCTTCTGAGAGCGCCGAGCGGCTTCTGAGAGCGCCGAGCGGCTTCTGAGCACCAGGCGCGGGCAGCTTCTGAGCGGAGCTCAGCTGTAGCTGCACACACCGAGCCTGGCGCATTCTCACCACACGGAGCAGCTGGCGAGGTGAACCAGCGACATCCTGGCCCTGCCTGTGCATGCGCAGAGGCTGAGGCGCATGCGCTCTCCTCTGCCTCTGCGCACGCACAGGCAGGGCCGTGATGTTGCCGGTTCACCTCACCGGCTGCTCCGTGTGGTGAGAATGCACCGCTGCCTGCCAAAACCAGGTTGGGATCTGGACAGTGTAGCGCAGGACAATGGAAGGGAGGGAGGGAAGAAAGGAAGGGACAAAGAGGGAAGGAAAGAAGGAAGGAAGGAAGGAGGGGAAGGACAATGAGAGGGAGGGAAGGAAGGAAGGGACAGAAGGAAGGAAGGAAGGAAGGAAGGGAAGGACAATGGAGGGAGGGAAGGAAGGAAGGGAACAAAGGGAAGCAGGAAGGAAGGACAATGAGAGGGAGGGAAGGAAGGAAGGGACAGAAGGAAGGAAGGAAGGGAAGGACAAAGGCGGGAGAAGGAAGGGGAAAAGAAGGAAGGAAGAAGGGACAATGAGAGGGGGAGGGAAGGAAGGGACAAAGGTTTTTTTTTTTTTCAGGAAGAAGGAAGGAGGGGAAGGACAATGTAGGGAGGGAGGGACAAGAAGGGAAGGAGGGAAAGAAGGGACAAAGAGGGAAGGAAGGAAGGAAGGAAGGGAAGGACAATGAGAGGGAGGGAGGGACAATGGAAGGGAGGGAGGAAAGGAGGAAGGGACAAAGAGGGAAGGAAGGAAGGAAGGAGGGGAAGGACAATGAGAGGGAGGGAAGGAAGGGACAAAGAGGGAAGGAAGGAAGGACAATGAGAGGGAAGGAAGCGAGCCAGATGGGCAGGGGCGCGAATCGGCGTGTGCTCAGGAACGCCGATTCTGCGCCCCTGCCCAGCTCGCTTGCTTCCCGGCGCCCACAATCTGCCTGGCCTCCCCTCCGCCTGCTTTGTGCAGCTCCTCCTGGGGCCCCCGCGCTCGCCGTTAACCCTCCCGCCACCATGCAGGGTAAGGTTGGCACCCCCGCCCCTGCCCAGATGCCCTCGCCTCCCGCAAGCATTTTGTTACTCACCTGCTTTCAGCTGCACTCCCTTTCTCCTTTTGCTTCTCTGCCTTCGTTTGCTTCTCTGCCTTTGCCACGTGCTTGTGGGTAAAAAAGAAAAAAAACTTCCATGAGACTTTCTAACTTCTCGCGAGAAGTTAGAAAGTCTCATGGAACTTTTTTTTTTAGTCTCACAAACACAGGGCGAAGGCCGAGAAGGACAGGAGAAAGGGAATGCTGCTGAAAGCAGGTGAGTAAAAAAAACGCTTGGGGGAGGTGAGGGCATCTGGGTGGGGGCGGGGGGGGCAGGCAATGCCTCGCGCAGCTCCAGCGGAATCTCCCCTGAAGACTGCGTGAGGCTGCCTGCTACCCCGAAGGCCGCCGCCAATCAGCTGGAGCTGCGCACTTTGATCCTGGGCTCTCAGTCAGACCCAGGCAATGTGCAGTTCCAGCTGATTTTGCCACAAGCCTCTGCGGCGCTGCTGCCGCTTCACCTCATCCACTTTTACACTTTTTTTTTCACATTTTGTTTTACATTTTTTTTCAACCCGTCCTAGGCGTACCACCAGCCATGTGCTCGCGTACCACTGGTGGTACCGTACCACGGGTTGAAAAGCCCTGCTAAAAGTGGTACAATGGGTGAAAAGGTTGAAAAGCCCTGGCCTAGCAGGTGGGTGTGGCCTGCTCGACGCCACTCACTGGACACAGCTGACTCACAAACTCCTCGCCTCCCCAAACTGCTAGCAGCCAAGCAGATGCGCGCACAGACACACACCACATTCCAGGTTTGGGGACTTTTATCCACAGAGGTAGGAGAGGGCCTTCTCCCCAAGCCCAGGCATGATTGGCAATTTGCTAGCTCAGATGTGGATACAAGTCCCCAAGCTTGGAATGTTTGTGTGTGTGTGTGTGTGTGTGGATAGCACGCTAAAGATATGTTCTTTTCCCAATCCCAGACATCGTTGGTGTTTCCCTGTCTGGTGCCCCCTCCCGGCAAAGCAGGAGGTGGAGGATGTTTGCAGGAAGCAGTTTCCTCTGAGTCCAACTTCTGTCTTGACAGATCTCTGGAGAGCAAGAGCAGGCGGCAGGGGAGCAGCGCTCCCAGGTCCTGCACAAGGGAGGCTGGCCCTTCTTGAAAGGGAATTCCCATTTCCAATCATGCGTGGTAAGGATGCTGGCTTGTTGGGGAAGCCTTCCCTCACACAGTTCCCCTGCCACCCCCTCCTCCTCTCCAGAGATCTGCAGGGGAGACAGAGATCTGGAGGGCAAGGTGCAGCCTCCATATTGGCCACTTCTACCTCTCCAAGCCCTCCTCGATTAAACATACATTATATATAAATTAAAACACAGCCAAAAAGAAAACATAGTTAAATCACTAATTACAGCTCTTCACATATTTTCTGGAAAAACCACCTTTATTGATGTTAGGAAGGAAGAGCAAACCTTATTAAGGAACTCTTAACAGGAAGGGAATTGAAGACCCCCAAAGGTCTCGTTCTTTCTAATCTGCCTTCCCTTTGAGCCTTTAGTTCTCATTTTATTATTATGTATTTAAGAAGAAGATCAAAGGCCTCTGTAGCTCAGGATACTCACCTTAAAATCAGAACCCAGAAAAATTTAGTTAATCCACAATATCGCCCTATGAAGAATGAAGATAATCTTTGGGCCCTGAGAGCATGCAGGTGTTAAGTCAGAATATTAGTGGCACACTGACTTCTGGATTCGGTGGCAGCGCCCGCGGACGTGCAGAGAACTCGTTCTCTTGGCCGTCCGGTTTCCCCCCGCCGGTAGACCCTGAATAGGGTCAAAAGTCGCCCTGTAGGGGCGACCACCGTAGAGGAGGGCACTCGTTGATCGCGGAGGGAGCGGCGGCTCCCTCTGAGGTCCGAGAAAATCACCTTTGGGCCGACGGGGAAAAGATCGGCCAGTAACATGGCCGATCACTCAGCTGCTCCAGCCGAAAGTCACAGCAACATCTAAGCACAAAGAACCACCGTGGAAGATCCGGGTGAGAACTTTCCTTCCCTCTTGTTACCTTCCTTACTTCCCTATGAAAAGCTTTTAGAAACTACTCCCTTCTTTAAAAAAAACAGCGTTTGAATACTTGGGGAAAAAAGTGACTTTGCTATTGTATATTTGAGCTGTTGGAATTCGGGGGTTCCTGAAAAAAAAGAGAAGAAAAAAGCCTTACTGTGACTCTTCCTCTCTGTTTGCTTGTTTTAAATTTAAGTGGAAATTTTAGGGAGGGGGGTGGAGTGTTTTTTCTTCCTCCCCCCCCCTTCTGAACATTTTTATCCACTTTAAAAAGGGGAAGAAAAAAAAGCTACCTTGGCTACCGGGTGGAGTTATGTGGATTGGAGGGTTACATTGTATCTTGGAAACTGGTGTGAAGCCCAGAAAGTCTTATCCTAACATTGCCACGGTAGCTGAACTTTTGAACCTGGTGCTACGCCCAGACACTGCTGTGTTGCAACCATTTCAATAGCTTAAGGTTTCATTTATGCTTTTAAGTTTCCATTTCCTGAGTTAAGTTAAAGGTTTCGTTTATGTCTTATTAAGTTTCCATTTCCTGAGTTAAGTTAAGGTACCCTTTTAAGTTTCATTTCCTGGCAAAACCCACCCTTTACAACCTCCTGCTGTGACGTAAGTGTACCAATAAAAGAGAGGCACGCAGATCCTTCTGCGCTCTCGCTTGCTGATTCAACCTGAAGAAACATGTTGTCCGTGTGTTTCCTATCTACCAAACGCGAGGTCCGTTGGCCCAGGCTGACGTACGTCACTGGTCCGTCCAGCAGAAGCTGGACCCCGGGATTTGGGTCCGTCCAGCAGGCGCTGGACCCCGGGATTCGGAATTCCCACAACTGGTGACCCCGACGTGATTTACTCCACGGCGTGTTCTCTGTCTAGGGAAGCGCTGCTCTGGCTCCTGTATTTACGCACCTGGCAAAGGCTTGATCAACGTAAGTAACGGGTCCTCACTTTCCAAGGTTCTGTCCAAGCATGTGGATGAACTTTCCTCTTTAGCCAGAAAGGCAAATTGTTTGCAAAAAGTTAACGGAACAACTGTCTATCCCCAGACCCTTCCTTTTAACCTGTGCCTACTACGGAAGACGTTCCAAAGCCGGCACAGCCAAAAAAAACCCCCTCTTCGCTCTATCCTTCTCTCTCTCCTCCAAAACAGAAACAGGCAACCCTGTATTCTGTTCTGCAGAGTTTTGCAACTGCACTCAATGCTTCCGTTTCATCAAACTACCAAACAATAAATTTTCAGAACAATTTAGAGACATAAATTAACTCAAACTGCACTTCTCTGCAATGCGTTTTGAACAATTGGAATGTTTTGAAACTCTTTTGTAATCTGTTAAGTTTGAACCCTGTCAGACAATGTCTGGTGGTGCTTTGTGTTGATGTGTGTGTTTTGTTTTATATATGTTTAACTCCTAGAACGTTACGTTTGGACTTGGAATGGTGAGAAAAATAGGAGATGGTTAAAGGGCCCTATAAAAACCACATGTTTGGTTGGAATCATCTCATGATTTTCTCGCTTCTTGCAGGACAAGCCATATGTCTAAATAAATGTTGTTTTAATGGTATTTGTGTATATATGTCTGTCTGTGTTGTTTTGTGTTATTTCCAAGACTTGGAAAAGGGTCAAAACCCTCTTTGATAACAACAAACAAAAAGGCCTTAATTAAAAATAAAAAGTTTTGCTTGAAAAACATATGAAATGAAATATTTGTATATGAAATGGTGTAAGTAAACAGAATGGAAGTGAATGAGTTAATTTGCTGGTGTAAATGTGTGTGTGTTAGCCCTCACCCCTCCACCCATCCCACGCTGTGAAAGGAATAGTAAAACTGTAGTTTTTATTGTTGTAACATGGGAACGCAATGGTATGAGTTTGCATGTGCAAAGTTTTATGGAAGAGGTATAAAAGAATTTATACATGTGACTGCATGTGAATTTTTTTGGTGGTGAGATTTTTGCAAAGTTTCTTTTTCTTCCCCCCCCTCCTGCCTCTTTCGTTTTTCGCTGGCTGTATTGTTTTAAGAGCAAAGGAAGGGCAGATAGAGGAGGGGGGGCAGCTGTCGTTTTAACTATTTTTTTTTTCTTCCTTTGTTTAGAAGTTTGGGTTGAGGAAGGGGGGTGGATGTGAAATTTGATGCCCACTCTTGCAGTTTCAGCTTGCTATTTTTTTTACTCGAAAGAGGAGGCAGTAATTGTTGGGCAATTCTTTTGCAAATTTTTGAGTTTTAAATTGTTTAGTTAGACATATACATCCATCAACCAAAAGAAATGACTGAATTGTTTTGCTTAGATTTGTAAATGTTTTTCCTATTTCATGAAAATTTGTTTCATCTGAATGGAATTTGATTATATTGGAACCCCAAAAATACAATCTAATTGGCTTTTTGAAATACAAAATGATTCAAGTATCTATGGATTGCAAGTTGCCTTGGAAAAGATACAGTTACACTTTATCTTTATTTAGGGCATAAAATGTTGCAATCTTATTCTGTTCCAGTTTTTGTTATAAACAAGAAATCAGGCAAATGGCGTTTCCTCCATGATAATTGACTTAAAGGATTGTTTTTTTTTTCATTCTTTTGCATCAACAGGATAAATATTTATTTGCTTTTACAGTGCCTGAGTTGAATAATTCTCAACCAACTCAGCGCTACCAATGGAAGGTTTTATCACAGGACATGCTAAATAACCCTACAATGTGTCAGTTTTTTGTTTTCCATGTTTTGTAACCATATCGGGACCTTCATCCCTCCTTTTTGGTTTACCATAACATGGATGATATTTTGGTCGCAGCACCAGGCCCAAAGGGTACTGTTTTTGCAACTTTGCCAACCCTCACAACAATTTTGCAAAAAGGAGGTTTGCACATTGCTCCTGACAAGGTCCAAACCTCCCCTCCTTTTCAATATTTGGGCCATAAATTATTGGCCTCCCATGCTGCACCACTTTTTCCCTTCTTAAAATTACCACACCAACCAACTTTACTTCAATTACAGCAATATTTAGGTGCTATTAATTGGATTCGACCTTATATAGGTCTCACCACTTTTCAATTATCACCTCTTTTTTCAGCCTTACCCAAAGGCAAACATCCTGCAGATGTTATTTCACTGCAGGACAGTCATTTAAAAGTGATTCAATTGGTCAACCAAGCCCTACAAATTCAGTGGGTTGACCGAATGACCCCAAACATTCCCTTTTCTCTTTTATTGTGTAATACTATTTCTTTACCTACATGTGCTATTGTCCAAACTATTCCCTCCTTGCTGATTCTAGAATGGCTTCACCTCTCTCACACTCCTAGAAACACAATTGGTCAAAAACCTTTTCAATTTGCCTCTCTCATCTCTAAGGCTCGCCTTCGAGCAAAAGCCCTTGCAGGAATAGAACCTTCTGTCCTATATGTACCATGTTCTCTCACTACATGGGAAACCATCTATTCTAACTCTGAAGCCTTGCAGCTTGCTCTCACTGAGTGGCCTGGAAAGATATCCTGCCACCCTCCTGCTGATCCTCGCATTCAGCTCCTACAAAATATCCATGTTTCATGGGATACCCAATTACAACGCTTTCCCATCCCACATGCTGTCACACTCTTTGTAGATGGCAGTAAACAATTTGGTGCTTGTGCCTGGTATATTCATGACCAATGGCACACAAAAATAACGCCACCCCAACGGTCTGCTCAGCGTGCGGAACTAGCCGCTGCCATTCTAGCTTTTCAAACATTTTCCACTCAACTTATAAATCTCATTCTTGACAGTCTCTATGTCACTCAAATTGTCACCACTATTTTTCAATCATACCTCTCTCCATCCCTGGACCCTGATTTAACTTCTTTATTTTCCACCCTACAAACTGTAATATCCAACAGGAAACATCTTTACTTTGTCACACACATAAGAAGCCACCAACCTTTTTCTGGCTTCTTGCAAAAGGGAAATGATATTGCAGACGCTGCGGCCTCTGCTACCTGCCTCATGTCTCTTTCTCCTGTCTCCCCTTGGGACAGTCATGCTTACTTTCATCAAAATAAAAAAGCACTAATGAAACAATTTGGAATCACTATGGCTGAAGCTACAGCCATAATTTAACAATGCCCAACCTGTAGCCTACAGTCTAAAGGTATCCCACAGGGTGTTAACCCTAGAGGCACTGAAGCCTGTGATACCTGGCAAATGGATGTAACTCAATATCCTCCATTTGCCCCGTGGAAATATCTACATGTTACAGTAGATACGTTCTCCGGATTTATTTTGGCAACCCCACAAAAAGGGGAAGCTGCAAAACAAGTGATTAATCACTGTATTCGTACCTTTACAGTGCTGGGATGTCCAAAAATATTAAAAACAGACAATGGCCCAGCTTATGTCAGCTCACAATTTTCACAGTTTTGTCATCACTGGTCCATTGTCCACAAATTTGGAATTCCTTTCAATAGCCAAGGGCAGGCTATTGTTGAGCGAGCAAATCAAACTTTAAAAAATGCATTAGATCGTTATATGGGGTCCAAGGGCTTATGCCCCCCAAACCTCCCGGCACTGCAAAATGTGTTAAATGTTTGTCTGTATACTCTCAATTTTCTAAATCTCACTGGCACTCCTTCTTTGTCTGCTGTGTCTCGACACTTTACTAAACCTGTTGTCCCAACTTCAAGACCACTTGTGTACTACAGGCAGCTCCCGGATCCTACTTGGAAAGGCCCAGCTGATCTTATCACCTGGGGAAGAGGCTACGCTGCAGTTCAACTACCCGACAGAGTTTTGTGGGTCCCTGCTCGTTGTATTCGCCCATATTTCATCACTCCACACAACCCACCAACTCCATCGGATGTGCCATCATTGCCTTTGTGAGTGTGGATGTACGTGCTGTTATTGGTGTAACAACTGCATATTGCACCACCCATATTGTCCAGGGGTCCAACACTTTTGCATCAATCATGTGGACCCTGCTTTTGATGACACTCTTGACAAGTTCCTTCCCCATGATGTCCACACTGCACCTTCCCATGATGACAAAGCACCTGAGAATTCCTCTAAATTTTCATAAAGGCCTATATTGTGGTCCTGTTTTTTCTTTTCTTGATCTCAATACTACTGCCCTTTTTCATTGTTATGACCGAGGTCAATCCTTTTGTCCCTTTGTGTTTTTTCAGTATCCTAATCGTGGCATTCCTCTTCCACCATCTCCCTCTATTTCCCTCACCTATGCTCATTACCCTTGTCACATAACTCTTGCTATTCTTGTGACCCCTGAGACTACGGGGCGCTATTATGTGTCTGGATTTTCATCCTATGGTACTTATACTACACATTCTTTTGAACTCGCATCAGTGGCGAGCTATGTAAAACCTCCTTTGTCTCCTCGTTTACTTGCCTATAACTTTGTTCCTCATCCCCGCTCCTTCCTAGACCTGACCGCCCGTATTTTTACCTCACCTCACTTACAACACTTTCATTCCACAAAGCAACCTCACTCACACCAACGCATCATTCATTCTCGACGACGGCGATCTCCTGATCCTAATCCTCATCGACCTCTCAACTACACATGGACTGTTCGTGACTTTGAAAATCAGGTATTATTCCAAATCTCTAAATACACAATATGGCCCTGGTTCCCTATCTTACATTTTGACTTTGCCGAAATGGGTCCTGGGGTCAACAAATTTGCTTCAAAATTTTTCCAAACTAACAAATGGGACAAACAAGGTTCGTGTACACCTTCTCCACTAGAAGCAACATGGTGGGACCTGTATTTTTGTCCCGAACCAAAGACACCTGAGGAAAAATATCAATGTGGCACTTTTTTGGATAAATACTGTGCCTCATGGTCTTGTGTTTCTACGGGCGCTATATCCTGGACTGCCCCTCGCTCAAATGATTATATTGCCATTAACCGTAGTAATGGCAAACCCCCTTCTCCTTCCTGCCCTTCTAATTTGCATTGCTGTGGTGAGCGGAAAAATCCAATGAACATTACCTTCACATCCCAAGGAAAGACTTTGACTACAGAGCAATGGGCTGTCGGATATTCTTGGGGTGGTAGAGAATGGAGCGGTTCTGAAGACGACGGCGGAATTTTTTTCCATTCGCCTCACAATCCAGTCACCACATTCCCCTCCTATAGGTCCTAACAAAAGCATTCAACCTGTTTTTTTACAGTCCGTTGTACATAATATGCCTAATCCCTTGATTAACCTTGTCAATGCTTCTTCCTTTTTGCTAAAAAGTGCTGTTAATTCCTCTTCACAAACCGACCACTGTTGGCTCTGTTTATCAGCCACTCCACCCTTTTATGACGCTGTTGGCTCCATCGAACCTATTAAGAATGCTACTAAAGATGACTCTTGCAGATGGAACTCAACATCCATCACTATTACTTCTATTATGGGACATGGTTGTTGCTTGGGAAACATTCCTGCAAATTATTCTCAATATTGTGCTAATATCACCACTGGCAAATACCAATGTGATGTTTGGCTCACCCAGAAAAGATCGGGCAGTGTAAATATGGCAGGTTATAACTCTCTTTTTACCTTGAGTAATGGTAATATCTCTGCCAGCTTAAAGGGCCAATTCTTCATCCCCGGCAACAACTCCATCTGGGCTTGCTCTACAGGTGCCACAGCCTGTGTATCAGGGGATGTCCTTATACAACAAAAAACCTTTTGTATTCAGGTACGCTTAGTCCCTAGAATCACTTATAATTCCCCCTCTGATTTTGTTTCCCTTATGGAACCACCGGAATACCACCTACGTGTAAAACGTGAATTTGTTACAGCCCTAACCCTTTCAGTTCTTTTAGGATTAGGTGCTGCAGGAGCAGTTACTGGAGCTGCGGCTTTGGTTGTTAATCAACAACAAATACAAAAACTTAGTCTAGAAATAGATAATGATCTTTCCCGCATTGAGATTTCAATTTCTGCCCTTTAAACTTCTTTGTCGTCTCTTGCTGAAGTAGTTTTGCAGAATAGGCGTGCCCTCGACCTTTTATTTTTAAAGGAAGGTGGAACGTGTGTAGCCTTAAAAGAAGAATGTTGTTTTTATTCTGATCAATCTGGCATTGTGCGCGACTCTATGAATGAGTTACGCAAACGATTAAAAGACAGGGAACAGGAAAGGTTCTCCCAACAATCCTGGTATCAAAGCATGTTTAATTTCTCTCCCTGGATTACTACATTGCTTTCTGCTATTTTAGGACCTTGTATAATTTTGCTTATATTATGTATGATTGGCCCATGTGTTTTTTCACGCCTTTTGCAATTTCTCAAGGATCGTTTGAATGGTTTGGATTCTAATCTTTCTAAGATTAATGTTATGCTTGCCTCAAACAATATATATGAACCCTTGAAACCCAAATTCCACCCCTTTGAAAAGGTTGCCCTACTGACACTGTCTGACACGGACTCCAACTGTTCCGATACTGAATCAGACTTAGCCATGGAGGCTCTTGCCCCCAAGCAAGAATCTCGTATTCTTATGGAGTTGCCCTCTTCTGTTTCGGAGGATGCAGATGATGGCTACGAGTAGGATAGAGATTGAACTTTAAAAAATAAAAACAGTGGAGATGTTGCAACCATTTCAATAGCTTAAGGTTTCATTTATGCTTTTAAGTTTCCATTTCCTGAGTTAAGTTAAAGGTTTCGTTTATGTCTTATTAAGTTTCCATTTCCTGAGTTAAGTTAAGGTACCCTTTTAAGTTTCATTTCCTGGCAAAACCCACCCTTTACAACCTCCTGCTGTGACGTAAGTGTACCAATAAAAGAGAGGCACGCAGATCCTTCTGCGCTCTCGCTTGCTGATTCAACCTGAAGAAACATGTTGTCCGTGTGTTTCCTATCTACCAAACGCGAGGTCCGTTGGCCCAGGCTGACGTACGTCACTGGTCCGTCCAGCAGAAGCTGGACCCCGGGATTTGAACTCCCACAACCACTGGTCCGTCCAGCAGGCGCTGGACCCCGGGATTCGGAATTCCCACACTGCTGTTTTCTTATTATAGAAAAAAAAAAGGAGAGAAGAAGGATGGAAGCTTATTCACAGCTCAATTATGGATTGATATTAGCAAAAATTTTGGAAACAAGAGAAGAACTAAAAGATCATTTTAGGACACTTAGAAATGAAGATGGTTCAGAACTAAAAACTGGATTTCAAACTCTAACTGAGCATGATATACAATTGGATTTACAATTTAATGAGATGGAGGATCTATATTTACAATCTACTGAAGAGGAAGATGTTACACCTTATACACAAAGGATGGAGACTTCTGAAGACCAAAAGCAGAACTTAATTGAAACATCTATAGATGTAAAAACAACAGAAATGGACTCTCTAATACGAGACATTAAAAATGCTGATAGTACATATAAACAACGAATAATCACCACACTGGCTAAGACTGAGTATATAGTGCAGACAATATTGGGAAAAAGAGAAGAAGACTATGATCAGACGCAATTGTGGGAAAATGTGTATAACCAAATACCAAGATGGGAGGAGCTGAAAGCCGTATTGTGGAAACCTGCTTGGCATAAAAAGAAAGCAAGAATTAGGTTTAAAATGAGTGTTAAAAATTTATTTGATGGGTAAAATGGTTTTTAAAGACTTTAAGTGAGCTAATATTTTTGAGATCTTTAAGGTTTAAGATTTTAGTCTGACCAATATTGATTTGAATTATGGATTTGATTATGGTCTGGAATGGTAACTATGGAAAACTGGGAAAGCGAAAATCAGGAGTTGTATTGAGACTGGTGAAATACTAATAATATTTTTACATGTAATGATTGAAGAATGGATTGACTTATAAAAATGTTTAGAAAATAGGAAATAGAATACAGTGGAGAACTTTTAAAATATACTTATATATGTTTAGCTTAGAAATAATTTAGAAATAATTTAAGCTAATCCAAAATGGTTTAAAAACGTAAAGTTATATTCACTTATAAAATATGTATGTGAGATAGAATAAGAGATAGAACTTAATTGAGAAATATAAACTGAATATTTGGAATGGTTTGGAATGGTAACTATGGAAAACTGGGAAAGTTAAAATTAGGAGTTGTATTGAGACCGGTGAAATACTAATGATATCTTTACATGCAATGATTGAAGAATGGATTGATTTATAAAAATGTTTAGAATATAGGAAATAGAATATAGTTGAGAAATTTTAAAATATACTTATATATGTTTAGCTTAGAAATAATTAGAAATAACCTAAGCTAATCCAAAATGGTTTGGAAACGTAAAGTTATATTCACTGATAAAATACGTATGTGAGATAGAATAAGAGATAGAACTTAATTGAGAAATATAAACTGAATATTTGGAATAATATGGTCTTTATTATATGGATACTCGAACCGTATTCTATATGTCTATGTAATGCTAGTTGGAATATGCTAATAGTTAATTAAGCTTAAAATGGGTGGAAATATCGTTGATAGTTTGGTTTTGTTTGTTTGTTCTTGCTCTTTTGATTGATAAAATAGAGAGGGAAGATTTAAAAAAGTGTAAATTGTTTATGTATGATTGTATGCTCTATTTTGTTTTATGGAGTGCCCTATCTCCACGATGAGTCTTAAGCACTTGGCTGTAAAATTAAAAAAATTCAATAAAACTTGTTATACAAAAAAAAAAAAAAAGAATATTAGTGGCACACCTGTCAGCAACTGGAAGTGCATAAGTCCATGTACTTCCCTTTCCTGTCTCACAACTCAATCGATACATCCTTTAATTTTCAGACACATCTTTTTCTCAGAAGCTCCTTAAAAAACCAACAAGGTATACTGTAATTAGCAGGAAAAATAAATCTAGCACTTCTGAATTCTTTCCCCAAAGGGGAAAGGAAATTTCACAGCCTGCAGGTTGCTAGCAAAGTTGTCAAAGAACGTAGTTATTGCTGCTAAAGAGAAGAATAAATAACGAATCAATTTTGCAGCTCTCTCCTGTTACTACATCCTCTTACCTCCAGAATGTGGCCTGGGATTGCACAAGGGGCTAGGCTAAAATCCGGTTGAGTAGTTTGCAGCCAGGTGTTCAGTACACACCTTGCCAATGTGATTTTAATAGCCCAGGAAGGGATAGGAAAACCCAAGGAAAACTTTGCAATCAATAAACCATGGTGGACTATGCTTGTTTTGCCCTATTTTGATTCTCCTCCCCAGCAGCAGCACATCGATTTTAGAACTGCATGGCCACAAAGACAGAGGCCTTCAGCCTCCCAATCCCTGCTTAGAGAGGGATTTGCATTTCGGCATGAGTCAGGCCATACGCCCCCAATCAAAGAAAAAACCTGAATCCAGCGGGCCAGAAGGCAGCCCAGCCTCCGCACCCCTCCGGTTCCTTCTCCTCGCCCCCTGGGCACAGATGCAGTTGCAGCTCCTCGCCATAGCTGGGGCAGGACTTGCAAGTACCTCCGTCTGCTTCGTCCTGCAAAGCGGCGCTCCCCCGGCGCTCCTGCCCGCCGCCAAGCCGGCAGCCCCGACTAAAGGCCGAGCCCTCCAGCCATGCCCAGCCAAGGAAAGGGGCAGCAGCCGAGACTACAGCAGATTTGCAGCTTGCCAGCAGCGCTCAAAGGCTGCCCAACTTTACTCCGGAATTTCAGGGTTGGAAAGTAAAGGGGCAGCGCCGTGTTTGCAGGCCTGGCGGCACCTGCTGGAAAGCCTCCTGCTCCCCCCCCCCCCCCGCAGCTACCTCCTTCGGAGCCTTCCTGATGCTGACAGGCCTGCCGGCATAGGTCTGCCCGCTTCATCCTGCAAAGCGTGGCTCACCCGGCACTTCCCATTCTCACACACACGTTCCTCCAATATCCTCCCCATTCACA
This sequence comes from Azemiops feae, assembly GCA_023970755.1. Classification (NCBI taxonomy): domain Eukaryota; kingdom Metazoa; phylum Chordata; class Lepidosauria; order Squamata; family Viperidae; genus Azemiops; species Azemiops feae. The sequence goes on along the minus strand of JALGBA010001673.1, from coordinate 119,115 downwards.
CACACACGTTCCTCCAATATCCTCCCCATTCACACACACACGTTCCTCCAATATCCTCCCTGTAATGTATTGGCCACAACTGTTTTAAATCACTTGCTTAATGTCTGACCTACATTGCTGTATTGTTTAACAGTTGCTGTTACTGAAAGCCAGACTGGCTGTCTCCAAGCTGATAATGAGGTTTGGGGCGGGAAACTGTTACTTTAAATCTATTGGTTGCCACCTAGAGGCTAACTGTATAAATAGCTGTGCAGCAGCCTTTAGGGCTGCTTCTGTTCCGAGTTAATAAACTTGTTGTTGTTTCAACACTCTGCCTCATTCAATGCCTAAAGAACCGAAGATATAACAGTGGCGACGAAGGTGGGATGTGCTGCTTCATTGAGAGAGCTTGAAGTCACTAGGGGGTGAGGTCAGCACAGAGCCTGACAGGAACTACGTTCCCCCCCCCCTTGGTCTGCCAGCAAACCATGCTGGAGACCAACACGCCCTAAGGATCCGTCCTAGGGCCTACACAGAAGCCAACAGCGCAAGGCATTGAACGAAGAAACAAACCACCATGGCGAAGGTCGGGAAGCTCGAAGAATTCGATGTAACTCACCCGGAAAGATGGGCGTCCTACATCTCCCGCGTCAAAAATTACTTCCGCGCCAACCAGGTTGCGGAAGATGGATTGAAGGCCGCGACACTCCTCTGCGTGTGCGGCCCCACCACCTTCGACATTGTAGAGAACCTGGTCGCCCCGGCGTCACTCGAGTCGGTCACCTACGCGGACTTGAAAAAAAAGCTCCGAGACCACTTCGAGCCCAAGTTATCCGTTATAGCGTGGAGGCACGCTTTTGAGCAGCAGGAGCAACAACCCGGCAAGTCTGCAACAGAATTCATTGCCGCTCTTCATCAAGCGTCCCAACTCTGCAATTTTGCGGATTTGGAGGAGAGACTACGAGACCACTTAGTCTGTGGACTCCGGAATCAAGAGCTCCAACAAAAACTGTTCGTTAAGGAGACTCTCTCGCTACAAGAGGCCTTGAAGGAGGACATGGCGGACGAAGCCGCCGGAGGGGCCGTTAAAGCGCTGCGGCCCTCCAAAACCGCGCCAAGCACCGAAACTGTCCACCACGAGGACGCCGAGCGGATGGAAGACACCGACTCAGACTACGAAGTCGACCAGCTACGAAAGCACCCGAAGGGACCGCAGCCAGCTGGGAAGGCAGTTCCGTTCCTTAAATGCATGGGCTGCGGAGGCCGCCATCAACGCATGGATTGCTGATTCCGAACTGCAACATGCCGGGCCTGTGGCAAACCAGGCCACATCGCCGCCGTCTGCCGAGGTCGTCAGAGGGTCCGCCCGAAAGAAGACGCATTCAGGAGAGGTACCGGGGCCCCGGGTCAACACCGAGTAGGGTTCTGCTCCAGCCGAAGGAGCGTATTCCGCACTGGTGCCCATCGCCCCCTAAAGCAGAAGCTTAGACTACAGGTCAAGCTTCAGGGAGTTCCATGCAAGATGGAACTGGACACGGGCTCAGCCATGTCCATCATTTCACAAGGAACATTCAGGCACCTATGCCATCGTAGCAACAGATGGGCCAAGCTCCGGCCGTCTAATCTACTACTCACAGACTTCCAAAACTCCCGAGTGGCGGTCAAAGGCGAAGCCACACTTCTGGTGGAATTCAAGGGGTTCAAGGGGTCACTAGATGTCGTAGTGGTGGAAGGCCAACGCATGAGCCTCATAGGGCTCGATTGGTTTGATGCATTGGGCATTCAAGTAACCGGCATTCACGGAACACAAGCGGCAGATCTGCCTGCAGTCTGTCAAGAGTTCGCGGACGTTTTCAGTTCTAGTCTAGGGGAGTACAAGGGTCCTCCGATCGCCCTCAAACTTGATCCTATGGTAACTCCAATACGGATCAAGCCTCGTAGAGTGCCTTTCGCGTTAAAACCCAAAATCGATGCAGAGCTGGATAAGCTAGTGGAACAAGGGGTATTGCAGCCCGTACACAGTGGGGTGTGGGAGACCCCCATAGTAACGCCATTAAAGGCCAACGGGGAAGTGCGAATATGCGCTGACTATAAGTGCACCCTCAACAGGGCACTTCAACAGCACGCGTACCCTGTGCCAGTTGTCAGCCATATTTTGGCGTCATTGCAAGGAAGCCGCGTGTTCGCCAAATTAGATTTGGCACAGGCCTATCAACAACTGCCCGTGGACAAGGCCACGGCGGTAGCCCAGACCATTGTCACCCATAGGGGGGCTTTTATGGTTAAGCACCTACAGTTCGGGGTGAGTGTAGCCCCAGGGTTGTTCCAGGGAGTGATGGAGCGCACGCTCAAGGGCATTCCTGGGGTTTGCCCATACTTCGATGATGTCCTCATTGCTGGGGAATCGGTTGAGATTCTGGCTGAACGGCTTAAGGCCGTCCTTCAGCGGTTTCGCGACGCGGGACTTAAACTAAAAAAGAAAAGTGCAAGATTGCGGTAGAGTCAACCGAGTTCCTTGGTTTCTGCATCGATGCCGAAGGCATTCATCCAGCGGAATCCAAATTAAAAGCAATCCAGCCGAAGTCAAAGGGAGAGCTTCAGGCTTTCCTAGGCCTTTTGAATTTTTACCATGCCTTCCTCCCAAACAAGGCCGCAGTGGCAGAGCTGTTACACCGGCTCTTGGATAGACAAGCTCAGTGACAGTGGACCAGTGTCCATGAGAGTAGCTTCCAAGCAGTCAAATCACTGCTGTCGTCGAACTCAGTTCTCACTCATTTCTCACTCATTTCAATGAGCAGCTGCCTGTCTGCATTGCGTGTGATGCATCCCCGTATGCGGTTGGGGCTGTGTTAAGCCACTTAATGGCTGATGGGAGGCAGAAGCCCATCGCGTATTACTCCAGGACCCTATTGTCCGCAGAGCGCAACTACGCGCAAATTGACAAGGAGGCTCTGGCCATTGTGGCTGGAGTTAAAAAGTTCCATGACTACTTGTATGGCCGCCAGTTCACGGTCTTCACAGACCACAAGCCACTCCTAGGGTTGTTCACCACAAACAAACAGACACCTCAGATTCTGTCTCCTCGAATGCTGAGGTGGTCTATCTTCCTGTCAGCCTACAGCTACAGGATGATTCACAAACCGGGCAAGGAAATGGGCCATGCAGACGGCCTGAGCAGGTTGCCCCTGCCACATGTGGAGCCAGATCCAGCTCCGCCTGCACGCATCCTGGCTATCCAGGATTTGCTGGAATCTCCCCTTCACACTGGGGACATAGCTGCTGAGACAGCAGCTGACAAAACACTGAGTTGTGTGCTCAACTTGGTACACACAGGATGGCTGGACAAATGTCCAGGGCCAGAATTTCAGAGTTTCTTCATGAGAAAAGATGAGTTTTCAGCTCATAAGGGGTGCATCCTTTGGGGAAGTAGGGTCATAGTCCTGAGCTCTTTAAGGCCCAGGGTCCTAGAGTCTCTGCACGAGGGTCATCCGGGAATAGTCTGGATGAAGGCACTTGCGAGGAGCTACCTTTGCTGGCCAGGCCTAGATAAAGCCATCGAGGCCCAAGTACATGGTTGCTACATGTGCCAGCAATCCAGACCGGAGATGCCGCAAGCCCCTGTCCACCGATGGGAGGACACACACACACCGTGGTCAAGAATCCACATCGATTTTGCCGGGCCCTTTCAGGGACAGCTGTTTCTAATAGTGGTAGATAGCCATTCTAAATGGTTAGAGGTCGCACCAGTCCCTACTATGACCACTGCCAGGACCATCTAGGAACTGCGCAGAATCTTTGCAACACACGGACTTCCAGACGTGTTAGTCTCTGACAATGGAGCTCAGTTTACCGCTTCTGAATTCCAGTCTTTCCTCAGGGCAAATCTAATACGGCACGCCACGTCGGCTCCCTTTCACCCGGCTTCGAACGGCCAAGCAGAACGCATGGTCCGCACAACCAAGGAATCACTAAAACGGATTGTCACAGGGAATTGGCACCACAGACTGGCATATTTTCTACTTTGCCAGCGCACAACTCCCTGTACCGCCACGGGCAGAAGCCCTGCCGAACTCAGATGGGGCCGACGTTTGATCACCAAGCTGAACAGGCTGCACCCCGACCGGGTTGCCTCGGACTCTGCTCAGCCAAAGGCACCTTGGAATTTGCAAGTGGGTGACCGGGTTTGGACCCGGAATTACGGGCAAGGGGCTTTGTGGGTGGCAGCCATGGTTGTTAAGGTGTCGGGACCACTCTCTTATGAGGTGGTCCTGGAAGATGGGCGAGTCATTCGGCGGCACATTGACCAGCTGCGTCGGAGGCTAGCGAACCAGTCGCTGGCTCAGGCCTCTCAAGAGGGCCGCACGCAAGGGCCGTGTGACAGCGGCCCAACAGAGGAGCTTGCACGCTCCAACAGAACTCTTACTCAAGGAGACGAGGAAAAGGGTGATTTCCGGGACCTTGCTGAAGCCAGACCTAGGGAGGCGATCGTCCGCCCCTTAGGTCCGATATTCGTCTGTTGGTGGGTCCTTTTGGGCCAAATGCCACCCCGGAGAGGTGGCCACTGAAGGGTGAATCATTGAGGAACGCGGGCCGGTGGTAGCCGGCTCGCAGAACTCAAAGCAGCCCCTGAAACCGACAGAAGAAAGGCGGACCGCATTTATGCGTTCAGCCATTAACAGCTGTTTTGCGGAGACGGAGAAACAGCGGAGTTTGACAGCAAGCAGCCGGTCCGGGTGAGACTTTGCTTCCTTTACTTTGGCAATGTGGACTTTGATCTTAAATGCCTTTTCAAAAGTCTGTCTTCAATTAAACCAGGAAGCCTGAAGGGAGGAAGGAGGGGGGGGGTTTCCTCCCCCCCTCTCCCGTACAAGCGGCGGTTTAAGCTACTACAACAAAAAGAAGAACAAATTTGATTTACCTTAAACTCTTTAAAAGTCTAAAGTCGAGGAAATATATTTGCCTTTTAAAAGAAAAGTAATATTTTCATCGGGAAAGCCATTCTTGTTTTAATTTTGCTTTTTTTTAGTATTCTTTTTTCATTTATTCTGAATAACTCTCTATTTTGTCTTTTTTTTTATTTTTTTCTTCCCTGGCCAAAGCCTGGGAAAGTTATTTGTTGCTAGTTTTTTTCCCCCTTTGTTCTCGGCAACTGCGGTTTGTTTAGAGTGAAAGTTTTGGCTGAATGCCCAGACATTCTTATCTCTTGCCACAAGTTATCTAAAGAGACTCTGGTTTTTTCTCTTTCTCTTTCCCTTTTGGTCTGTGGCTGTATAACGTGTATTTTAAGAAGAATTAAACATCAAGAATGGGACCAGTTGGATTATAAATTGGACAAATTTTACCACACCTTTTTTTTTTTTTTTCTGGGTCAGGATTTTGTTGTGTTATTTTTAATTCTAGGTTTTTTTTGTGTGTTGGATTTTTTTTTGGGTTCTCCTTCTTCATTATTTTTATCAATTTGGGATTGCTTTTCTACCTTTTATTTTTATTTTGCTTTGGTTTTTTGGGTCTTTTGGGTTTTGCCTTTGGGTAAATTTTTTATTTCTTTTTTTTTTAAGATTAGGGGGGCTTCCTGTTATCCTGCATCTTTTTTTCTTTTTTTTGCTTTGGAACTATTTTTTTTTCTTTTTCTTTTTCTTTTTCTTTTTTTTGAAGTATGTTTGGCTTCCTCTCCTAACAATAGGAGGATAAGGGATTACAATTGGCCATCGGGCCCTCTGGTGGATTACAATTACAATTGGCCATTGGGCCATCTGGTGGATTATAAAATAGCAGAATAACCCAAAGATGGCGACTTCAAATTTGGGGAAGTGGACTAAAAAGGCAACTTCTGCTCCTGCCTCATCATCGGCGAGCCCTGTCCCCCAAAAATCAATTACTACATTTTTACAACAAGAAAAGGTGGAACCCCAGTCTAAAGATATTCAAGCGATATTACAAGCAATCGCAGAGATGAAAATGGATATGAAAATGGAGTCAGATAAAAATAAAAAAGAGTCAGACAAAAATTTTGAGGATTTGAAAAATGATCTTGTTAAAATGGATCAAAAAATGGAAGCCTTCCAACAGGCAATTATAGATAACCAACAAAGGATGCAAAAAATAGAAGATAAGTCGGTGGAAGTGGATCAGAAATTAGAATACCTCCAAGGAGAGAATCAGAGATTGGCGCAAGTAAATGCAGAATTGGAAGACAGCTTTGCCGTGGCGGAGATGGAACGGTCATCATATTTTTTAAGATTTCAAAATGTCATAGAAGAGAAAGATGAGAATTTGTTGGAGCTGATGAGTGAGCTATTGGCGGAGCTGCTCGGAACAGAAAAGGATCAAATGAAAAAAGAGATAGATCAGGCTTTTAGAGTTAACTCAAGCTATGCTAGAAAAAATAGAGTTCCTAGGGAAATTCATGTAAGATTTGTTAAAAGATCAGTAAGAGATGACATCCTGAGAGCAATAAGAGATCAACCGCTGAAATATAAAGAAAAAGAACTTGTAGTTCTTAAGCAAATTCCTAGAAGGATAAGAGAAGCCCGAAGAGAATATCAATTTTTAACAAAGAAATTGTTTAATAAAGGAATCAACTTCAGATGGTTGATTCCAGAAGGAGTGTTAATTTTTTGGGACACGAAAAGATATAGATTGAACACCCCACTTCAAGTGGAGGAATTTTTCAATAATCATAGAGATTTTTTGGAAAGAGGTGAAGCGGAGCCTAAGAAACAAGAGATGAATGTGGCTGGAACATCTAAACACATGGAAGAGGATGAACCTAAAAAGACACAAACAGAGGAAGATGTAAGACCGAAAGATCAAAGACAGATAACCTCACCTAGAAGATTGAGGGCTAGAAATAATTAAAGTTATGGAGGAGATTGGAGTTTTTTCAATAAACATAAATGGTCTGAACTCTCCTTCAAAAAGGAGAAAAATATTTACTAGACTACAAAAACTAAAAAATTCCTGACTGAATTTATTCATACAGATCAAAATGGTTTTTTGCCTAAAAGACAGATAAAGAACAATTTAAGGATTATTTTAAATGTTTTAGAATATTATGAACATCAGCCAGGGAAACAGATGGCACTTATATTTCTTGACGCACAAAAAGCCTTTGATAATTTAAATTGGCAATTTATGTTTCAACAGTTGATGGAAATGGACTTTGGTAAAAACTTTATAAATGCGATTCAAGCAATATATAATAAACAAACAGCAAAGATATTTTTAAATGGAAAATATACAGATGGCTTTGATATCAAAAAAGGCACAAGACAGGGATGTCCACTATCCCCCTTGTTATTTATTCTTACATTGGAAGTGTTGGCTAGAGCAGGGCTTTTCAACCTTTTCACCCATTGTACCACTTTTAGGATATGGCAGCATCCGAGTACCACCAGTCGCCTAGCAAGGTGTCAAAAACTTGACCCCCCCCCAAAAAGGAAAAAGTGATAAAGTACAGGTAGTCCTTGACTTACAACAGTTCGCTTAGTGACTGTTCGAAGTTACAATGGCACTGAAAAAAGTGCCCCCCAAGCCACAGCCGAGCAAGACACCTGCCTGCCCACCCGGCGGCGCTCTTCCTCCTGTCCGAGGTTTTCATTGTTGTGAGCATTTCTGTTGAGGATTGGCAGTGGGGGTGGGATGGGGGGGTGTTTGATTTTTATTCCCCCCTTCTGCTGGGTGGTTGCAGCAGGTTTTGGTCACTTCACATGGGACACTGTGACCATCATAAATATGGATCAGTTGCCAAGCATCTGAATGTAAATCACAAGACCCTGGAGATGCTGCAACATTCCAGCTGATCGGCGCTTCTTCTGGGCTTAGCAGAAGCGCCAGGATCAGCACCGGGCTCCAGGTGGAGCCCGACGCTGATCCTGACGCTTCTGCTGAGTCCTGACAGCCCTGCAGCTGCAGCCATCTCTCGCTCAGGCTTGCGCGTTGCTGCCACCGGTTCAGCTCATTCCCCTCCCCCGCTACCACTTTTCTAGGATGGTCGCGTACCACCTGCCAGGTGCCAATGTACCACAGGTGGTACCCGTACCACTGGTTGAAAAGCCCTGGGCTAGAGACATTAGACAAGATACGGAAATTAAAGGATTGGAAATAAAAGAACAAAAATATAAATTACAGGCTTTTGCGGATGATTTAGTCTTTATTATAGAGGAACCATTGGAAACAGTTACTATACTTCTGCAGAAAATAGAGGAATTTGGAGATGTAGCAGGCTTGAAGATAAATAAAGAAAAGACTAAAGTATTAACAAAAAACCTAACAGACAAACAGAGATCTCAACTTGTAGAAAGATCAAATCTTCAAATGGCTAAAAAAGTTAAATACTTAGGAATCTATTTAACATCAAAATATACAACAATAAAAGAAGATAACTATGAAAAACTAATGAAACAAATAAAAGTAGATTTGGAAAAGTGGAAACAATTGACATTGTTAGGCAGAATAGCGACTGTGAAGATGAACATCTTACCAAAAATACTTTTTCTATTTCAAACGATCCCTGTTAAATTGGGTAAGAAATTTTTTGATGATTTAAATTCAATAATATTGAGATTTATATGGCAAGGGAAGAAAGCACGAATTAAAACTAAACTACTACAAGAAACAAAAGATAGAGGGGGCTTTGGACTTCCGGACTGGAGACTTTATTACCAAGCGTCTATGTTACTTTGGCTCAAAGAATGGGACATGACTTACAATTGGGCTGGCATGCGTTCTTATGGTATGAGAAAAACAAAGTACATAAATATTTTCAAAGACATGCCATAAGGAATGTGTTGTTCTCAGAGTGGGAGAAAATTAAACATAAAATATATATGAAAATACCAGAGTGGCTTTCAACGATGGAAGCATTTGCTTATCCAAATTTAATTAACTATGACAAACTTGTTACTTATAAAGACATTTTAGATAAGGATGGAAAACTTAAAGACAGACTAACTCTCTATCAACAAGGCATTGACTTAACATGGTGGTCCTATCTGCAATTTCAAACAAGATATGAAAAAGATGTAAAAGTAATGGACTTTTATAAAGAACAGACAGTATTTGACAAAACACTTTTGAAAACAGATGAAAATTTGATTAAGAAACTTTATAAATTTCTATTAAATTGGTAGATGGAAGAAGAACAAGTAAAAGAAACAATGATAGTGTGGGCAAAAAACTTTGGATACTCCATAGACTTAGAAGACTGGGAAAAGCTTTGGGAGAGAAATATTAAACTTACTAAAGCAGCTTCATATAAAGAGAATTTATATAAAATGTTTTATAGATGGCATATGACACCAGTTAGATTAGCGAAAATGTTTAAAAATGTATCGAATATTTGTTGGAAATGTAAAGAAAAACCAGGTACTTATTATTATATTTGGTGGATGTGTCCTAAAGCTAAGAAATTTTGGTTTAAAATTCATAAATGGTTAGAAAAGATGACTAAAACACAAATAGAATATAAACCAGAATTATTTTTGCTAGGAATATTAGGATCTAACTATGGTAAAGAGAATGAATATTTAATATTACATGTATTGACAGCAGCGAGAATTGTATTTGCTCAATTTTGGAAAAATGAAAATTTACCACACGATCAGATTATAATTATTCCCCCGGACAGACAGACAGTATCCACTGAACAGGACCGGCAAACTGCACTGAGGGACAGCCCTGCAGACTTTGCTGCACGATTGGACTTTGGTTTGGGCCGACCGGGACTGGCCAGCCAAAGGGACCCGAGTCAACCTGACTTCACTGGACCTCAGAGTCCTGGCCTACCCAGCCAGGCAGGCGAGCGGGTAGACCGGGAGACCCCTGCAACCCCTAGACGTTCAGAACGGTCAAGAAGGCCGCCTAAATATCTGCAGGACTATGTCCAGCAATTGAGTGTTTGAGCCATCTAGGGGGAAGGGATGTAATGTATTGGCCACAACTGTTTTAAATCACTTGCTTAATGTCTGACCTACATTGCTGTATTGTTTAACAGTTGCTGTTACTGAAAGCCAGACTGGCTGTCTCCAAGCTGATAATGAGGTTTGGGCGGGAAACTGTTACTTTAAATCTATTGGTTGCCACCTAGAGGCTAACTGTATAAATAGCTGTGCAGCAGCCTTTAGGGCTGCTTCTGTTCTGAGTTAATAAACTTGTTGTTGTTTGAACACTCTGCCTCATTCAGTGCCTAAAGAACCGAAGATATAACACTCCCCATTCACACACACACACACACGTTCCTCCAAATCCTTCCCATTCTCACACACACGTTCCTCTAAAATCCTTTCTGTCTCTCTCTGTCTCTCTGTCTCTGTCTCACCGCTTCTGTGAGAAAAGCCTTTTCTCTTCTGCCTCTTTCTCCGGAGGCTTTTCTTCTCTCCCTCTCCTGCCCAAACTGCCTCCTTTTATATCCCTTCCTGTCTCCGCCCCCCCCTCTCCTCCTCCTTTCTCTTCCGGGTGAGCTGGAAGTGCTGATCCTGGGGCCTTTGTCTCGCCCCAAGCAGCCCTGCAGCTCCTGAGGACTCTCTCATGGCAAGTCCTGCGCTGCGCCACTTTGGCTCGTTCCCTCCCCCGCTACCCTTGGCTGGGCTGGGCAGGGCCGCGTACCACCTGCCACATGCCAATGTACCACCGGTGGTACGCGTACCACCGGTTGAAAAGCCCTGCTTTAGGACATAATAGGATTAACCCACCACCATTAGAATACCAAAAGGGCACACTCAAGCTCAAGTCTCAAAGTACATTGCACAGGAACAGACACCTCAAATACAAAGCCTAAAGAAGGTATAAAAACCCACCCACTCTCAACTCCATTTGGTCAGCTGTCCCAGAACTGCATGCTGTTGCTGGTTCTGCTCATCAATAAACAGGAACCTTCTTTCTTAAAGCAGCATCCATTTTTATTTCCAGCATATTAGCCTTCATTTTATTTACTCCCGGCTTGGAACTGGACCTAATGATTTTTCTTTCAACATGTTTGGAATGTGGGTCAGATTTCCAAAGACAAACAAACTCACTTGGAATTCCAGGAACAAAGTTTTATTGAAATAAAGCTTTTGCAAAAGCTGGTGGACTTAACTCACAAAGGAGAAAAAGCCACACCCATAAATTTTAAAAGCACATATTTATATCCTCACACGAAGCTGGTTCCCCCCCCCCTATCGCACTCAACAGCCCACCTGCTCATCCCGATCAGCTAATCCGAAGCGCCTAAACAGAATACATTTCAGTTCATCCCCTCCCAGGAAAAAGCCCTTATATTTCATATACCTGTTAACCATGACCTTTTGCTGACATTAGCCCTATCTTTATTTTTATATTTCCTCCTGCTTGCAGTTACATCTAGCTTCCTACAGAACCTACATATTTCAAGGTAATTATCCTGCATGTGTCAAAGCCCCTACTTTTAAAAGCCTAAGTTACTCCATTTTACAACTATGCTTAACCTTCAGCTATGCCATTAGGATTAATTTTCTTCATAAGATCATTAAACAATTTCTGATATTATTTTATCTCTTACAATCCACCCCTTCTCTCTTAACACTATAAGAAATTGTTTAAAGTTCAGACCATTGCAACAAACTTACATCTTCCTAAGCATTTTTAGGTTTACCTTTCACTCTCATTAGCATTTTCTCTCCATTCTGCATTTGTTGCTGCACCAAAGTCACTTGCATACGTTCAATGGAATATTAAATAGTTCTTACCATAATGGGTAAGAGGCAGGGCAAAAGTATCAGTCCTCCTACTGCCATGACCAAAATGATTCCCCACTTCTGCCATCCTCCCCCAAATACCTGACCTATGCAGGAGGTGTCCAAGATACCTGTCCATGTTTGTGCTGGGATTCCCAATTTTTCTCCTTGCTGTATTGGGAGAAAGAAGAAACTGGGTTTGATTGCACACAAGACACATGCTCCATTCCATCCTTTGGGAAGTATTGCATAAGCATATCTACCAAAAATCCAATACATCCCATCAGGTGCTTTCCATCTTAGGGAAACATTTCCTGGGCTATCCCATAGTTCCTTCAATTGAGTAATATTTTCAAAAGGGTTGGAGGGCTCAGTTCTATTTTCACCACTCCACCAAGTCCTAATAGGGTTACCTCCTACTGTTCCATTTGTTTGTATTCCATTTTCACAAACCAACTGTCCTACTGGAGTGTTGAAGTCTACAGAGGCTTCCCTTACAAAACATACTTCACCTATTATAGAAGTTTGTGTAGTCCACCGAGAAGGTCTATCCTGTGATGTCCAGGTGAGGTTCATCTCGGCTATACCAGAGAGGTCTATCTCTCTTGTCTCCCAGGGCCATTGTTCTCCCATATTAGTGCCCCCACACACATAACAATTAGTGACATTTAGGGAGTCTGCTATTCTTTCAACCAAATCAATAAACAGATTCTTTGTTATGGCTGGGATCTCAATTTTTGTTGCCATCTCTTCATAGAAAGAGTGAAAAAGCCTATGTCAGTGATGGCGAACCTTTTAGAGATTGAGTGCCCAAAAATCGCCCCCGCTCTGCCTCCCACCCTGTCTGCTCCGCCCCCACACGCCCCCTGCCCCACCCACCCGCAGGGCCACCCACCATCTCCATGAGCCGCCATAGCAGATCGCCCAGGTAGCCCTGCAGTGCCATGGCAGCCACGCCCTCCGCCCACACCCCGCAGCATAATCTGCACGCTATGGGGCGCAAGGGCGGAGTCTTGTCCCTGCTGCCCGGCTATGTCCTTGGCTGCGCTGCTCCGTGCGGGCCATGCCCGGGGGCGACTCCTCTCCAGGGGGCTGCTGGTGAGGAGATGGCTGTGGGGGGAGGCAGGGTTGGGGTGACAGCACACGTGCCCACAGAGAGTACTCTGAGTGCCACCTCTGGCACGCGTGCCATAGGTTCGCCACCACTGGCCTATGTTGTGTGGGAGTTAAGTTTTCTTGAGTTAACTGTATATATATTAAAGTATGTGGATCCGTACCTGTTCCATCTATTCCAAATCCATATTCTTTAGACCCAGTCTTGGGATCATAGAATTTAAAACAAACAGGAGTGCATCCTTCGAGACCACAATTAGATGGGCTCACTCCCTCAGTTAAATTGAACCAACTCTTGCTATTACTTTGTGTCTCTCTTGGGCCAGGCTGAGATGAATACCAATAGTCTTGAGTCCCTCCTCCATATCTTCCTGAGGAAACTACTTCGTTTTAGCACAGAGTTTACATATTTCTTCTCTGATCTATAACTTTGCCTCCAACTTAGAGACCCACATTTTGTACCTATCCCCTTTTCTATAGCCTTGCAGGCATCAAAGCATATTTGTACTTTTTTAAACCTTGAAGTTGTCCGATTGGTTCCCAATAAGTGGCCCTGCTGTTTATTATTACTATGTGCCCAAATTTTAATAATCTTGTGGTATTTAACTCCTTGGGGGTCAAAACATGTTATTTTTCCTTTAGTATTGCATACCTGATACCTGGTGTGATTGTATTCACATGTTCCTGTAATATTTTTACATTCAAAGAAAGTGTGATATACAAGAGTTCTAGTTATTTGTTTTCCCATCTTGGTTTTCATCATACATGGTTCAAAATCATTCCTCATTTGTCCACATGTGTCCATCAATAATCCACTCAAGTACCACCAGGTCATCCAAGTCCACATCATCATCACTATAGAGTCCTAAAAGATCTTCAACTATAACTATATCACACTCTTCTACACAGTCATCATGAATAAGGGCACAATCACAACAGTGGGTACAACAACAGCAGTTACACCAACACCTGCAATCACAGAACCAACACATCAGGTAGTTGTTCAGTATTCTGGATGGGTAGTTCAATCTCCTTCTGTTTTGGTTTGCCAAATAACCCTATGGACATCCAATCTTCCCTTCAAAAGAAGAACAGAACCACCAACCATACAATGACCAATGACCCAGTAAGCACAAATCCCCCTATTTCAACCACATTTAGAGTCATTTAGAGCACTGGCGAATTTTGAATTTCAGAGGATTCTCGCTTGGTTCTATGGTCCAAACTGGTTCAGTGCTGGCTTTCACTCTGGTATGGTGAGTCCACCCCTTCTCTTTTGTGCAGACTGCTGTCTCAGAGGTTAAGAGTACTTGGAATGGTCCTTTCCACTTGGGTTGGAGTTTTTCCTCTTTCCAGGTTTTGATTAATACCCACTGTCCTGGTTGGAAATGATGCACCACAAAGTCAAGTGGGGGTGTCTGTGCCAGCAGTCCTTTGTTCCTGAGAACAGATAAAGCAAAAGACAGCCCCAGTATCTAATTCTTTATAAACATGTCATTAGTTTCATATTGTGGAATTTCCCCCACTTGAGGTAATTTAAAATCAACTTGAAAGCATTGAAATGGCCTCACCACTAGATGTCATAGAGCTTTTTATTTACTTGTTTACATATCATATATTTATCACAGATTTGTTTAACTAAAGTATAAATACAGCTATCCTGTTTTTTTGTTTTTGTTTTTAGAAAAGTATCAACCATCCCTTGTGACCCCCCTTCAGTGGCTGCTTCTGTGTCCTAGCTATTGCTTTCAACATCTGTCTCCCATCTGGCAACATCCACCTCCCACTTTCTTCTACTTTCCATTTTTCTATACGTTTGAGCTGACCACGTTAATGGCAGTCTCCCTGCTCCCAACAATTTTAATGCATACAATTCATATGTCTGTGCAAAACAACTTAAAAGCAACTTTCCTGCTTCTTCTTTCTATTATCTATTCCTTCACTTCCCTTCTGCCACTTTGGCCTAACTTCTTTCTTTTCTTTTTCCACAAGTACATCTTCTGTGCTTCCTCCAGAAGCTCATTCATAGACTTCTTAGACCACCCATCAATCTTTTGCAGCTTTCTGCTTATATCTGGCCAACTGTTGGCAACATAATTAAGTTTCAAAAGGGCCTGGGTGGTTTCTTCATCAGGATCCATTCCTGAGTACTTCCTTATAGTATCTTTTAGTCTTTCCAGAAACTCAGTAGGAGTTTCATCCTTCTTCTGTCTAGCCTCTGACACTTTAGAAACATTTTGGGATTTTGGTACTGCTTCTCTAATTCCCTTTATGATCACGTTTCTAAGGTTTTCCATATTTTGTCTATCTGCTAGTACATTGTTATTCCAATTTGGCGTAGAAATTGGGTATTTTCCTTCTCCATCAGCATTATTTCCATTCTCCCTGTTATATACTCTTATGGCAGCTTTCCTAATTAGGTCTCTTTCTTCTGGGTTGAATAAAGTTTTCATAATGGAAGTAAGTTCATCCCATGTGTAAATACTGGGTCCTAGTAACTGGTCAAGTTGTTCTGCTACACCTGTTGGATCCTCTATTAATTTCTTTAATTCCTTTTTAAGCATCTTGACTTCACTACTTCTTAAAGGGTCTTGGACATAACCCACCAGAGGAAGTCCTCCGTGCACACCACTTGCCACTTCCCTTAAGAGGAATAGTTTATTTTCTTCTAGTCCATTACGATCTCTTGGTCTTTCCCTTCTCTGATGTTGGTGACTATTGTCAATTTCGATTTCACAGTTTGTGAAAGGCAAATTGTCTAAGTCCCTTTTATATTGGTCTCTCTCTCTCAGTGGAAATAATTCTACCTCCGTATCTTTTAACTCCTTCAATTTGATTCTTCTTTGCTGTCTCAAATCACGCTCAGTTTCCGTTATACCACTTGCAAGAGGGAAATTGTCCAAATCTCTCCTACACTGTTCTCTCTCTCTTCTTAATTGTTCAGGTTGTTCCAGGGGCCGAACTTGAGGCACAACCTGAGGCAAAGCCTGGGGCAAGACTTGGGGTCAAGCCTGAGGTAAAACCTGAGGCAATTGTTGGGGGTTATAGGGAGGAGGCAAGTAATATTTGTTAAAGTCTTCTCTCTCCCTTATGTCTCTTTCTTCTGTTATTAGTTCCTGTTCCTTTAATTGTTCTTTTTCTTTGTCAGATTTATTCTCCACCTGTTCAGGTTGCTTACTTAGGAACAGATAGTCTGTCTTTGGAGGCCATTTATCTGGCGTCCAAATGAGGGCATAATTAAGTTCCTCAGGGGTCTTATCTTTCTTATTCAACACATAATCATACAAAGACTGACACAGAAAGAAATTAAAACTACCTAATCTTGGCCACTGTGTTCCCTCATCTATTTGTTTTTGTCCCCAAATAAAATAACAATATTGTATCATCAAGTCTTTATCTAAATCTTTCACCATTCTATGATATGGAGGATACTTCCATTTAGCCAGGAACTTACCAAGGGGACTGTTAGGGGGTATGGAGACTTTATCCATCACCCCCTTCACCTCCTCTCGATCCTTTTTGGAAAGTCTATTACCCATGGATGGTTACCGTTCAGCCCTCAAGTCCTGACCGATCTAATGAGACCACCTTTCACTTCACCAAGTCGCTTTCTCGGTTTCCGGCCAATCTCCTCGCGGAGGTATGGTAACGCGTACTCAGGAGTCCACTGTCATTTCGCCTTGCCAGCCCTAATGGCCCTCAGGGTGTCTCATTCACACTCTCACAGATCTCAGACTCAGACTGAACTACCTATCCAGCCACCCAGGTAAATTTGAAAACTCCCTTATTTTCTTACCTGGGTTTGTGCACAGAGTTTCCTGGTGTTGGATATATGACTCACCTCCGTATCAATTTCTAGAATTGTTGCAGAAAATCACAGGACTCAGACCACGGAATCAAAAGAAGTTGGTTTATTTGCGCAAAGGTTCAGAGCAAAAATCATAACAACCTCTGAACACCTTCTCATGGAACAACAAGTACATATATACTCTTTTAGAAGCAGCAAAACACGGAAATGTAACATGTTAGCATTGATTGGTTACTTGAATTACAGCCCCGTTAGCCCCCCTGTTGCTATGCTAAAGTAGCTAAATATCTTGTCCCCCTCTCATGGATCGAGGTCACAGGTGTCTTGCCAAACATCTAAGTTTCCGGCAGTTCATTTGTGGTTAGCTACCAGCGAGAGCGAGACATAGAAGCGAGACATATGTGGTTAACTGTAACAG
The DNA here is from genome assembly GCA_023970755.1 of Azemiops feae. NCBI lineage: Eukaryota > Metazoa > Chordata > Lepidosauria > Squamata > Viperidae > Azemiops > Azemiops feae. The sequence goes on along the minus strand of JALGBA010001673.1, from coordinate 102,104 downwards.
AGCTTCAAGCTTGACACTCATATGTGACCGACAGATGAACTTGTGGTTTGACATTTTCCACTTCCTTTTTGCTTCTTCTAACTAATACACGCATTTAAGACTCATGTCCTGTTTTATGACCTATGTCTTGTTTTATGTCCTGCCTTATTCCCCCCTTTGAGACTCCATTTTAGGTGACAATTGAGTCTCACTTTTATAGTTTCTACTTAAGCATTAGCTTTTGCCCAGCAAGCGAAGATAGCTGAGCAGAATTTACACATATATGGATAGGTATAACATATGGCATGATTAACACTTTAGACTGGCACACATCTTTCTGTTTCCTGCTGCCAGTTCAAGATAGAGGCAGATAGCAATAATAAGAAAGAGTGAAAAATCCATAAAGTGATTCTCAAAAATCATCTTCCTCAGGCACGTCCTCCAATCCCCAGGGTGTAAGCCATACATACACCCCACTGTCTGGATCCTCACTTTCCCTTCCTGGGTCTGAGGTGAACCTATTTTCCAAGGATCCTTCTATCACAACTAATTCCTTTTCAACCCTGATTTCTTTCACTGATCTCATGCCAGGAAATGAAACTTAAAAGGCATACCTTAACTTAACTCAGGAAATGGAAACTTAATAAGGCATAGCTTATCTCAACTCAGGAAATATAGACTTTAAAGGCGTATCTTAGGAAATGATAACTTGTAAGACATAATTCAGGAAGACATAACTCATGACTTATCTCAGGACTTAAAAGGCATGGACACTTGAAAGGCATGGAAGCCTATCTTAACTCAGGAAATGGTTGCAACATCTCCACTGTTTTTATTTTTTAAAGTTCAATCTCCATCCTACTCGCGGCCATAATCTGCATCCTCCAAAACAGAAAAGGGCAACTCCATAAGAATACGAGATTCTTGCTTGGGGGCAAGAGCCTCCATGGCTAAGTCTGATTCAGTATCGGAACAGTTGGAGTCCGTGTCAGACAGTGTCAGTAGGGCAACCTTTTCAAAGGGGTGGAATTTGGGTTTCAAGGGTTCATATATATTGTTTGAGGCAAGCATAACATTAATCTTAGAAAGATTAGAATCCAAACCATTCAAACGATCCTTGAGAAATTGCAAAAGGCGTGAAAAAACACATGGGCCAATCATACATAATATAAGCAAAATTATACAAGGTCCTAAAATAGCAGAAAGCAATGTAGTAATCCAGGGAGAGAAATTAAACATGCTTTGATACCAGGATAGTTGGGAGAACCTTTCCTGTTCCCTGTCTTTTAATCGTTTGCGTAACTCATTCATAGAGTCGCGCACAATGCCAGATTGATCAGAATAAAAACAACATTCTTCTTTTAAGGCTACACACGTTCCACCTTCCTTTAAAAATAAAAGGTCGAGGGCACGCCTATTCTACAAAACTACTTCAGCAAGAGACGACAAAGAAGTTTGAAGGGCAGAAATTGAAGTCTCAATGCGGGAAAGATCATTATCTATTTCTAGACTAAGTTTTTGTATTTGTTGTTGATTAACAACCAAAGTCGCAGCTCCAGTAGCTGCTCCTGCAGCACCTAATCCTAAAAGAACTGAAAGGGTTAGGGCTGTAACAAATTCACGTTTTGCACGTAGGTGGTATTCCGGTGGTTCCATAAGGGAAACAAAGTCAGAGGGGGAATAATAAGTGATTCTAGGGACTAAGCGTACCTGAATACAAAAGGCTTTTTGTTGTATAAGGACATCCCCTGATACACAGGCTGTGGCACCTGTAGAGCAAGCCCAGATGGAGTTGTTGCCGGGGATGAAGAATTGGCCCTTTAAGCTGGCAGAAATATTACCATTACTCAAGGTAAAAAGAGAGTTATAACCTGCCGTATTTACACTGCCCGATCTTTTCTGGGTGAGCCAAACATCACATTGGTATTTGCCAGTGGTGATATTAGCACAATATTGAGAATAATTTGCAGGAATGTTTCCCAAGCAACAACCATGTCCCGTAATAGAAGTAATAGTGATGGATGTTGAGTTCCATCTGCAAGAGTCATCTTTAGTAGCATTCTTAATAGGTTCGATGGAGCCAACAGCGTCATAAAAGGGTGGAGTGGCTGATAAACAGAGCCAACAGTGGTCGGTTTGTGAAGAAGAATTGACAGCACTTTTTAACAAAAAGGAAGAAGCATTGACAAGGTTAATCAAGGGATTAGGCATATTATGTACAACGGACTGTAAAAAAACAGGTTGAATGCTTTTGTTAGGACCTATAGGAGGGGAATGTGGTGACTGGATTGTGAGACGAATGGAAAAAACTCCGCCGTCGTCTTCAGAACCGCTCCATTCTCTACCACCCCAAGAATATCCGACAGCCCATTGCTCTGTAGTCAAAGTCTGTCCTTGGGATGTAAAGGTAATGTTCATTGGATTTTTCCGCTCACCACAGCAATGCAAATTAGTAGGGCAGGAAGAAGAAGGGGGTTTGTCATTACTACGGGTAATGGCAATATAATCATTTGAGCGAGGGGCAGACACAAGACCATGAGGCACAGTATTTATCCAAAAAAGTGCCACATTGATATTTTTCCTCAGGTGTCTTTGGTTCGGGACAAAAATACAGGTCCCACCATGTTGCTTCTAGTGGAGAAGGTGTGCACGAACCTTGTTTGTCCCATTTGTTAGTTTGGAGAAATTTTGAAGCAAATTTGTTGACCCCGGTACCCATTTCGGCAAAGTCAAAATGTAAGATAGGGAACCAGGGCCATATTGTGTATTTGGAGATTTGGAATAATACCTGATTTTCAAAGTCACGAACAGTCCATGTGTAGTTGAGAGGTCGATGAGGATTAGGATCAGGAGATCGCCGTCGTCGAGAATGAATGATGCGTTGGTGTGAGCGAGGTTGCTTTGTGGAATGAAAGTGTTGTAAGTGAGGTGAGGTAAAAATACGGGCGGTCAGGTCTAGGAAGGAGCGGGGATGAGGAACAAAGTTGTAGGCAAGTAAACGAGGAGACAAAGGAGGTTTTGCATAGCTCGCCACTGATGCGAGTTCAAAAGAATGTGTAGTATAAGTACCATAGGATGAAAATCCAGACACATAATAGCGCCCCGTAGTCTCAGGGGTCACAAGAATAGCAAGAGTCATGTGACAAGGGTAATGAGCATAGGTGAGGGAAATAGAGGGAGATGGTGGAAGAGGAATGCCACGATTAGGATACTGAAAAAACACAAAGGGACAAAAGGATTGACCTCGGTCATAACAATGAAAAAGGGCAGTAGTATTGAGATCAAGAAAAGAAAAAACAGGACCACAATATAGGCCTTTATGAAAATTTAGAGGAATTCTCAGGTGCTTTGTCATCATGGGAAGGTGCAGTGTGGACATCATGGGGAAGGAACTTGTCAAGAGTGTCATCAAAAGCAGGGTCCACATGATTGATGCAAAAGTGTTGGACCCTTGGACAATATGGGTGGTGCAATAGGCAGTTGTTACACCAATAACAGCACGTACATCCACACTCACAAAGGCAATGATGGCACATCCGATGGAGTTGGTGGGTTGTGTGGAGTGATGAAATATGGGCGAATATAACGAGCAGGGACCCACAAAACTCTGTCGGGTAGTTGAACTGCAGTGTAGCCTCTTCCCCAGGTGATGAGTTCGGCTGGACCTTTCCAAGTTGGATCCGGGAGCTGCCTGTAGTATACAAGTGGTCTTGAAGTTGGGACAACAGGTTTAGTAAAGTGTCGAGACGCAGCAGACAAAGAAGGAGTGCCAGTGAGATTTAGAAAATTGAGAGTATACAGACAAACATTTAACACGTTTTGCAGTGCCGGGAGGTTTGGGGGGCATAAGCCCTTGGACCCCATATAACGATCTAATGCATTTTTTAAAGTTTGATTTGCTCGCTCAACAATAGCCTGCCCTTGGCTATTGAAAGGAATTCCAAATTTGTGGACAATGGACCAGTGATGACAAAACTGTGAAAATTGTGAGCTGACATAAGCTGGGCCATTGTCTGTTTTTAATATTTTTGGACATCCCAGCACTGTAAAGGTACGAATACAGTGATTAATCACTTGTTTTGCAGCTTCCCCTTTTTGTGGGGTTGCCAAAATAAATCCGGAGAACGTATCTACTGTAACATGTAGATATTTCCACGGGGCAAATGGAGGATATTGAGTTACATCCATTTGCCAGGTATCACAGGCTTCAGTGCCTCTAGGGTTAACGCCCTGTGGGATACCTTTAGACTGTAGGCTACAGGTTGGGCATTGTTGAATTATGGCTGTAGCTTCAGCCATAGTGATTCCAAATTGTTTCATTAAGGCTTTCTTATTTTGATGAAAATAGCATGACTGTCCCAAGGGGAGACAGGAGAAAGAGACATGAGGCAGGTAGCAGAGGCCGCAGCGTCTGCAATATCATTTCCCTTTTGCAAGAAGCCAGGAAAAGGTTGGTGGCTTCTTATGTGTGTGACAAAGTAAAGATGTTTCCTGTTGGATATTACAGTTTGTAGGGTGGAAAATAAAGAAGTTAAATCAGGGTCCAGGGATGGAGAGAGGTATGATTGAAAAATAGTGGTGACAATTTGAGTGACATAGAGACTGTCAAGAATGAGATTTATAGGTTGAGTGGAAAATGTTTGAAAAGCTAGAATGGCAGCGGCTAGTTCCGCACGCTGAGCAGACCGTTGGGGTGGCGTTATTTTTGTGTGCCATTGGTCATGAATATACCAGGCACAAGCACCAAATTGTTTACTGCCATCTGCAAAGAGTGTGACAGCATGTGGGATGGGAAAGCGTTGTAATTGGGTATCCCATGAAACATGGATATTTTGTAGGAGCTGAATGCGAGGATCAGCAGGAGGGTGGCAGGATATCTTTCCAGGCCACTCAGTGAGAGCAAGCTGCAAGGCTTCAGAGTTAGAATAGATGGTTTCCCATGTAGTGAGAGAACATGGTACATATAGGACAGAAGGTTCTATTCCTGCAAGGGCTTTTGCTCGAAGGCGAGCCTTAGAGATGAGAGAGGCAAATTGAAAAGGTTTTTGGCTAATTGTGTTTCTAGGAGTGTGAGGGAGATGAAGCCATTCTAGAATCAGCAAGGAGGGAATAGTTTGGACAATAGCACATGTAGGTAAAGAAATAGTATTACACAATAAAAGAGAAAAGGGAATGTTTGGGGTCATTCGGTCAACCCACTGAATTTGTAGGGCTTGGTTGACCAATTGAATCACTTTTAAATGACTGTCCTGCAGTGGAATAACATCTGTAGGATGTTTGCCTTTGGTTAAGGCTGAAAAAAGAGGTGATAATTGAAAAGTGGTGAGACCTATATAAGGTCAAATCCAATTAATAGCACCTAAATATTGCTGTAATTGAAATAAAGTGGGTTGGTGTGGTAATTTCAATAAGGGAAAAAGTGGTGCAGCATGGGAGGCCAATAATTTATGGCCCAAATATTGAAAAGGAGGGGAGGTTTGGACCTTGTCAGAAGCAACGTGCAAACCTCCTTTTTGCAAAATTGTTGTGAGGGTTGGCAAAGTTGCAAAAACAGTACCCTTTGGGCCTGGTGCTGCGACCAAAATATCATCCATGTTATGGTAAACCAAAAAGGAGGGATGAAGGTCCCGATATGGTTACAAAACATGGAAAACAAAAAACTGACACATTGTAGGGTTATTTAGCATGTCCTGTGATAAAACCTTCCATTGGTAGCGCTGAGTTGGTTGAGAATTATTCAACTCAGGCACTGTAAAAGCAAATAAATATTTATCCTGTTGATGCAAAAGAATGAAAAAAAAAACAATCCTTTAAGTCAATTATCATGGAGGAAACGCCATTTGCCTGATTTCTTGTTTATAACAAAAACTGGAACAGAATAAGATTGCAACATTTTATGCCCTAAATAAAGATAAAGTGTAACTGTATCTTTTCCAAGGCAACTTGCAATCCATAGATACTTGAATCATTTTGTATTTCAAAAAGCCAATTAAATTGTATTTTTGGGGTTCCAATTTAATCAAATTCCATTCAGATGAAACAAATTTTCATGAAATAAAAAAAAACATTTACAAATCTAAGCAAAACAATTCAGTCATTTTTTTTGGTTGATGGATGTATATGTCTAACTAAACAATTTAAAACTCAAAAATTTGCAAAAGAATTGCCCAACAATTACTGCCTCCTCTTTCGAGTAAAAAAAATAGCAAGCTGAAACTGCAAGAGTGGGCATCAAATTTCACATCCACCCCCCTTCCTTAACCCAAACTTCTAAACAAAGGAAGAAAAAAAAAATAGTTAAAACGACAGCTGCCCCCCCTCCTCTATCTGCCCTTCCTTTGCTCTTAAAACAATACAGCCAGCGAAAAACGAAAGAGGCAGGAGGGGGGGGAAGAAAAAGAAACTTTGCAAAAATCTCACCACCAAAAAAATTCACATGCAGTCACATGTATAAATTCTTTTATACCTCTTCCATAAAACTTTGCACATGCAAACTCATACCATTGCGTTCCCATGTTACAACAATAAAAACTACAATGTTACTATTCCTTTCACAGCGTGGGATGGGTGGAGGGGTGAGGGCTAACACACACATTTACACCAGCAAATTAACTCATTCACTTCCATTCTGTTTACTTACACCATTCCATATACAAATATTTCATTTCATATGTTTTTCAAGCAAAACTTTTTATTTTTAATTAAGGCCTTTTTGTTTGTTGTTATCAAAGAGGGTTTTGACCCTTTTCCAAGTCTTGGAAATAACACAAAACAACACAGACAGACATATATACACAAATACCATTAAAACAACATTTATTTAGACATATGGCTTGTCCTGCAAGAAGCGAGAAAATCATGAGATGATTCCAACCAAACATGTGGTTTTTATAGGGCCCTTTAACCATCTCCTATTTTTCTCACCATTCCAAGTCCAAACGTAACGTTCTAGGAGTTAAACATATATAAAACAAAACACACACATCAACACAAAGCACCACCAGACATTGTCTGACAGGGTTCAAACTTAACAGATTACAAAAGAGTTTCAAAACATTCCAATTGTTCAAAACGCATTGCAGAGAAGTGCAGTTTGAGTTAATTTATGTCTCTAAATTGTTCTGAAAATTTATTGTTTGGTAGTTTGATGAAACGGAAGCATTGAGTGCAGTTGCAAAACTCTGCAGAACAGAATACAGGGTTGCCTGTTTCTGTTTTGGAGGAGAGAGAGAAGGATAGAGCGAAGAGGGGGTTTTTTTTGGCTGTGCCGGCTTTGGAACGTCTTCCGTAGTAGGCACAGGTTAAAAGGAAGGGTCTGGGGATAGACAGTTGTTCCGTTAACTTTTTGCAAACAATTTGCCTTTCTGGCTAAAGAGGAAAGTTCATCCACATGCTTGGACAAAACCTTGGAAAGTGAGGACCCATACTTACGATAATCGAGCCTTTGCCAGGTGCATAAATACAGGAGCCAGAGCAGCGTTTCCCTAGACAGAGAACACGCCGTGGAGTGAATCACGTCATAGAGTGAATCACGTCGGGGTCACCAGTTGTGGGAGTTTGAATCCCGGGGTCCAGCGCCTGCTGGACGGACCAGTGATGTACGTTAGCCTAGGCCAACGGACCTCGCGTTTGGTAGATAGGAAACACACGGACAACATGTTTCTTCAGGTTGAATCAGCAAGCGAGAGCCCAGAAGGATCTGCGTGCTTTTCTTTTATTGGTACACTTACGTCACAGCAGGAGGTTGTAAAGGGTGGGTTTTGCCAGGAAATGAAACTTAAAAGGCATACCTTAACTTAACTCAGGAAATGGAAACTTAATAAGGCATAGCTTATCTCAACTCAGGAAATATAGACTTTAAAGGCGTATCTTAGGAAATGATAACTTGTAAGACATAATTCAGGAAGACATAACTCATGACTTATCTCAGGACTTAAAAGGCATGGACACTTGAAAGGCATGGAAGCCTATCTTAACTCAGGAAATGGTTGCAACAATCTCATAACTAATTGTCTGATTAAAGGTATTACACAGGGGATGAAGGCTAGTCCTGCTATTCCACATAATAACACAAACAGCATCTGTTTGACCCAGGCAGCGCCTGGTAGCCACGAGAACCATGAGTCAGTTCCTTGCATTCCTTGTTTAATTCTGGATGCTCTATCTTGCAAGTCCTTTGCCACTTCTCTGACTACTCCTGATTTATTCATGTAAAAGCAACACTCTTCTCCCAAGAACAGACACAAACCTCTTTTCTCAGCTGTCAAGAGGTCTAGGGCACGCCGGTTTTGTAAGACTACTGCTGCCAAAGAGTCTATCTGATCTTGGACTTCTACCAGAGTCCCAGCAATCTGGCTTAGGCTTTGTTGAAATTCTTCAGAAAGTTGCTGAAACTGTATTACAGAATGGGCTAAACTACCTACACCTGTTCCAACTGCAGTGCCTATCCCTAGGATGGGTAATAATGGTATTACTAGGGGAACTCTTTTCTGTATATGTCCCATAAGAGGAACAGGGAGGGCTTGTTCCCCATTAACAACACCCATCTTTGGGATGAGGTGAACCAGAGTACACGTTCCAGTCCAGTTGGTAGGTAAACATACATACGCCTTTTCCCCACATAAGAAAAATACCCCATTCTCTTCTAAGCACACTGCCATGTTCATGGAAAAGGCATGAAATCGATGACCGTTCTCATTACTCCAGACCCCCAAGGTGCCAGCCATAAACATGCCAGTTAACGGCTGTAGTGGAGGTTTTTAATGAGGGTTTCTTTTTTCATCCCTGAGATAGGGGCCTTCAAGGAGATAACGGGAGCTGTCATTTCCAAAGGGAAATGGAATACAGATACCCTTCATGGGCTTACTATAGAGCCAAAGTGGGAATCGGGGTGGTTCAAATTGGCTTGGGCACTTTATTAAAGTAGCATTTCCTTCCCATTTTGTAAAGCTCAGTTGTGGCGGAGTCGAGAAGGTGACCTTCTTTTGGTGATGTGCAGAAGGAGAAATGCTGCGAGTTAGTTTCACATCCATAAGTCTACGCCGAGGGCTCATGGTTAATTCTATTTGACAGTTTTGACAGTACTTTCCTGTCTCTGATCCCACTGAAGTGCCCTTCCAAAGTTCCTGACTCCTTTTAACACATAAGGAGGGCGGCCCTAGGAGGTCCACACCAACAGCCACAGGGCCAACGATGGGAAGATGGCTAACTCCCAGCTTTTCTAACGTATTATAGAAATCACCATGTAATTTTGCCTCTACAGTGATGGTTCCCCATCTGCCACCCCTGTCAAAAGCTAAGGTGGCATTGGTCTTTGCCCAAAGATCTGGTGAAACTGGGACTGCATGATAGGCTGATGGAGATGCAGACAAACACAGCCAGCATTTTTTTTGGCCTAAAGTAGGGTCAGATTGATTAATCAAAGCCTGACCTAGTTCCAGTATTTTCAGTATGTATTTCCCTTCTCTCAATTGTCGCAGAGGCCCTCCTTCTACCTTGATGATGTCCTGTCTTTGAGATCCTCAACGTCCCAGGAGCCTTCTTCAAGTGTGAGAGGAATTAGTTGGTCATTCTCACAACATTTGGGACTATTGTTCAGGGCCTTATCACCCAACAGGCCACTTGCAAATAGTAACCAAAGCCATAGACGATTCATGTTTGACAATCTAAAATGAGTCAATGTCAACTTCCTTTCTTTTTCTATCCTATGATTCCAACGTCCCATTCAGTTTCACACTCACAGCCACAACAAAGGGAGCAATTGCAATTATGAAATTACCACATCAGGAAGATGGATGGGATTAGGTGTGATTTGGGAAAGGACAGTGTCAGTCTTGGGTGAGCCACAAAGCCGAGTCTTATTTGCTAAATATAATGCCCACACTCCCAAGACTCCTAGTATACTACAGAGGACCCACTCCCAAGGTGCTTCAAACATAAGTGTCCCCAAGAGATACACACTGTCCTTGGTCACAGTCAGACCTAAGTCCCCTATATGATTTTTCAAGTTATTACTTATGATAGGGGGTATTCCAAACATCATTTCAAAAGGGGATAGCCTAATTCCTTTTTGAGGGGTGCACCTCACAGACCAAAGTGCTAGTGGCAAAGCATCCACCCACTTAAGGTGAGTTTCAAGGCACACCTTTGTCACCTTTTCCTTTATAGTCCGGTTCATCCTCTCTGCCCTTCCTCCCTGATTGAGGATGAAAAGAACAATGAAACCTCCAGTGCGTCCCTAAGGATTTAGCCAGCGTCTGATTTACTTGATGTACAAACTCAGGCCCATTATCTGATGATATGAATGAGGGCACTCCATATCTGGGAATAATCTCCTTGAGCAAGATTCTGGCCACTTCTCGTGCCTGCTTGGTCTTGGTGGGGAAACATTCAGGCCATCCTGAATAATTGCACACTAAGACTAACATTGCTTTATATAGTCCACATTTTGGCATTTCTGTAAAATCAACAACCAATGAATCCATAGGATAATATCCCTTAGGCCAGGGCTTTTCAACCTTTTCACCCATTGTACCACTTTTAGGATATGGCAGCATCCGAGTACCACCAGTCGCCTAGCAAGGTGTCAAAAACTTGACCCCCCCCAAAAAAGGAAAAAGTGATAAAGTACAGGTAGTCCTTGACTTACAACAGTTCGCTTAGTGACTGTTCGAAGTTACAATGGCACTGAAAAAAGTGCCCCCCAAGCCACAGCCGAGCAAGACACCTGCCTGCCCACCCGGCGGCGCTCTTCCTCCTGTCCGAGGTTTTCATTGTTGTGAGCATTTCTGTTGAGGATTGGCAGTGGGGGTGGGATGGGGGGGTGTTTGATTTTTATTCCCCCCTTCTGCTGGGTGGTTGCAGCAGGTTTTGGTCACTTCACATGGGACACTGTGACCATCATAAATATGGATCAGTTGCCAAGCATCTGAATGTAAATCACAAGACCCTGGAGATGCTGCAACATTCCAGCTGATCGGTGCTTCTTCTGGGCTTAGCAGAAGCGCCAGGATCAGCACCGGGCTCCAGGTGGAGCCCGACGCTGATCCTGACGCTTCTGCTGAGTCCTGACAGCCCTGCAGCTGCAGCCATCTCTCGCTCAGGCTTGCGCGTTGCTGCCACCGGTTCAGCTCATTCCCCTCCCCCGCTACCACTTTTCTAGGATGGTCGCGTACCACCTGCCAGGTGCCAATGTACCACAGGTGGTACCCGTACCACTGGTTGAAAAGCCCTGCCTTAGGCTGACTTCCTGGCGGAAGAATAGGTCCTTGTCTTGGATTAACCTGGGCACAAATGTTACATCTCTCAGTTGCATGGGCACATAGCGAGTGAAGTCGATTAATATACACAATATGGTGGAGGGCTTCAGCTAATGCACTCTTTCCCATGTGAGTAGTTGAATGAGTTTCCTTTACCACTGGCCAGGCTAAATTCTCAGGTACAAAAATCCTTCCATCTGGGAGTACATACTACTCTCCCTGCTTGTGTCCTTGCAAATCTACACTTGCCTGTAGTTCCTCTGCTTTAGAATATCTAGGGCTCAGTCCTTTTGGCATTTCCAATGCGACATAAGCTGTCATGTCAGGGTAAGCTTGGCTGTCTCAGGTTGCTGATAACCTTGCTTCTCTATCAGCTGCTCTGTTTCCTTGGGCTACTTCATCTTGTCCCTTTTGATGTCCTTTACAGTGCATGACAGCTACCCTCTTTGGTCCCAGGACTGCTGTTATAAGTCTTTCAATAAAAAAAAAGGATGTTTAATTTCTTTTCCTGCAGTTGTTAAGAGTCCTCTCTCTCTATAGACTGCAGCATGTACATGTAATGTGAGGAATGCATATTTAGAATCAGTCCAAATAATTATACTTTCATCTTGTGCTCTTTCCAGTGCCCTTATTAGAGCCCACAGTTCTGCTGCTTGAGCACTTGTGCCTTTTGGGAGTGGCCCACTTTCTATGACTTTATCAAGTGAGACAACTGCATAGCCTGCATATCGTTCTGTTGAGATGAAACTTGACCCATCAGTAAACCAATTATAGTCCACTGTTTTCAGTGGCACATCAGTTAAATCAGGCCTGCATGAGAATTGACTTTCTATTGTTTGCATACAGATATGTTCAACTTTAGGACCTGGTATAGGCAATAGGGTTGCTGGGTTTAGGCCATTTGTCTGCTTTAATGTCACTTGAGGGTTTTGAATGAGGAGAGCTTGATACTTATAAATTCTGGAGTTAGTTATCCATAAATGTCCCTTTGTTTCCAAAACTCCACGAATTGCATGACTGGTATAGATTGTAGTTGGTTGTCCAAAAGTCAATTTATTAGCTTCCTCTATCAGGAGAGCTGTGGCTGCCAGAATTTTAAGACAATGTGGCCATCCCTTTGATACTCCATCAAGTTGTTTTGACAAGTAAGCTATGGGTTGTTGCCACCTTCCCTTTTCTTGAGTCAGGACTCCAAGAGCCATATTATTCTTTGAGCCCACATACAAATTGAAAGGTTTCTCAAGGTTGGGAAGTCCCATAACAGGAGCTTGAAATAATGCCACTTTTAAAGTCTCAAAAGCCTGTTTTTGTTCACACGTCCAAATAAAGGGCTCTCTTTCTCCCCCCTTTGTGGACTCATACAGTGGTTTGGCTAGCAGGGCAAAATTCGGTATCCATATTCTACAATATCCTGCTGCTCCTAAAAAAAACCCCGTAATTCTCTCCTATTAGTTGGCTCTGCAATTCAGCACACAGCTTCCTTTCTCTCATGTCCTATTGCTCTTTGGCCTTGACTTATACTATAACCTAAATATTTAACCTGGGGTTTCACTAATTGGGCTTTCTCCCTTGAGGCACGGTATCCTTTGTCCATCAACAGATGAAGTAGTTGGTTGGTGTTGTCCCAACAAGTTTCTTTTGTCTGTCCAGTTATTAACACATCATCAACATATTGTAGTAGTACATCTCCTTCCTCACAAGGCTGGAAGTCTTCTAAGTCTGAGGCCAAGGCGTTGCCAAAAAGAGTAGGTGAATTTTTAAATCCCTGAGGAAGTCTGGTCCAAGTATATTGTTTTCTCTGGCCTGTTACTGGGTGTTCCCACTCAAAAGCAAACAGCTTCTGACTGTGCTTATGTATTGGGATCATAAAGAAAGCGTCTTTCAAATCTACCACAGAGAACCAGGCAGCTGATGCTGGAATCAAGCTCAGGAGGGTATATGGCTTAGGCACTACAGCATGTACAGTAATTGTAGCATTATTAACAATACGCAAATCTTGGACTGGTCGAAATGAGCCATCAGCCTTTGGGATGGGTAAGATTGGGGTGTTCCAAGGAGATTGAATAGTTGTTAAAATGCCTGCCTTTAAGTATTTGGTAATATGATCTTGAATTGCTTGTGTAATGGGGCGAGGATAATTTCTCTGCCGGAGACGAATAGGCACTGCGAGTGGCTTCACTTGAATGACTAGTGGTGTATGGTGACCTGCATGTCCTGGCGGATTATCTTCTGCCCATAAGCGGTGCACATCAAACTCCTGCCAAGTATCGAGGACTTGAACCTCTTGGGCCACCATTATTCGCCACATCTCATCTGGAGGATGCTTCATTACTAGTGCCATTTCATCTTCTTCAAATGACAAAGTTGCCCCCATTTTACATAGCATGTCTCGACCCAACAAAGGAATGGGACACTCAGGCATATATAGGAATTGGTGTTCAATGTCCCTTCCATTTAGGGAACATCTCAGGGGCTTTAGAAAAGGGTGACAATTTACTGAGCCATCAATTCCCTGTACATTTATGACATCAGCAGAGAAGGGAGCCAATAAGTAACTACAGATCTAGATGCCCCCGTATCTACTAAAAAAGGTCACATTATTGCCCCCTATCTTCATTCGGACCAAGGGTTCGGGGGGGCTTGACTTAAACCCGGTCCCCTTCAGTCCTCAGGCCATTGTTCAGCAGCGGCCAAGCCTATGGCCTCCACTTGTTCTTGAAATTGGCCTCGACCTCTTCCTTGGAATCCATATGGACGAAACATTTTTCCTCTTCCTTCTCCCTGGAAATCATATATTTTGACTTCTCGAGTTAGATGTCCTGTTCTATTCTTCCAAGTTCAAACCTTTTAGGACATTCACGTTGCCAATGTCCCTCTTCCTTACACAAAACACACTGATTCCTTCCTAGGGTTCTGGAATTGCCTGACAATGCAGCTGCCAGCAATTCAGCCTTACATTGCATCCTAAAATCTTTCTTAAAATTTCCTCAACATACACTGAAGAGGTGTCCGTGGGACACTTCCTTCACCACCCATTTTCTAAGACACTGCCACTGACCTGTGATGCCGGACGTTCCAACGGTCACCAACAGGAACTGCAATGGCTTGACCACCCACACAACAACTCTTGGGCCTTGTTAGGATACGCCGATCCCGGACCCAGGGGGGTGATCAGGCCCCCTCTTCCACTCTCAAAACGAGTGGGCCTACAATTCCACAATACTTGCCTGCAGGCATCTTGTTTTCCAACCGGCTTTGTTTTGTGACTTGTTTTGATTCCGTTCAGGTTCTTGGATCGGTCGGTTGTCCACCAAATACCCCTCCGGTGCCGTCCGCCTCCTTCCGGAGAAATCATCCGTGCCGGCTGAAGGTTTAGCGTGACGGCCCCAATTGGGCACCGGTCGGTCCGTGCCGTCCTCAGCGAAATATCGCTCCAAGTCCCGGCGGAGTCGCCATAAAAATGTTGCAGAAAATCACAGGACTCAGACCACGGAATCAAAAGAAGTTGGTTTATTTGTGCAAAGGTTCAGAGCAAAAATCATAACAACCTCTGAACACCTTCTCATGGAACAACAAGTACATATATACTCTTTTAGAAGCAGCAAAACACGGAAATGTAACTTGTTAGCATTGATTGGTTACTTGAATTACAACCCCGTTAGCCCTCCTGTTGCTATGCTAAAGTAGCTAAATATCTTGTCCCCCTCTCATGGATCGAGGTCACAGGTGTCTTGCCAAACATCTAAGTTTCCGGCAGTTCATTTGTGGTTAGCTACCAGCGAGAGCGAGACATAGAAGCGAGACATATGTGGTTAACTGTAACAGAGCTTCAAGCTTGACACTCATATGTGACCGACAGATGAACTTGTGGTTTGACATTTTACACTTCCTTTTTGCTTCTTCTAACTAATACACGCATTTAAGACTCATGTCCTGTTTTATGACCTATGTCTTGTTTTATGTCCTGCCTTAGAATGACCTGACCAACTTTGGTCCAGGAATCCACTATTTGACATCTGGGTCCTCACGGGTGCCGGGCTGGTTGTCGTTGCCCTCTGGAAACCATCGAAATCGATGTGGCACCTGTAACCTGTGGGGGCAGTGACCCCTGGGGTCCGGGGACCCTTTGGATATCCCAGGACGAGCCCCCAGGTTGTTTGGAACATGGCTCAGGTTTCCAAAGACAAACAAACTCACAAAGTTTTATTGAAATAAAGCTTTTGCAAAAGCTGGTGCACTTAACTCATGAAGGAAAAAAAGCCACACCCAAAAATTTTAAAAGCACATATTTATATCCTCACACGAAGCTGGTTCCCCCACCCCACCCCTATCGCACTCAACAGCCCACCTGCTCATCCCGATCAGTGAAGCGCCTAAACAGAATACATTTCAGTTCATCCCCTCCCAGGAAAAAGCCCTTATATTTCATATACCTGTTAACCATGACCTTTTGCTGACATTAGTCCTATCTTTATTTTTATATTTCCTCCTGCTTGCGGTTACATCTAGCTTCCTACAGAACCTACATATTTCAAAGTAATTATCCTGCATGTGTCAAAGCCCCTACTTCTAAAAGCCTAAGTTACTCCATTTTACAACTATGCTTAAACTTCAACTATGCCATTAGGATTAATTTTCTTCATAAGATCATTAAACAATTTCTGATATTATTTTATCTCTTACAAACAGAAGCATTTAGATGAAATCAAGGTAGATTCCAACTAAGGTCATTGGGCTTTACCTTTTTGTATTCCTAGCCATAAGCTGTCCACCAACCTCAGTCAAAACTGGACCTGCGACTTCCGGTTCCGGTCGCAGCGCCCGCGGACGTGCAGAGAACTCGTTCTCTTGGCCGTCCGGTTTCCCCCCGCCGGTAGACCCTGGATAGGGTCGAAAGTCGCCCTGTAGGGGCGACCACCGTAGAGGAGGGCACTCGTTGATCGCGGAGGGAGCGGCGGCTCCCTCTGCGGTCCTAGAAAACCACCTTTGGGCCGACGGGGAAAAGATCGGCCAGTAACATGGCCGATCACTCAGCTGCTCCAGCCGAAAGTCACAGCAACATCTAAGCGAAAAGAACCACCGTGGAAGATCCGGGTGAGACCTTTCCTTCCCTCTTGTTAATTTACCTTTTTCCCTGCTAACAGCTTTAAGAACTATTTCCCTATTTTGAGAAAGCAGCGTTTGATTACTGGGGAAAACGGGCTTTGGAAAAACAATTATTGTTTTTTTTTTACTATTTTATTTTGTCTACATAAGCAGTTGGAACTCGAGCATCCGGATTATTGTGACTTTCTCTTTTGGCTTGTTTATCTTCAGTTTAGGTGAAAATCCTTAGGGAGGGGGTGGAATGTTCTTTGTTTCCCCCCCCCCTCCTGAACAGTACTGCCTAAAAAACTTTTTGCTCTCTGGGCGGACTTATGTAGATTATTTTGGATACAATGCATCCTGGGACTTGGCATGAAGCCCAGAAACAGACTGATACAATGTAACTTGCTCTTTGAACTCCCACTTCCTGATTTTGGCCTGATGCCCAGACTGGATTACAATATAACAACTGACTGCCAGTTTTTATCTCTGTGCTGGTCTTGACTATTGGTTGTTTTTTTTTCCTCTATCTTTCTTTGGAAATATATTTCTGTCTGCATTTTATATTTTATAACGCTGCAATCTATTTTTTAAGCTGAACTTCTCTAAAAAAAAAAAAAGAAGAAGAAGATGGAATCCTATTCACAGATTAATTATGGACTTATATTAGAAAAAATCTTGGAAGCAAGACTGGAACTTAAAGAACATATTAGATCGCTTAGATTCAAGGAGGACTCAGAATTAAAAATTGAAGCTCAACCTTTGATTGACTATGATAGACAATCAGATCTACAACTTAATGAGATGGATGGAATACATTTACAATCTATTGAATCTACTGAATTTATTGAAGAGGAAGAGGACACATCCTACATGATGGATTTCTTTGATGATCAAAGGCAGAACTCAACTAAAACATTTACAACTTTAAAAGCAACAGGATTGGACTTCCAAATACGAGGCACAAAAAACGTTGACAACATGACAGTACAGACAACACTGGATAAAAGAGAAAAAGAATATGATTGGACTCAATGGTGGGAAAAGGCCTTTAGCCAGTTACTAAGATGGGAGGACTTAGAAGCCCTGTTGTGGAAACCTACCTGGCACAAAAAGAAAGCTAGAATTAGATTTAAAAATAAGAGTTAAAATTTTATTTGATGGGTAAAAAGGGCTTCTGGACATTGATTGAACTAATATTTTTGAGATCTTTAAGGTCACTTTGGTATGAGTCAACACTAGATTTAAATTATGGATTTGAGTATGATTTGGAATGGCAATAAGAATAATTGGAAAATTTATAATTAAAGGAGTTAGATTGAGATTGAGACTGGTGAAATATTATTGATATTTTTATTTATAAGAATTGAATGGTAATTAGTGAGATATTAAATGGATTAAACTGAAACAATTGAGGAATCTTTTAGGGACGTGGACTGATCTATGAAAATATTGGATAGAATATATGAAATAGAATATAGTTGAGAAATATTAAGATATAATAGTTATATTACTTGTTTATGATAGAAATAATTATTGTCCTATTATTATTATTATAATGTTATTATATTACTATGTCTAATGAAATAGTTTTAAAATATATAAATTCATGTTTATTTACATAATATGTATGTGAAATATAATAAGAGATATAATTTGATTGAGAAATATAAATTGAAATTGGAATAATAGAGGTGAGAAACAATTTATATTTTAGGAATGCTCGAATTGTATACCATAAGAGGGAACTTTTAAAGTAGTAGTTTAAATTGTATATGTATGACTGTATTTTTTGTTGTGTTCCCTGGAGTGCCCTATCTCCACGATGTGTTACAAGCACTTGGCTGTAAAACAAACAAAAACTAATAAAACTTGTTATGAGGAAAAAAAAAAAAAACTGGACCTGCAAAAGGAAAATAAAGCTGCCAGATACATCCTGTGCATAAGAAGTAAATGTCAGTAAATTTCATTCCTGGAGGAGTAGCTGCAGTAGAACAGATTGTGCTTTCATAGTACCTCAAAGATGAGCAAATGTATTGTTCCATAAGACAGATTTACTGTACTCCCAACCACATGTTTAGAATTGAGCTGACACATGGTTGCTTTGTTAGTAGAGTTTGTACAGTTTGTTTCCTGAAGATGTTTTTTCCTTGAGGAAGAAGACGGTTCGCTTCTCATCCAAGAAGCTTCATTGGTTCTGACAGGATGGTGGGGGGAGGGGGGGAAGGATGGAAGGATTAGTTCTGACAGGATGGGATGGTGGTGGAAGGATCATATTTCTTTGGATCATTAAAATTCTTTAGGCCTGTTTCACAAGGGGTGGGAAACTAATATTGTAATATATTGAAGGGATTTTATTATGCTTATGATGTTATTATGCTTAAGCTTGATATTAGTCTTATTGATATTATACTTTGTAATCATTTTATATATAACTTTGTTCATGTGCAAGCAGCTTTGTAGGTGCCTTATACTGGGAAATTATTTACATAAAAGCAAATGTCTCATGCTCTATATACAGGAGATTGCTTACGTGAAAAGAGCACAGTAAGGGGAGGGGGGAAAGGAGTTACGGATGGAGCCTGGATTGATGTGTATGAGTCATCATCTTGGAATTGTTTTTCTGTACCTTCTTACTCCTGATACAGAGACCTGATCTTTTTGTTCTGAAAAGGTATAAAAGGTAGAAGACATTTTTCCTGGTTGTTGCCTTCATTCCTCTACCAGCCACGAAGAGGAATAAGGTAATCCCTCTCTGTTTTGATCAAAATAAAGTTGTAATTCTTTGCTGAAACCTCAGCTCAGGAGTTTCTTTTGGCTCTTTTGAATTCCTGAGTAGCGCTGGGACAATTTTGAGGCTAAGTGGAAAACCTTACAACCTGGTGCCCTGAACGTGGTGGAAGCCATCGGGAGACCCCTGTTAAGGTCCTGGCGAGCCTTCCATTCTCGGCAGGACAAAACCGACGGCGACTGAATCGTGAGTCTTAGAGCGCTCCTAGGAGTTTAGCCTGGAAGACTCCTGTGCTTCATCGT
This sequence comes from Azemiops feae, assembly GCA_023970755.1. Lineage (NCBI taxonomy): Eukaryota > Metazoa > Chordata > Lepidosauria > Squamata > Viperidae > Azemiops > Azemiops feae. The sequence goes on along the minus strand of JALGBA010001673.1, from coordinate 82,749 downwards.
CGGCGGTAGGATCCGTGTCTGAGGAACCCGAACGCCCGAATTCAATGAGGTTTCATGCTTCTCCACTGACGGGAGAAATTGCAACAGCCGCCTTGGTGAGTAAAAAAGCTTTGGTAATCCTGGAATAAGGCAGGAGGTTGATCTCTCCGACTAGCCCTCTAAAGAAAAGAATTAAAAAAAAAAAAAGAGGGAGCCGAGAAACTGTCTTCAAATACAGGATGGAGTAATTTAAAGAAAGTAATTAAATTGAAATGTATTTTTTTTTGCAGAGATTTTGGTAATTTTGGAATAAGATAGGAGGTTGATCTCTCCGACTAGTCCTCTAAAGACAAGCATAAAAAAAAAAGAGGAAGCCGAGAAACTGTCTTCTAATACAGAATAGAGTAATTTAAAGAAAGTAATTAAATTGGAATGTATTTTTTTGCAGAGGTTTTGGTAATTTTGGAATAAGATAGGAGGTTGATCTCTCCGACTAGTCCTCCAAACAAAACAAAATAATTAAAAATTAAAAATTAATTACTTGAAAAGGGAGGAAGCTGAGAAACTATCTTGAAAAAAAATAATGGGAAATTGTCAGAGTAATTTAAAGAAACAAATTAAATCAAAATGTACTCCTCTGCAATGTGTTTTGAAAAATTGGGATATCTTGAAACCTCAAGTGGCTATTAAGTTTAACCTTGTCAGACAATGTCTGGTGGTGCTTTGTGTTGATGTGTGGCAGTAAAAATAATCTTCAAGAAGGCAACGTTGAAAAACTTTGTAAACCTCCGTTTGGCTAGTTTATCTGATAACAACTAAAGCCACGGAAGAAAAGAAAAGAAAAGAAAAATTCAAAGAACTGAAAGCAAGTTTTTTGTTCTCTTTTCCCTTTAATCTGGCTCTCTGGACTATTCAATTCCCCTTTGTCAGACGTGAGGAGAGGAGGCTGCTAGATTTCCCCTCCCCCTTCACACCTGCAAAAGGCCCCAGGTTCAATATTCCTTTTAGTCCTTCCCCACTGTTTTTTTTTCTTGAAGTTGCTGATACAGGAATTGGAAGCAACCATAAATGTTCCCCTCCCTTTTAATTAATTAAAAGGGAGGCCTGCTTTGGCCTCAAACCCCAAATTGATGTGTATGTGGTTTTTGTTTTACATATTTGGCCATCCAGAACATTAAGCTTGGACTTGGAATGGTGAGAAAAATAGGAGATGGTTAAAGGGCCCTATAAAAAACCACATGTTTGGTTGGAATCACCTGATGATTTTTCTCACTTCTTGCAGGACAAGCCACATGTCTAAAAAAAAATATGTCTTAATAGTATTTGTGTATATATGTCTGTGTTGTTCTGTGTTATTTCCAAGACTTGGAAGAGGGTCAAAACCCTCTCTGATAACAACAAACAAAAAGGCCTTATTTAAAAATAAATGGTTTGCCTGGAGAAAGTATGAAATGAAATATTTGTGTGTGAAATTGTTTATGCAAGCAGTTAGAATGAAAGTGAATGAGTTAATTTGCTGATATGTAAATGTGTGTGTGTTAGCCCTCAAACCTCCAGCCCCAGGCTGTGGAAGAAAAGTAAATTGCAGATTTTGTTGTTGTTTTTTGTTGTTGTGAGAGAATTCATGCAAAATGCATGTGAAGGAGAGAAAACCGGTTTTTTAGTGGTGAGATTTTTGTGAAATTTCTTTTTCTTTTTTTCTGTCTCCTTTTTCACTGGCTGTGCTACCTTGAGAGTGAGAGAGACAGAAAGGAAAGGCGGGGAGATCTGCTCGTTTTAACTTTTTTTTCCCCCTCTGCTTAGAATTCTGGTCTGAGGAAGGGGGGTGGGATGTGAAATTTAATGCCCACTTTTGCAGTTTTAGCTTGCAATTTTTTTTTTTCTGGAAAGAGGAGGCAGTAGTTGTTGAACAAAGGAAGTTTTAGTTGATCCATCAACCAAAAGAAATGACTCTGAATTGTTTTGCTTAGATTTGTAAATGTTTTAACCTATTTGATGGAAATTTGTTTCCATTTGAATGGAATCTGATTAAATTGGAATTTGACTATATATATATTAAAAGCAAAGAATTGATACTAGGGTTTGATACAAAACTATTTTAGTAACTCAGAACATCTTATTAAGCTTGGGTTTTTTTTGTGAAGTTAAAACGAAGAAGAAGTTGAGAAAATGTTTGGGATTATAAATAGCTATGCTGTTTTGACTAAAGATTTGTATGCAAAACTGTTAGAAAAAGAGCCTAATGTTAACAAACGCAAGCAGAGTTTGGTGAGCGCTCCTTTGTTGGCTCTCCACTAGGTAATTTGTTTGTAAATACGGACAAAGAAATGGCTTGGGGGGTTTGACCCAGAAGTGGGGGGAAAGAGGCAGCCAGTGGCATTTTTGTCTAAAATTGACATTTGGGAAGTTTTGGTGGTTAGCATTTCTTATCAAGTGTAGGTAATTTTAAATCAGAAAGCCAAAAGGAGGTAAACACCTGTTCATAGATGACTTTATGCCTTACCACAGGCTCTGAGGTTGTTAATAAGGGGAAAGGAGAATATATACACTGACTCCAAGTATGCTTATGAAGTCTTGAATACTTTTGGAGAAGAGAAAAGTAAGAGGATTGATTAATAGTAAAAGGGAAAGAGTTGGCTCATGTCAAGTTGATAGAAGATGTACATGTGGAAGAAGAAAAGAAAAAAGTTAGTAAGTGGTGGAAGGGAAGGGAAGAAATGGATAATAGAAGGAAGAAGCAGAAAAGTTGCTTTTAAGTTGGTTTCCAATTGCATGCATTAAGCAGGGAGACTGCCATTAACGTGGTCAGCTCAAACGTGTGATGGAAAGAGAGAAAAATGGAAAGTAGAAGAAAGTGGGAAGTGGATGTTGCAAGATGGGAGACGGATGTTGAAAAGAAAGAAAAAGAAAGAAAGAAAGAAAGAAAGAAAGAGAAAGAAAGAAAGAAAGAAAGAAAGAAAAAAAGAAAGAAAGAAAGAAAGAAAGAAGAAAGAAAGAAAGAAAGAAAGAAAGAAAGAAAGAAAGAAAGAAAGAAAGAAAGAAAGAAAGAAAGAAAGAAAGAAAGTAAAGCAATAGCTAGGACACAGAAGCAGCCACTAAAGGGGGGCACAAGGGATGGTTGATATTTTTTTTAAAAACAGGATGGTTGTATTTATACTTTAGTTCAGGCATGTCAAACTCGCAATGTCATGTGACGTCGCGCAACGTATCGGGACTTTTTCCCCATTGCCGGCAACAATCAAACACAAACAAATGATGGCTAAGGAATTTGCAGTTAAAACCGCAAAAATGGCAGCGCATAAGTTCTCGGGGGTTTGCTCTACTTGCTGCTGCTGAAGCACTGCCTGCGCTTTGGCGGTGAAGTTCTTCACATCTCCCCATGTCACTGGACGACTGGCACGACGGGATCGGATTGGTCGCTGTGCCATCTGGAGAGTCACCCTTGCCATTTCTGGGACCAGATCCAGGGACTGATGCCACGACATCCTTGGCTGGGCGGACGCAACGCGCTGGAATCCACAAAGGTCCTGTAGGAGCAAGCACAGCAGCATATCCTCGTCCCCACATAATCAGAGGGACCGGCCCCAACCATGTTTTATCTGGTAATGCCTGATAATATACCAGAGGGGGAGGCAAGCTTGTTTTCTGTTGAAAGTGTCTCTGATAAGCGGTCAAATTTTGACTGGAAACATTCAATTGATTTAAGGTAAATAATACTTTTTTAACCTGTTGTGTTACCCACGACAAATTAGGTACTCGAGATCCCTCTTTTTTTGTTGTTTATGGAGGCAGTCCTTAAAGGACCGATTAGCACGTTCCATGATAGCTTGACCCGTGGAATTATAGGGGAGACCATGAGTAAGAACAATATTCCAGGTTGTACAAAATTGCAATAAGGCCGATGAAGAATAGGCTGGCCCGTTATCAGTTTTTAAAGAAGAGGGCTTGCCCAAGGCTGTAATGGCCAAAAAAAGATGCGAAATAACATGATTAGCTGTTTCCCCTCGTTGAGGCATGGCCCAAAGCGCTCCTGAATAAGTATCAATAGATAAATGAATATACTTCCAGGGAGCCAATGAGGGAACATGAGTAACATCCATTTGCCATAGTTGATTAGAGGTGAAACCACGGGGATTAACTCCCGTGTCCCCCAAGGGGGATGCCCCAGAACATTGGGGACAGGATAAAACAATCTGCTTGGTTTGGTCGAGTGGAATATGGCAAGCTTGTGCCAACCCCCTAGCATTTTGATGGAAAAAAGAGTGACTAAAAAAAGGATCTGAAAATAAAGTGGGTAAAACATGAACAGCAGCATCAGCATGACTATTGCCTTCAGAAAGAGAACCAGGAAGGGACGAGTGACTGCGTATGTGAGAAACAAAGTATAAATGTTTCCGATCTTGTAGCAGCTGCTGTAAAGTTAAAAACAGAGCCATGAGATTGGAGTCAATCCTGGGGGTGAAATAAGCACCTGGAAGATTAAAAACAAGTTGACACACATAATGAGAGTCAGAGATTAAATTAAAAGGTTGTTGAGAAAAGGTGTGGAAAGCTAAAATAGCAGCAGACAATTCTGAGCGTTGCGGTGAGGATTGCACTGCAGTGTAAGATATTTTCCATGTATTTTCATGAGGGTCCTTGTATGCAATCGCTCCTCTCGTTCGCCCTCCATCGTAGAAAACAGTAGGAGCTTGTGGCAATGGAGAAGGAGAAAGCAGTGGGCGGACAGGAAAGGAAGAAGTCATTAAACAAGCAAACCTAGGATCTTTAGGCAAATGATATGCAATACAGCCTACATAGTCAGTTAAAGCACACTGAAGAGATAAGTTATTCTGAAAATAAAATTGAAAATCAGATTTAGGGAGAGGAAGAACAATATTCATTAAATCGGTCCCATTTCTTTGGCAAGCTCGAGTGCGTCCTAAAGTTATTATTTCAGCAACTGCCTGGATAAATGGCAAGACATTTTGGGATGGGGTATGGGGTAAATAAAGCCATTCAATACAATATACTTTTTGCAGCTCTAATACAGCTAATACTCCCGTAGGCAACTTACTAGTAGGGAATATCAGAAGAGTTAACTGACAATCTTTATGAGGAATACGATCCACAAACTGAGTGCTGAAGATGTCATTAATTTGCTCAATCGTGGCAAGTGCTGCAGGCGGAACTATAATGAGATCTCCAGGTTGTTTTCCTTTGGTCAATAAGTCAAATAATGGACTAAGTAAATGTGTAGGTAAAGAAAAATATGGGCGAACCCAATTGAGGGTGCCTAGTAATTGCTGCAAATTGACCAAAGAAATGACTTTGGGTAAGCTCAAGAGAGGAAAAACCGGAGCAGAATAAGATTGCAACATTTTATGCCCTAAATAAAGATAGGGAGAGTGTAACTGTATCTTTTCCAGGGCAACCTGTAATCCATAGATACTTAAATCATTTTTTATTTCAGAAAGCCAATTAGGTTGTATCTTTGGGGCTCCAATTAAAATATCATCCATATAATGATATACCAAAGCCAATGGATGACGTTTGCAAAAAGGAGCTAATGCTGCAGTGACATAAAGCTGACACAAGGTGGGACTATTCAACATTCCCTGCGGTAAAACTGTCCAGTGATAACGTTTATTAGGTTCTGAATGGTTCACTGCAGGCACAGTAAATGCAAACTTTTCCTGATCACAGGGGCATAGAGGAATAGAGAAAAAACAATCCTTTAAATCAATCACCATTACCTCATGATCTTGGGGAATCAAATTAGGATTGGGCGTTCCACACTGTAAAGGGCCCATAGGTTGAATACATGCATTAATGGCACGAAGATCGTGCAAGAAATGCCACTTGCCACTTTTCTTTTTTATGACAAAAACAGGGGTATTCCATGGACTAGTACAGGGGTAGGCAACCTCGGCTCTTTTATGACTCGTGGACTTCAACTCCCAGAATTCCTGAGCCAGCCATGCTGAGGGGAAAGGGAGAGTTTCCAAGCTGAGCCAGGCTGGCTCAGGAATTCTGGGAGTTGAAGTCCACGAGTCATAAAAGAGCCGAGGTTGCCTACCCCTGGACTAGTAGAAGACACAACATGACCAGCAAGCAGCTGATCTTTAACCAGCTGGTGGAGAGCCGTCAATTTTTCGTGTGACATGGGCCATTGATCAATCCACACTGGCTCTTTAGCCAGCCAAGTCAACGGGAGGGCAGTAGTCTCAGTCTTCCAAAGTGAGGGTGGCACCCAATTTACTAAGTAGGTCGCGTCCCCAAAGGCTGACATGAATATCCAATATAAAGGGGCGGACCTGAATAACCAAATCTGAGTTAGGCAAATGGGCTGAAAGAAATCGTGCACTTTGACGTGCACTTTGACGACCCCCCACACCCCACACCCTTGGACAGGGCTCAGTTGGCCAGGCGTCAGGCCACTGCTTGGCAGAGATCACTGAAACATCCGCTCCAGTGTCCAAAATTCCCTCAAAGGGCTTACCCTGCAACACAATGATCTGACGGGGCCGTTGAAATGTGATCGGGGTAGTAATGGCAGCTATGATGGAAGTGGCCGGGTTAGTAGAACCGAAGCCTCCTTCCCCTCTCTCTTTTGGCTCTCCCGCTGCTGGGACAAAATAAGGCAAATGCAGGAGTTGAGCAGGACTAGTGTAAATGGGCAAAACTTGGGGCAAGTTGGTCCACAATTGAACATAAATAATTCCAGTATAGTCCGAATCTATCACCCCGGGAATAACAGAAATACCTTTTTTACCCATGCTTGACCGTGGAAGGACAAGCCCTACATAATTTTGTGGTAGGGGGCCTGATAATTGGGATGGAACTATTTGAACCTCCCCAGGGAATTTAAAATTCACTTCCTCCTGCAGTATCAAATCAATACTGGCACTACCTCTTGTAGCTGCAGGAGTATTTTCTATTGTTGGTTTGTTGTCTCTGTTTGGACTGGGGCCAGAGACCGGCCCGGTCGGCCGTTTCCCGACCTACAATCACTTGCCCAATGATAACCCTTCTGACACCTTGGGCATTTTGTTTTTGGTTTCGACCCCTGATGGAAAGGGGAGCGAGATACTGCAGACATACCCCCCCCTGGATTTCTACATTCCCTTTTAAAATGACCGGGTTTGCCACAGTTATAACACTTTCCTTGAGGCTTGCTGCCTAGTGATAAAGCGGCCGCCAATAAATTGGTTTGGTAAGAAGCTGTTCCTATATCTTGACACGCTTTAATCATATCTGCCAAATCAGGGTTTTTCCCCAGACCAATAATTGCCCTCCGACATTCAGAAGTAGCGTTGTCTTTTGCCAGCCTCATCAACAATTCCTCCTGAGCTTCAGGATTATCTATCTGCCGCCGTAAGGCATCCTGTAGTCTGTTAATAAAATCAGGATACGGCTCAGTAGCCTTCTGCCTGATATTAGAGAAAGCTTGATGAGGCTTGCCAGAAACAGGCACCTTTCCAAATGCTCGATAGGCGCATTCAGAAGAAATCTGTAAAGTGGCAACCGGTAGAACAATCTGTGCATCAATTGGAGCAAAGGGGCCAGATCCATACAATTGCTCAGGAGTGAAGACCCCCCTCGAATGAAGGGCACGCACAGCACATTGGTGTTTAAATTCGCTGTCCCAAACTACATATTGCGCTGGAGTAAGCAACATGCGAAAGGTAGTTTTCCAATCTTCAGGTACTAAGGTATGATTTCTCATAGTGGCTTCCAGCATTCCCTGCACATAGGTACTCCCCAGCCCCATATCTCTAATTCCTTTTCTAAGTTCTGTTAAAATTGCATACGACAAAGGGCGATATTCTACTATTTGAGCTCCATTCTGATCTACTTGTCCCGTGGCATGTACTGGACAAACAGAAAGCATATCGGTAATTTCTTCTATATTCTCCCCCCCTTTGTCTAATTGTTCCTCTAAAATTTGCCTTATGGGGGTGTACAATGGCCGTGGAGAAGCAAAAGAATTAGCCTCTCCAGGAGGAGCTGAAGGTCCAATTGGAGATGATTTCGGGGTGACAATTTTTATCTGATCGTAATCAGGCGGGGGGCTGGTAGTTAATTGTTGCCCTGCCGAAGCCTCAGAGCCAAATTTTTCCACTGCTTGATGGCATTGATACCATCGATGTAATATCAGTACTGGAGCCCGAGGTTCAAGATGTAAAGTATGCCCTATCTTTATCCAATCCTGTAAACGGAGCGTCCCGCGCTCTGGATACCAGGGACAATGTTTCCCTACCTCCTCCACCAGCTTCCTTATATCTGCCTCAGGCGCTGTCACACCTGATTTATGTAACAGGAATCGGAGTTCCTGTACATGTTTATGCTGGTGCTGAGATAGATTGCAACCCATACTTACCACTGAGGGGTCCCGGAGGACGAAGGTGCACCTAGGGGTCTGTTCCAGACGATGGTAAGTATGTTGGCTGTTGCTCCCCACGGGGGGGTGAGGGGGTCCCTGTTCAGGGCGCCAGATGTGGTAGTTAGAGACCAGTCATAGCAGGATGCAAAGATGTCTGACTGCCTTCGCAGTGTTTATTGCTTTTATACAGTTTTTACAAGCAGCAAAGGTAAAAGGGAGCAACAGCATTTTATTGGTTAATTCCCCTCACCAATCCTTAAGAACATCCTGTTGTTGTAAACTAGGTGAGATCATGTACCAGCCAGGGGTAGTGTTCTACTTCATCCTGGCGATGTGAACTGGGTGAGATCATGTAGGTATCTGAGGCATGCAGGCATTTGAGGTAGGCAGTTTGCTGCACACGACCTTTACATGACCTCTATCTCTACATGCATGTAGAGGCTATTGACTATAATCAAGCTAAATGGACTAAGTGTGGAGACAGGCCTACTCATTAAACGCCAAATATGTTTGCACATCCTACCCAACCTGGCACAATCAAAGGATTCCTGCAACCCGGTGTGCTTCAAGATAACCAGACCAACGGATTTTTCAGCATCATTTGAACTAGCTATCAATTGAACCAGATACAAATATGGGTTCAAGTTGATTTTCATGAACTGGAAACCACAATTGAGATTCCCTCAGTATCAAAGAATCTTTTTATTGATCTGGCCCAAAAGAATTGTTTCATTTTTAAATGTGAAGCTCGAGAGATTCAATTGGAGAACATCACTTCTCATTTTAATTTGACTTGGAAAGAAAAGGACCGTCCAATCAAATGGGCCCTATATTTCGTCATTGTGGCCCTAAATTGCATTATTAGACCCCAGTCCGACATTACATATAAGGAATATGTCAAAGAAATCACTGACAGAATGCGCAAGTTGGCTCATGTCCCTGTCCAAACATGGACAGGAGCATTGGATGTTGGAGGATGGTTTTCGGGAATGTTTGATAATTGGAAAAGAATCCTGTTTATTGTGGTTTTGGCCTTGGGAGGGTTGTTGTGCTTACCATGCCTTACCCCGCTTGTTCACAGAATTGTTAGATCCACTATATCAGGACTAACTTTTGCTGCCACTCCTATCTATAACGATAAACCAGCTAAAGCACTGATTTTAAGACCTTTACCTTCTGACTACACTCCCCTCTTCAAGAGTCCCTAAGCCTATTCGGCTTTTATATTAAAAAGGGAGGATTGAAGGGATTTTATTATGCTTATGATTTTATTATGCTTAAGCTTGATATTAGTAATATTGATATTATACTTTGTAATCATTTTATATATAACTTTGTTCATGTGCAAGCAGCTTTGTAGGTGCCTTATATTGGGAAATTATTTACATAAAAGCAAATGTCTCATGCTCTATATACAGGAGATTGCTTACATGAAAAGAGCACGGTAAGGGGAGGGGGAAAAGGAGTTACGGATGGAGCCTGGATTGATGTGGAAATAATAATAATAATAATAAAGTTGGAAGGGACCTTGGAGGTCATCTAGTCCAACCCCCTGCTCAGGCAGGAAACCCTATACCATTTCAGACAAATGGCTTTCCAGTCTCTTCTTAAAAACTTCCAGTGTTGGAGCATTCACCGCTTCTGGAGGCAGGTTGTTCCACTGGTTAATTGTTCTAACTGTCAGGAAGTTTCTCCTTAGTTCTAGGTTGCTTCTCTCCTTGATTATTTTCCCTATCCATTGCTTCTTGTCCTGCTTTCAGGCGCCTTGGAAAATAGCTTCACTCCCTCTTCTTTGTGGCAGCCCCTGAGATATTAGAACACTGCTATCATGTCCCCCCTCGTCCTTCTCTTCATTAAACTAGACATACCCAATTCCAGCAACCGTTCCTTATATGCTTTAGCCTCCAGTCCCCTAATCATCTTTGTTGCTCTTCTCTCTACTCTTTCTAGAGTCTCAACGTCTTTTTTATATCGTGGTGACCAAAACTGGATGCAGTATTCCAAGTGTGGCCTTACCAAGGCATTGTAAAGCGGTATTAATACTTCACGTGATCTTGATTCTATCCCTCTGTTAATGCAGCCTAGCACTGTGTTGGCCTTTTTGGCAGCTGCAGCACACTGCTGGCTCATATTTAAGTGATTGTCCAGTAGGACAGGGATTTTCAACCTTTTCACCCATTGTACCACTTTTAGCAGGGCTTTTCAACCCGTGGTACGCGTACCACCAGTGGTACGCGAGCACATGGCTGGTGGTATGCCTAGGATGGGTTGAAAAAAAATGTAAATTTTTTTTAAAAAAAAATGTTGAAAAAAATGTGGAAAAAAAAGTGTAAAAGTGGACAATGAGAGGGAGGGAAGGAAGGGACAAAGAGGGAAGGAAGGAAGGAAGGAAGGAAGGAAGGAAGGAGGGGAAGGACAATGAGAGGGAGGGAGGGACAATGGAAGGGAAGGAGGGAAGGAAGGAAATGGTACAAAGAGGGAATTAATACGTAAGTAAGGATAACGGAAGGAAGAAGTAAGGAATGAAGTAAGGAAGGAAGGTACAATGAGAGGGAGGGAGGAACAATGGCTGGAGGTATGAAGGATTAAGTTGACGCAAAGATGGAAGGAAGGAAGGAGAGGAGGAGACCAATAATATTGAGTGGAGGAAGGAAGGGGAGGACCAAGAGGGAAGGAATTACGTCAGGACGGTGAAGGAACCATAATATTGAGGAGGAAAGGAGAAGGGACAAAGAGGTGAAGGCGGAAGGAATTATGGTATTCCAATAAGAGTTGATGGAGGGAAGGAAGTAAGGGACAAAAGAGGAAGAGAAGGAAGGACAATGATAGGGAAGGAAGCGAGGCCAGATGGCAGGGCGCGACATCGCGTGTGCTCAGGAACGCCGTTCTGCGCCTTCCTGCCCGCTCGCTTGCGTTGCCGGCGCCCACTAATCTGCCCGGCCTCGCCCTCCGCCTGCTTTTGGGGGCAGCTCTCCCCTGGGGCCCCCGCGCTCGCCGTTAACCCTCCCGCACCATGCAGGGTAAGGTTGGCACCCCCCCCCCGCCCAGATGCCCTCACTCCCCCAAGCATTTTTTTACTCACCTGCTTTCAGCTGCACTCCCTTTCTCCTTTTGCTTCTCTGCCTTTGCCACGTGCTTTTGGGTAAAAAAGAAAAAGTTCCATGAGACTTTCTAACTTCTCGCGAGAAGTTAGAAAGTCTCATGGAACTTTTTTTTTTTGTCTCACAAACACAGGGCGAAGGCCGAGAAGGACAGGAGAAAGGGAATGCTGCTGAAAGCAGGTGAGTAAAAAAAACGCTTGGGGGAGGTGAGGGCATCTGGGTGGGGGGGGGGGCAGGCAATGCCTCGCGCAGCTCCAGCGGAATCTCCCCTGAAGACTGCGTGAGGCTGCCTGCTACCCCCAAGGCTGCCGCCAATCAGCTGGAGCTGCGCACTTTGATCCTGGGCTCTCAGTCAGACCCAGGCAATGTGCAGTTCCAGTTGATTTTGCCACAAGCCTCTGCGGCGCTGCTGCCGCTTCACCTCATCCACGTTTACACTTTTTTTCCACATTTTTTTAAACATTTTTCTTCACATTTTTTTTCACATTTTTTTTACATTTTTTTTTACATTTTTTTTACATTTTTTTTCAACCCGTCCTAGGCGTACCACCAGCCATGTGCTCGCGTACCACTGGTGGTATGCGTACCACGGGTTGAAAACCCTGCTAAAAGTGGTACAATGGTTGAAAAGGTTGAAAAGCCCTGCCTTAGTTCATTTTGAGCCTTAGCTTTTCTCACTTCATCTTTGCAGGCTCGGGCTATTTGCTGATATTCTGACTTAGTTATGTGCCCCTCTTTCCACTTTCTATACTTGTCCTTTTTATCATTCAATTTACCAGAGAGTTCTTTATGCAGCCATGCTGGTTTTTTTTGAGAGCTGTTATTTTTCCTCTTTGTTGGTATTGTGCTAGACTGGGCTTTTATGATCTCACTTTTCAAAATTTCCCAAGCTTCTTGAGTTGTTTTCCCCTTGTTTATTGAAATTAGCTCTCTTAAAGTCCAAGACTCTAGTTTGACTGTGTTCTATTGCTTGTGCTTCCATAATGTTGAATTCCAATATTGCATGATCACTTCCTCCCAAGGTTCCTGTGGCTTCAACACCTTCTATCATTTCATCTCTGTTAGTGAGAATTAGATCCAAAATGGCTAATCCCCTAGTTCCCTTCTCTACTTTTTGGGAGACAAAGTTGTCTGCTAGCTTTGCAAGGAATCTGTTTGATCTTCCACTTGGTGCAGAGTTTGTCTCCCAGTTGATGTCAGGGTAGTTAAAGTCCCCCATTACTATTGTGATGTGCTTCCTACATATCTTAGTTAGCTGACTAGCAAAAAGTTCATCTATTTCCTCTGTTTGGTTGGGTGGCCTGTAGTATACGCCTATGGCAATGTCATTTCCCCCCCTTTTATATTGACCCAAATGCATTCAAGACAGTTTTCATCATTGTTGTGCTCTATTTCTGTAGAGATGTAGTTATTTCTTACATATAGAGCAACTCCTCCTCCTCTTTTATTTGGTCTGTTTCTTTTAAATAATTTAAATCCCTCTAGCTGTGTGTTTCATTTGTGGGTTTCATCCCACCATGTTTCTGTAATGGCAACAATATCATATCTGCCCTCATTAACCTGAATTTCTAGTTCACCCTGTTTGCTGTTCATACTCTGTGCGTTGGTGTATAGACATTTGAGTCCTTTATGACTGACCCTGTGTTTACTTTCTACGTAACCTGTGTGGTGCCTGAGTTCCCCTATTGTCTTACCACCTATTTGGTTAGTGCACTTTGTGTGGCACTCACTGTTAGAAGCTTGATTTTGCTTGACAGCAAGGTTGATATTCTTGTCCACACACACATCTATGTTACATGCACTGATAGCCCTATAATTTTTAGATTGCCGGGGACAAGGACCAGCTACCTTTCTGTTGCAGTCTTAGAGTTTGTAAAACCTCCCAGCAGCTCTGGGCAGTTTAAATATGGCAGTTTAAATACAATGGAGATCCAATCAGGGCCCAGCTACCTTTCTGTTGCAGTCGTAGAGTTTGTAAAACCTCCCAGCAGCTCTGGGCAGTTTAAATACAGCAGTTTAAATACAATGGAGATCCAATCATGTATGAGTCATCATCTTGGAATTGTTTTTCTGTACCTTCTTACTCCTGATACAGAGACCTGATCTTTTTGTTCTGAAAAGGTATAAAAGGTAGAAGACATTTTTCCTGGTTGTTGCCTTCATTCTTCTACCAGCCACAAAGAGGAATAAGGTAATCCCTCTCTGTTTTGATCAAAATAAAGTTGTAATTCTTTGCTGAAACCTCAGCTCAGGAGTTTCTTTTGGCTCTTTTGAATTCCTGAGTAGCGCTGGGACAATTGTGAGGCTAAGTGGAAAACCTTACAATATTAATTAGCATTCAGCTAGGGAGGGCAATATGTGTATATGTGTTAGTCTCTTTTGTAATGCACCTTTTTCTTCTTAATGTTTTTTGTGTTTTTTCCTTTTGTGTTTTTTTTAATGTTTTGGTGTTTTGTATTTTAACTTTTTTTTTGAATAAAATAAAAATACTTTAAAAAATTGGGGCGCTTGGCAACCAGCATGCATTTATGATGGTTGCAGTGTCCCAGGATCACTTGATTGCCATTTGTGACCTTCCCGGAGGGCTTACAACAAGCAAAGACAATGGGGGAAGACGGATTCGCTTAATGACTGAGGCAAAAAAGGTAAAACTTAATGACTGAATTCAGTGGTGGGATTCAGCCAGTTCGCACTGGTTCAGGAGAACCGGCAGCTAAATTTACCTGAATTCGGAGAACCGGCTGGCTTCCAGAAGTCCAGTCTAGGCCTGGGAGGCCTGGAGGAGGCCTCCCAGGCCTAGAACAGTCCACCGGAAGTGCATGCATACCACTTCCGGAAGTCCGTTCTAGGCCTCGGAGGCCTGGAGGAGGCATTGGAGGCCTGGAGGAGGCCTCCCAGGCCTAGAATGGCCCACCGGAAGTGCATGCATACCACTTCCGTAAGTCCGTTCTAGGCCTCGGAGGCCTGGAGGAGGCATTGGAGGCCTGGAGGAGGCCTCCCAGGCCTAGAACGGCCCACCGGAAGTGTGTGGATGCCACTTCCGGAAGTCCGTTCTAGGCATCGGAGGCCCAGGCCTGCATCAAATATGAGAACCAGTTGTTCAGGTATTTGAATCCCACCACTGACTGAATTGATCTAATGTCAACCGTCCCAACTTGGTCAGTTAGAAAAGAAAAACTCTCAGGCCCATGGTTAGCCAAAAGTACGCTTTACTAAAGCCAAGTGGTTGTAGAAGAAGCAAAGCTGGATCTGGGGTTTTCATGTCAAAAGCATATGGTTAACTTTCCCTTAGTCCCATCCACCCCCCACCCCCCAATTATCAAAGAGTGTCCAATTAGGTGCTAACAAATTGGGTAACAGTCCCTGTCTTCACAGGCTGGATGGTTCTGCATTCCTTTGCGTGACCTTGGAATGGTTGGAGTTTCTCACAGGACGGCATGATGCATAGTTTTGATTCCTCATGTTAACCCTCCCCTTATCCCCCCCCGCCAATCTCCCCCCCTCCTTTGCTTATGGCAAGCTGTCATCAGGCAATGCATAGCATAGCAGAATAGCAGTCCTGACATGTAGTGGAATCTGGTGCTGAGTTATAGAAGGGAAGAGTAAAGAGAAACATCAGCCTTCAGTTGGTGCTATGCAGGAAGCAGCACAGAAAAAATCCTCCCTAATTTCTTCACAGCATTTATCAGATAGTTATGCAGAGTGTGCTTTAGTCTGGCAAGATTCTATCTTTTGGCAAACAGCAACAAAGAAACTGCTTTGAGCATTTACACGTGTCATTCTTGGTTTCCTATACCTGCTTAGAGATAGACGTTCTGCTCCCAATTGTCGTCGTAACTCAAGGACTACCTGTAGTTCACTTTGAAGTAGATCCTCTACTATAGAACAACTGTATTCAGAAGAAACTTTGTAAAAGTCGGGGAATTAGGGGAGTTGGTCCAACATAAGGAGGCCAGTAGGTTCAGGAAGGCTAGTTTGTTTGGTTGGGAAAGTTTAAAGGGCTAGTTGTGTTTGCCCCTCACATTAATAAGACTGAATTATCCCTCTATTATTTCTGCTATAGGACTAGTATATTTATCCCTGCCATTTTTTCCCTACAGATCAGAGCAACCATTCTGCAAAAGTTTTTTTTATGTGGCCATGGTTCTTGATAACTTGTATAAACTACTGTAGCTTATGTATATTCTAATGAAGAAGACAATAGTTTTCTAAGAGGCTTTTAAATGGAATCCAAGTGATTCTTGGGTACAATGGATCCAAAGATTTCTTTGTTCTTTTGAACTGTTTTCTATTTCTTACATCTCAGACATTTTTTCCCTTGCAGCTTAAGCCTGCAAATTGAAGATTCTGTGCTAAATATAGTATATAGGATGAAAACCATTTACTGTTTAGGAATTGGAAATAGGTTGTAGGACAAACTGTAAACTTCATGTCAGATTTTTTGGTGAAAATCCATGGGAATGCATCTTATAACAACATCATGCTGCATTTTCCAGGATGATGTCAACAGAAAGTGCCAACAGTTTCACTCTGATTGGAGAGGCCTGTGATGGAAGCACCATGGAAAATCTCAGCAGAAGACTCAAGGCAAGTTGTTCCCTATTCTTGAGTGTACTATGCAACTTTTAGAAAAGAGTGGTTGTTTGGGAGAACAGAATGCAGTGATTTTGAACTTGTTTTTGTGTTTTATCAAGACAAAGCTCTAACAAATAGCAGTTTTGCTTGACAGAAGCTTGCTGTCTCATTTAACAAACTTTGGAAGTGTCTTTCCCTTGCTAAAATGGGCTCCTCTATCCTTTCAGGTCACTGGAGATCTGTTTGACATCATGTCTGTCCAAACAGATGTGGATCATCCTCTATGTGAAAGAATACACTTCTGGATCAGTTAGACTAATATCACAGAGAATGAATTCTAGAACTATAATTAAGAATGGATTTCAGAAGTGCTACAATACCTTGCTGACAGAATAAAGAAACACAATTTCACTAAAATAAGTTTTACTGAAAAAAATATTTTTTTTACTGAAGAAGGTACCATATGCTTGTCTTATACATGTATGTGCTCAAGCTGTGGCAATTCAATTTCTATTTTAAAACAACAAATTACATCTACACAGATTTGATACTCAGGCTACTGGCTGGGTTTCAGGGTCATAATTATGAAAGAAAGCAGGGTTTAAGTGTTCTGCATGGCTCATTGCAACCCCATAAGATTCCTTGATAATGGCTTTTTTTTTTTGCAGGAAATGCCTTGAAATCCTGGAGCAAATGACTGCAGATGACAAAGAGAAATTGCAGTTGGAACTGAAGGAATTTGCTCTTGAGGAAGAGAGGCTGATTGAAGAGTTGGAAGAAGTAGCGCAAAAGTGCAAGGTAATGGCTGAAGAACATTCTTTGTTGTGCTTTTTTGATGACGTTTTTGATGTTAGGTGTCCATTTTAAGTCCTGAGATATTATAGAACCTAGAAACCTGAAGGTCTCTACTGTTGATACTGTGTTGTCTAGTATTGTAAGAGGTGGTAGAATAGGAGGGCTTCTCCTAAAAACTACTATCATCTCTACAGTTTTGAGTGTGTTCAGTTCAAGATTGTTCCGGCCGCACAACAGGGCCAGTTGTTCAACTTCCCATCTGTATGCAGATTCGTCGTCGTCTCAAATTAGACCAATCACTGTTGTATCATCTGCAAACTTCAGTACTTTAACAGAGGGATCCTTTGAAATGCAGGCATTGGTATAGAGAGAAAAGAGTAATGGAGAGAGCACACAGCCCTGGGGGGGCCCTGTGCTAATTGTGCAGGTATCTGATGTGATTTTGCCTAGCTTCACCTGCTGCTTCCTATCTGCTACAAAGCTTATGATCCACTTACAAGTGTGGTCAGGCACAGCTAGCTGAGTCAGTTTAGTGAGAAGAATATCTGGAATAATGGTATTGAATGCCAAGCTGAAGTCTACAAAAAGGACCCTTTCATAGGTCCTTGTAGATTCAAGATGTTGTAAGATATAGTGCAGTGCCATATTAACAGCATCATCTGCTGATCTATTTGCTTGGTAGGCAAATTCCAAGGGGTCTAACAGCGGACCCGTGATGGTTTTCTGGTGGGCCAGCACTAGCCTTTCAAAGGTTTTCATAACTACAGATGTCAGAGCAACCAGTCTGTAGTCGTTCAGCTCCTTGATGGAGGGTTTCTTAGGCACTGGGATTATAGTAGAGCATTTTGAAGCAAGAAGGAACATAACACATCTCTAGTGGTTTATTAAAGATGCGGGTGAAGAAGGGGGCCAATTGGTCAACACAAACTTTCAAGCAAGAAGGAGTTACCTTGTCTGGGCCTGGTGCTTTTCCAGGCTTTTGTCTGTGAAATAGACCTCGGACATCTTTTTCTGTGGTCACCAGAGATGGGGGGCCCAGAGGAATGGAGTCAGTTGTAGGAGACTTGGCTGTTGTTTGTGTATCTGAGATGGAGAGGGTGGCAATAGTTGACAGTGGTTTCCTCTCAAACCTACAGTAAAACTGTCAGAGCATGCACAGTCTTATTGCGCTGAGGTAACCCAGGAGTAAATGCAGTACACAGTGGTTTGTAATTAAATGACGGTTTATATTACACTATATCTACAAATATACACTAGAAATAAAATACATACATGTGGTGAAACAGCAACTCCAATACACAGCAATTACAGCGGTCAAATGGATGAAAGAGAAAAAACTCCAGTAAAAAACTCCCCTTTTATACTCAGCCTCTTAAAGGCACAGACACAGACCCTGCTGAGTCATTCCTATCATTGCATCATCCACATTACATTCCATCTTTACATAAGCTGTTTAGCTGTTAAATTATTATCCTGACACTCCTCCCATTTAAAGCTGAACAGCTGTGAAACCAAATGCTTTTACATTGATGCCTGCTTGCATTTAAAACCTAGTCAACATATCAGCTTGAACAATTGAACAATTGAACAATTTTCCTCTGTGTACATTCCTGCCTTATACTGCAGTTCATTATTGTGTCCTTCCATTTCTCCTTTTCTACTTGAGGTAATGATAACATCTCTTGATAATCACGGGGTTCATACCTTACATTATATGCTCTAACCCCTCTTGCTGTGAATCGATCAGGAGGTACACCTTTATTGCTACGTTCAGACCTCCTCGGGATCACCTGTTCCTGAGTTTCTGTTACTTCTCTTTTTATTTCAGGTCTATCCTCATCTATCCCTGTTATTTCTGACCTGCTATCCTGTTCTTCCTTCATTGGGTTTTGTGTAGCCTCTCCTTCCAAAGAACTAGCACTACTTGCTGGCATGAACACCTCAGTGTTAGCATGCACCCTGTTCCAATTATTTTGCTCTGCAAAACTGGCAGACCTTGATATCACTACCTTCCTTGTCCCATCTGAAAATCTATATCCCTTGGAACCTGGCTCATATCCCACAAACCTAAGTTTCCTGGCCTTTTTCTGTCCTTTTCTTCTGGTGCCTTTGAGAATATGCACCCAGGCATAACTGCCAAATGTCCTTAGGTGAGCCAATGAAGGTTTCCTTCCATACAACATGTAATATGGAGTTTCATTAATAGCTACACTCCATACCCTGTTCACTAAATAGTTGGCTGTTTTATGGCTTCTCCCCAGTATGTGTTACTCATTCCTACATCTGCCAGCAGTGAGTCCTTCATGGTCTGCAATATACCATTTCTCCTTTCAGCCACTCCATTTTCTGCTGGTGTGTAAGGGTTTGTGTGTTTATGCTTTATGCCTACATTTCTCAGCCACCTTTGGAAGTTATCAGACATGAACTCTGTTCCCCTGTCTGTTTGCAGCTGGCATACCTTGTGACCATACCTTCTCTCTACAAAGTTCACCCACTGCTTAAACTGTTGTAGAACTTCAGTTTTGTTCTGTATTAAATAACAGAACCCAAACCTGGTGTACTCATCTACTAAGACTAGTACGTACCTAGCTCCTCCAAGAGAGGACGCCATGGGACCAATTAAATCAGCGTGCACTAACTGTAAAACCCTGTTAGTTTGCCTCTTGCTTTTCTTATTTACAGGATACACACTAGACTTTGACTCCTTGCAAATTGCAGAATCCAAATATGTGTTGCATTGCTTAATTTTAAGTCCCTCAGCTAGATCTGGCATCCTCTGCAGCACTTTAAAACTCACATGTCCTAACCTTCTATGTAATAAATGTACACAGTTATCATGCTTTGGAGTGTTTGTGAGTGTTTGTGCACAACTTTCCTGCTGCTTTTTTAGTACATACAAATTATCCTGTTTAATACCCTGTGCACAAATCCTCCCACCTTTCCTTATGGTATATTGACCCTTTGCAAACATTACTTCATACCCCATTTTATCCAAGCTAGAAATACTGAGTAAATTATGGTCTAACTCTGGCACGTGTAATACATTATCCATTTCTCCAATACCAGGTACATAAATTTTACCTTCCCCTTTAACAGCAGACTGTTGTCCATTTGCCAAGCTAACA
This sequence comes from Azemiops feae, assembly GCA_023970755.1. NCBI lineage: Eukaryota > Metazoa > Chordata > Lepidosauria > Squamata > Viperidae > Azemiops > Azemiops feae. Next base: position 62,809 of record JALGBA010001673.1, on the reverse strand, counting down.
AATGATTGCTTAGCTGGTCTCAGGTCAGAAACCATTTGTGGGTCATTTGCAATATGCTGACTGGCTCCACTGTACAACAACCAAGTGTTTTTCTCCATTAATGTCGCTGCCAGGGAAAATGTCGGTCGTCTTGCTGCTCCTCTGTTTCTCCTCTCAGGGCAGCATCTCTGGAGATGCTCTGCAGAACCACACTTAAAACAGCATTTCACCGTGTAAACTTTCTCAGCTGCTCTGCCAGCAACCTGGGACATAGCAGCTCTAGGCTTGGGCTGTGCGTTGTCATCACCCCCTCTCTGCTGCTTTTCCAAATGTTTCTGTTCCTCCTCCAGCAACCGGCCAAGTCAAATAACTCATGGTTAAGTCCTTCTCCTGCATGGACTCTAAACTGGTCACTAGGACGTCCCATGAATTGTCCAATGAACTGAGCACCACATACACCTTATGTGACTCAGTGAAAGTCATTCCTCTTTCCTCTAATTCTAGGAATGTCTTTCTCATGGACTGCAAATGTGTAGACATGCTCTCTCCCGGCTTCAGCTGTGCTTTTTATAGCCTTCTTGTCAGCATTACTTTGCTGCTCGCAGTCTCTCTCACGTATACACTGGGCAAAGCTTCCCAGCACTCCTTAGCAGACTGGAGACCCCTCACATGTATCAGCTGGCTATCCTCCAAACTCAGGATTATACTGGCCAATGCTTTCTCATTCTTTCTCTGGTCCCTATCATCCAGGGCTGCAGGTGGATCAGCAACTAGCATCCACAACTCCTCCCTTCACAGGTACATCTCCATCTTCTGACTCCAGGAGAAGTAGTTAGTCTCATTCAGCCGAGATACTACGAAACCTCCTCCCATTACGGTGATGGAAGCCATGTTGCCTGCTTCTTTAAACCACCACAAACCACCACAAACCACAAGCCTTAACTCCACTGGCTCTGGTTCAAACTCTCACTGGGTTTCTCTTCACTCTGGGCCCATAACCTGTCAAAGCATGCACAGTCTTATTGCGCTGAGGTAACCCAGGAGTAAATGCAGTACACAGTGGTTTGTAATTAAATGATGGTTTATATTACACTATATCTACAAATATACACTAGAAATAAAATACATACACGTGGTAAAACAGCAACTCCACTACACAGCAATTACAGCAGTCAAATGGATGAGAGAGAAAAAACTCCAGTAAAAAACTCCCCTTTTATACTCAGCCTCTTAAAGGCACAGACACAGACCCTGCTGAGTCATTCCTATCATTGCATCATCCTATCATTGCATCATCCACATTACATTCCATCTTTACATAAGCTGTTTAGCTGTTAAATTATTATCCTGACATTCAGGTCATCTGCCAGTTGTCGATTCTCTTGAGCATGGGAAGGAGCTTTGCTGTAGCCAGTGATATCTTAAGGGTTTTCCACACATTTGTTGGTTCATTTGTTGAGAGCTGATTCCTAAGCTTTTCAGAGTAGCTTCTTTTTGCTGCTCTGATCTCCCATGTTAATACATTTGTTATGTGCTCCTGGCTACTTTCCTTCGTGACCAGAGGCAAGCTCGCCTGACCAATAACCAGCCAAGACACAGTGAAGGCCTTTTGTTTCATTTATTGCAATAAGCGGGGAGAGAAGCTATCAAAGCTTGGTTCTCTCCAAAGTTTCAACCCAAAATATTCCCTTCTTTATACAGCCCTGTCCCGGCCGCCACATCCCTCCTCTTTCCCCATTGGCTGAGGTACTATGAGGTTACACTCTTTCCGACCGCCTCCTACATATTTCCTGCTACATACTAAATCATACATCACATGTACATTAAAATTAGGAGATAATTTATGCAAGGTGTGTCAGTTAATATTAATCAACTAATTGCACATGCTCAGTTGCCTGAGTTCTGGCCCCCTTTTTTATGACTTCTTAAAAAATAGGTTCTTTCCTGTTTTGCTAGTTATCTTCTCTTACAGCTCCTTTTCCCATTCTGAAGACCCAGATAACAATTTTGCCTATGTGTTTCTCTTACATCCTTTCTTTATGCTCTCCTTTCCTGTTTCCCAGCCATTATAGTTTTTTTCTCCACTCAGTAAATTTCCACTGCAGCAAATTCAATTTTAAATTTCTCTTTCAATATTAAATTTTTGAAGACCTTTCCTTTACTTCTATCAAATCCCCCCTTTTAATTTTTATTACACTGAAAGGTCTTCATTATCATGCTTAGAAAATCTTATAACCATTAACTGTATAATTTCTTCTCTTCCTAAGGTTTTCCTAAAAGCTTTTCCTACAGCTTTGGTTAAAGTAGATGCACATAAAGGAATACATCGCAGACATGCACAACACATAAGTCCTATAACCACTAAAAAATTTAGGCCAAGAAACATTTGTCTTAACCATTCAGTGTTGGGAAACCAATTAGTTAACCAACCCCAATCGCTCCATATATTTTCATACTTTTGTTCAGGAGCTTTAGCCACTTTCCTGATTCCTTTTGCAATATCCATTACTGCTTCATGATTGTCATCTACCTTTAAATCTCACAAACAAATTTTTAGCTTTATTTCCCAGGCTGCTCTGGTGTGTTGTCTTCAGTAATATTAGAATTAGAATCCACCCCTCATGATTATTTCACAGTATTTCACACCCACAAATTGGTCCATAATCACAACAATAATAACAGCAACAGCAATCACACTGACAATAACAAAAGATACACATTTACCACCTAATTCTTACAATGTACAATTCTACGTTTTCAGTTTCTAATGGTGTGACTTCTGTCACAGTTATTGGTTTTATTTGTAACAAACCACTTTTACCTCTCTCATGAGTCACCACCACCATCTTTGTTCTTTGTCTGGGGTCACCTGGAATTCTAATAGAGATGTTTAAAATAGGTAGGGGTTCTGGTCCACTACCCATTCAAGTCCTTTTAAACGTGGCTTTCAGTCCTTGTCCTGGAATGACCGTCCAACCTCTTTCAGGTCCAGTCACCACCTTCGCTTGTGTGTAGTGAGTCCAACCCTTCTCAGCCCTCCAGACAGCAGATTCAATATAAGGAACTTCCCTTCTTTGGTTGTAGAAGTTCCTCCTTCCATTTACGAATCAGCACCCACTGTCCTGGCTGGATCTTATGGACTGGAAATTCCAAAGGAGCTGTTTGTGCCACCAAGCCGTCCTGTGAAAGAGAAGACAGAGACCCCAGTACTTGTTCTACATATAGCTATTGGTCTCCCTCCTTTTAGAGCCTTAACCCTTTATTAACCCTTTTACATATCAAACATCCCTCTGTAGCCCTTTGGGCTATCCCATAAATTCCAAGGGTAACACAGAATTTCAAATACATTTCTACCTATGCTTTAATTCCCCAATGACTCCCCTCATGTAATTTTTGGATCACCATTCTTGCAGTACATTGAGATAACCACAGAATTCCCTTAATGCCATTTTTATTGTTTGGTAATTATAAATCTACTATAGCCTCAATCCTTTTACTATCCTATATCCTAGATATTTTACCTCCTTTCATACCAATTGGGCTTTATTTGCTAGACACCCTCAATCCTTTCTTCTGCCAAAAAGTTGTTTTCCCATTTCTTGATAATTCCCAGAATAAGATATTACAAAACTGGGAAGCTACATAAGAATGTATTTGCTTCCACAGCTTAAAAGTGGAGGGAAAAAAAAAGAAAAATAATTTGTCCTGTGTCAGATAGACCACGGCTTTTCAACCTTTTCACCCATTGTACCACTTTTAGGATAAGGCAATATCTGAGTACCACCATCGCCCAGCAAGGTGTCAAAAACTTGACCCCCCAAAAAAGGGAAAAAATGAAAGTACAGGTAGTCCTCGACTTACAACAATTCGCTTAGTGACTGTTCGAAGTTACAACAGCACTGAAAAAAGTGACTTATGACCATTTTTCACACTTATGACTGTTGCAGCATCCCCAGGGTCATGTGATTTACATTCGGATGCTTGGCAACTGATTCATACTTATGACGTTCACAATGTCCCAGGGTCACGTGATCAATGGCCAGGGGGGCGTGGCCAGCTCATCACTCAGGTTGCAGGGTGCCTGTGGGGGGGCAATCCGTGGGTCTCTGGTGGAGGGGGATGGGACTGGGGTGGGTGCCTTCCTTACGTCCCTCTCTCCCATTGTCCCTTCCTTCCTTCCTTCCCTTCCCTCCCTCTTTGTCCCTTCCTCCTTCCCTCCTTCCCTCTAATTGTTCCTTCCTTCCTTCCTTCCCTTTGTCCCTTCCTCCTTTCCTCCCTCCCTTCCATTGTCCCTCCCTCCCTCTCATTGTCCTTCCCTTCCTTCCTTCCTTCCCTCTTTGTCCCTTCCTTCCTTCCCTCCTTCCCTTACATTGTCCCTCCCTCTCTCTCATTGTCCTTCCCCTCCTTCCTTCCTTCCTTCCCTCTTTGTCCCTTCCTTCCTTCCCTCCCTCTCATTGTCCTTCCTTCCTTCCCTTTGTCCCTTCCTTCCTTCCCTTCCTTCCCTCTCATTGTCCTTCCTTCCTTCCTTCTTGCCTTCCTTCCCTCTTTGTCCTTCCTCCTTTCCTCCCTCCCTTCCATTGTCCCTCCCTCCCTCATCATTGTCCTTCCTTCCCCTTCCTTCCTTCCTCCTTCCTTCCTTCTTCTTCTCCTTCCTTCCTTCCTTCCTTCCTTTCCTTCCTTCCTTCCCTCCTTCCCTTCCATTGTCCCTCCCTCCCTCTCATTGTCCTTCCCCTCCTTCCTTCCTTCCTTCCTTCCCATTGTCCCTTCCTTCCTTCTGTCCCTTCCTTCCTTCCCTCCCTCCCTCTCATTGTTCTTCCCCTCCTTCCTTCCTTCCTTCCTTCCTTCCTTCCTTCCTTCCTTCCTTCCTTCCTTCCTTCCTTCCTTCCTTCCCTCTTTGTCCCTTCCTTTCTTCCTTCCCTCCCTCCATTCCATTGTCCTGCGCTACACTGTCCAGATCCCAGCCTGGTTTTGGCAGGCAGCGGTGCATTCTCACCACACGGAGCGGCCGGTGAGGTAAACCGGCAACATCACGGCCCTGCCTGTGCGTGCGCAGAGGCAGAGGAGAGCGCATGAGCCTCAGCCTCTGCGCATGCACAGGCAGGGCCAGGATGTCGCTGGTTCACTTCGCCAGCCGCTCCGTGTGGTGAGAATGCGCCAGGCTCAGTGTGTGCAGCTACAGCTGAGCTCCGCTCAGAAGCTGCCCGTGCCTGGCGCTCAGAAGCCGCTTGGCGCTCGGAAGCCACTCGGTGCTCTCGGAAGCCGCTCGGCGCTCTCGGAAGCCGCTCGGCGCTCTCGGAAGCCGCTCGGCGCTCTCGGAAGCCGCCCGGCGCGTGGCGCTCTGAGAAGCCGCTCGGCGCGCGGTGCTCTCAGAAGCCGCCCGCCGCTCAGAAGCTTCCCCTTCACTCTGGCCAGCGAGCCAGATGGGCAGGGGCGCGAATCGGCATGTGCTCAGGAACGCCGATTCTGCGCCCCTGCCCAGCTCACTTGCTTGCCGGCGCCCACAATCTGCCTGGCCTCCCCTCCGCCTGCTTTGCGCAGCTCCTCCTGGGCCCCCCGCGCTCGCCGTTAACCCTCCCGCCACCATGCAGGGTAAGGTTGGCACCCCCGCCCCCGCCCAGATGCCCTCGCCTCCCGCAAGCATTTTTTTACTCACCTGCTTTCAGCTGCACTCCCTTTCTCCTTTTGCTTCTCTGCCTTCGTTTGCTTCTCTGCCTTCGCCACGTGCTTGTGGGTAAAATAGAAAAAAAAGTTCCATGAGACTTTCTAACTTCTCACAAGAAGTTAGAAAGTCTCATGGAACTTTTTTTTTTTGTCTCACAAACACAGGGCGAAGGCCGAGAAGGACAGGAGAAAGGGAATGCTGCTGAAAGCAGGTGAGTAAAAAAAATGCTTGGGGGAGGTGAGGGCATCTGGGTGGGGGGGGAGGCAATGCCTCGTGCAGCTCCAGTGGAATCTCCCCTGAAGACTGCGTGAGGCTGCCTGCTACCCCCAAGGCCGCCGCCAATCAGCTGGAGCTGCGCACTTTGATCCTGGGCTCTCAGTCGGACCCAGGCAATGTGTAGTTCCAGCTGATTTTGCCACAAGCCTCTGCGGCGCTGCTGCCGCTTCACCTCATCCACTTTTACAATTTTTTTTACATTTTTTTTTACATTTTTTTTCAACCCGTCCTAGGCTACCACCAGCCATGTGCTCGTGTACCACTGGTGGTACGCGTACCACGGGTTGAAAAGCCCTGATCTAGAAAACCTCCAAGGTCCCTTCCAGCCCTATGATTCTATGGTCTACAAGTCATTTCGAGGTGCAGAAAAGAATCCAAGCTGGGAATATACAAAATGGAGACTGCTTTAGAAAGAAGGTTGTGGTTTATTGAAGAGCAAAGCCAGACAGAAGCATTAAGGCAGGACATAAAACAAGACAGGACATAAAACAGGACATGAGTCTTAAATGCGTGTATTAGTTAGAAGAAGCAAAAAAGGAAGTGAAAAATGTCAAACCATAAGTTCATCTGTCGGTCACATATGAGTGTCAAGCTTGAGGCTCTGTTGCAAGTATGTCTCGTTTCTATGTCTCGCTCTCGCTGGTAGCTAACCACAAACGAACTGCAGGAAATCTTACGAAACTTAGATGCTTTGGCAAGATACCTGTAACGTCGATCCATGAGAGGGGGACAAGATATTTCGCTATTCTAGCATAGCAACAGGGGGCTGTCATTCAAGTAACCAATCAATGCTAACAAGTTACATTTCCATGTTTTGCTGCTTCTAAAAGAGTATATATGTACTTGTTATTCCATGAGAAGGTGTTCAGAGGTTGTTATGATTTTTGCTCTGAACCTTTGCGCAAATAAACCAACTTCTTTTGATTCCGTGGTCTGAGTCCTGTGGTTTTCTGCAACATTTTTCTGGCGACCCAAGATGGGACTTGGAGCGATATTTCGCTGAGGACGGCACGGACCGACCGGTGCCCAAGCGGGGCCGTCACGCTAAACCTTCAGCCGGCACGGATGATTTCTCCAGAAGGAGGCGGACGGCACCGCATGGGTATTCGGTGGACAACCGACTGATCCAAGAACCTGAACGGAATCAAAATAAGTCACACACGTCAGCTGAAAAGAAGACGCCTGCAGGCAAGTATTGTGGAATTGGAGACCCACTCGTTTTGAGAGTGGAAGAGGGGGCCTGATCACCCCCCTGGGTCTGGGATCGGCGCATCCTAAAGAGGCCCAAGAGTTGTTGTGTGGGTGGTTAAGCCATTGCAGTTCCTGTTGGTGACCGTTGGAACGTCCGGCATCACAGGTCAGTGGCAGTGTTTTAGAAAATGGGTGGTGGAGGAAGTGTCCCTTGGACACCTCTTCAGTGTATGTTGAGGAATTTTAAGAAAGGTTTTAGTGGAGATTATGGAGACCCCAAGGCCAATCCAGGAGACTTAAAGAAATTCTGTGAAAATGAATGGCCAACGTTCAATGTAGGATGGAAGGCTGAAGGTAGTTTTAATCTAGACATCATCTCAAAAGTCCACCAAATTGTTACTGACCCAGATCATGGTCACCCAGATCAATACCAATATATTGACCAGTGGCAAGTAGTAGTAAAACAGAATCCTGAATGGCTTCGCAAATGCAGAGTGGAACTCATGCGGGTCTGCGTGGCCAGAATGAATAGAAATCCCAGATCTCAGGTCATGAAGAGTCAGACTGAAGCCAAACCTGTCTTAAAGACTGAACCCTATGAAGAAGATAATCCTCCTCCATACGCCCCTGTGCATCGTCCTATGGCCCAAGGCATGCAACTACCGGTCCCAATTCAACCGGCAAATGTTGATGATGGCAATATTCAAGTTCAGGGGGCAGGAGTGCAAGGAATTCAAAGGAAAGTGCCCCTGATGTTAAAAAGAAACTTCAGAAACAAGAAGGGGCATTGGGCATGACTATGAGTCAATTGATGGAAATTGCATGTAAAGTTTATGTGAATAGAGAGAAGGTGGAAGAGAAGAAGAAAGAAGGTAAAATGCAACGTAAGGCTGAATTGCTGGCAGCTGCATTGTCAGGCAATTCCAGAACCCTAGGAAGGAATCAGTGTGTTTTGTGTAAAGAAGAGGGACATTGGCAACATGAATGTCCTAAAAGGTTTGAACTTGGAAGAATAGAACAGGGACGTGGACATTTAACTCAAGAAGTCAAAATATATGATTTCCAGGGAGAAGGAAGAGGAAAAATGTTTCGTCCATATGGATTCCAAGGAAGAGGTCGAGGCCAATTTCAAGAACAAGTGGAGGCCATAGGTTTGGCCGCAGCTGAACAATGGCCTGAGGACTGAAAGGGACCGGGTTTAAGTCAAGCCCCCCCCCGAACCCTTGGTCCAAATGAAGATAGGGGGCAATAATGTGACCTTTTTAGTAGATACGGGGGCATCTAGATCTGTAGTTACTAAGTTATTGGCTCCCTTCTCTGCTGATGTCATAAATGTACAGGGAGTTGATGGTTCAGTAAATTGTCACCCTTTTCTAAAGCCCCTGAGATGTTCCCTAAAAGGAAGGGACATTGAACACCAATTCCTATATATGCCTGAGTGTCCCATTCCCTTATTGGGTCGAGACATGTTATGTAAAATGGGGGCAACTTTGTCATTTGAAAAAGACGAAATGGCACTAGTAATGAAGCATCCTCCAGATGAGATGTGGCGAATAATGGTGGCCCAAGAGATTCAAGTCCTCGATACTTGGCAGGAGTTTGATGTGCACCAGTTATGGGTGGCCCAAGAGGTTCAAGTCCTCGATACTTGGCAGGAGTTTGATGTGCACCAGTTATGGGCAGAAGATAATCCGCCAGGACATGCAGGTCACCATACACCACTAGTCATTCAAGTGAAGCCTCTGGCAGTGCCTATTCGTCTCCGGCAGAGAAATTATCCTCGCCCCATTACACAAGCAATTCAAGACCATATTACCAAATACTTAAAGGCAGGCATTTTAACAACTATTCAATCTCCTTGGAACACCCCAATCTTACCCATCCCAAAGGCTGATGGCTCATTTCGACCAGTCCAAGATTTGCGTATTGTTAATAATGCTACAATTACTGTACATGCTGTAGTGCCTAAGCCATATACCCTCCTGAGCTTGATTCCAGCATCAGCTGTCTGGTTCTCTGTGGTAGATTTGAAAGACGCTTTCTTTATGATCCCAATACATAAGGACAGTCAGAAGCTGTTTGCTTTTGAGTGGGAAGACCCAGTAACAGACCAGAGAAAACAATATGCTTTGACCAGACTTCCTCAGGGATTTAAAAATTCACCTACTCTTTTTGGCAACGCCTTGGCCTCAGACTTAGAAGACTTCCAGCCCTGTGAGGAAGGAGATGTATTACTACAATATGTTGATGATGTGTTAATAACTGGACAGACAAAAGAAGCTTGTTGGGACAACACCAACCAACTACTTCATTTGTTGATGAACAAAGGATACCGTGCCTCAAGGGAGAAAGCCCAATTAGTGAAACCCCAGGTTAAATACTTAGGTTATAGTATAAGTCAAGGCCAAAGAGCAATAGGACATGAGAGAAAGGAAGCTGTGTGCCGAATAGCAGAGCCAACTAATAGGAGAGCATTACGGGGTTTTTTAGGAGCAGCAGGATATTGTAGAATATGGATACCGAATTTTGCCCTGCTAGCCAAACCACTGTATGAGTCCACAAAGGGGGGAGAAAGAGAGCCCTTTATTTGGACGCGTGAACAAAAACAGGCTTTTGAGGCTTTAAAATTGGCATTATCTCAAGCTCCTGTTACGGGACTTCCTAACCTCGAGAAACCTTTCAATTTGTATGTGGACTCAAAAAAAATAAAATAAAAATATGGCTCTTGGAGTCCTGACTCAAGAAAAGGGAAGTTGGAAACAACCCATAGCGTACTTGTCAAAACAACTTGATGGAGTAGAAAGTCAATTCTCATGCAGGCCTGATTTAACTGATGTGTCACTGAAAACAGTGGACTATAATTGGTTTACTGATGGGTCAGGTTTCATCTCAACAGGAGAACGATATGCGGGCTATGCAGTAGTCTCACTTGATAAAGTCATAGAAAGTGGGCCACTCCCAAAAGGCACAAGTGCTCAAGCAGCAGAACTGTGGGCTCTCATACGAGCACTGGAAAGAGCAAGAGATGAAAGTATAAACATTTGGACTGATTCTAAATATGCATTCCTCACATTACATGTACATGCTGCAGTCTATAGGGAGAGAGGACTCTTAACAGCTGCAGGAAAAGAAATTAAACATCCTCTTTTGATTGAAAGACTTATAACAGCAGTCTTGGGACCAAAGAGGGTAGCTGTCATGCACTGTAAAGGACATCAAAAGGGACAAGATGAAGTAGCCCAAGGAAATAGAGCAGCTGATAGAGAAGCAAGGTTATCAGCAACCCGAGACAGCCAAGCTTACCCTGACATGACAGCTTATGTAGCATTGGAAATGCCACGAGGACTGAGTCCTAGATATACTAAAGCAGAAGACTTACAGGCAAGTGTAGATTTGCAAGGACACAGGCAGGGAGAGTGGTATGTACTCCCAGACGGAAGGATTTTTGTACCTGAGAATTTAGCCTGGCCAGTGGTAAAGGAAACTCATTCAACTACTCACATGGGAAAGAGTGCACTAGCTGAAGCCCTCCACCGTATTGTGTACATTAATCATCTTCACTCGCTATGTGCCCATGCAATTGAGAGATGTAACATTTGTGCCCAGGTTAATCCAAGACAAGGACCTATTCTTCCGCCAGGAAGTCAGCCTAAGGGATATTATCCTATGGATTCATTGGTTGTTGATTTTACAGAAATGCCAAAATGTGGACTATATAAAGCAATGTTAGTCCTAGTGTGCAATTATTCAGGGTGGCCTGAATGTTTCCCAACCAAGACCAAGCAGGCACGAGAAGTGGCCAGAATCTTGCTCAAGGAGATTATTCCCAGATATGGAGTACCCTCATTCATATCATCAGATAATGGACCTGAGTTTGTACATCAAGTAAATCAGACGCTGGCTAAATCCTTAGGGACCCACTGGAGGTTCCATTGTTCTTTTCATCCTCAATCCGGGGGAAGGGCAGAGAGAATGAACCGGACTATAAAGGAAAAGGTGACAAAGGGATGCCTTGAAACTCACCTTAAGTGGGTGGATGCTTTGCCACTAGCACTTTGGTCTGTGAGGTGTACCCCTCGAAAAGGAATTAGGCTATCTCCTTTTGAAATGATGTTTGGAAGACCCCCCCTATCATAAGTAATAACTTGAAAAATCATATAGGGGACTTAAGTCAATTGGGAACTACATGGGTGAGTCAAATGGTGGGAGAGTTAAACAAGCAAATACAAGAAATCCAACAATATTGTGTGTCCCTCAGTCCACCATTTTTGAGTACCCCCAGTCATAATATTCAAGTGGGAGACAAAGTATGGGTAAAACACTGGAAAGGGGAAAACTTGAAACCTAAATGGAAGGGCCCGTATACTGTGGTCATGTGTTCTCCACTTGCAGTAAAGGTGTTAGAATCTAAGTCTTGGATTCACTGGACTCGAGTTAAGCCCGCAGTTGATGAATATTGGGAGGCAGGACAGGACGAGGCCCGCCCTTTAGTGGTATGATTGAAGAAGCACCCCCTATAACTGCCCTACCGGCAACAGGCAGGCAACATACAGGACAGAAGAGGCCTTACTGGTGTCACTCCGGAAGCTGACCCTCTACGTACGGCTGAAGACAAGAACAAGGAAAGCATCTGTTAATGTGTTAGGAGTGGTGTGTGGTGTAGGTTGGATCTATTTTAAGGAATGGTAGTCCGACCATACATAGCCATAGGTGCAGTGAGTCTGTCCTTAGTGATTCTGATTACCCTGATTGTGACCTGCTGTATTGGACACCTTTTCTTCTGGAAACATCCCAATCCCAAAGAAACAGGTGTTGCGCCTAAAAGCACTGACTGTGACCAAGGTCAGTGTGTATCTCTTGGGGACACTTATGTTTGAAGCACCTTGAGAGTGGGTTCTCTGTTGTATAGTAGGAGTCTTGGGAGTGTGGACATTATATTTAGCAAATAAGACTCGGCTGTGTGGCTCACCCAAGACTGACCTGGTCCTTTCCCAAATCACACCTAATCCCATCCATCTTCCTGATGTGGTAATTTCATAATTGCAATTGCTCCCTTTGTTGTGACTGCGAGTGTGAAACTGAGTGGGACGTTGGAATCATAGAATAGAAAAGGAAAGAAAAGTTGACATTGACTCATTTTAGATTATCAGACATGAGTCTTCTATGGCTTTGGCTAATGTTTGCAAGTGGCATGTTGAGTAAAAAGACCCTGAACGATAGTCCCAAATGTTGTGAGAATGGCCAATTAACTCTTCTCACACTTGAAGAAGGCTCCGGGGACATTGAGGAAACAAATCCTGTTTGTGTTGTTATGTGGAATAGCAGGACTAGCCTTCATCCCATGTGTAATACCTTTAATCAGACAATTAGTTATGAGATCAGTGAAAGAAATCAGGGTTGAAAAGGAATTAGTTGTGATAGAAGGATCCTTGGAAAATAGGTTCACCTCAGACCCAGGAAGGGAAAGTGAGGATCCAGACAGTGGGGTGTATGTATGGCTTACACCCTGGGGATTGGAGGACGTGCCTGAGGAAGAGGAGTTCTGAGATAGATTTTTCGCTTTTTCTTATTGGTGCTATCTGCCTCTATCTTGAACTGGCAGCAGGAAACAGAAAGATGTGTGCCAGTCTAAAGTGTTAATCATGCCATATATTATGCCTATCCATATATGCGTAATTTCTGCTCAGCTATCTTCGCTTGCTGGGAAAAAGCTAATGCTCAAGTAGAAACTGTAAAAGTGAGACTCAATTGTTACCTAAAATGGAGTCTCAAAGGGGGGAATAAGGCAGGACATAAAACAAGACAGGACATAAAACAGGACATGAGTCTTAAATGCGTGTATTAGAAGAAGCAAAAAAAAGGAAGTGAAAAATGTCAAACCACAAGTTCATCTGTTGGTCACATATGAGTGTCAAGCTTGAGGCTCTGTTCCAAGTATGTCTCGTTTCTATGTCTCGCTCTCGCTGGTAGCTAACCACAAACGAACTGCAGGAAATCTTACGAAACTTAGATGCTTTGGCAAGATACCTGTAACGTCGATCCATGAGAGGGGGACAAGATATTTCGCTATTCTAGCATAGCAACAGGGGGCTGTCATTCAAGTAACCAATCAATGCTAACAAGTTACATTTCCGTGTTTTGCTGTTTCTGAAGAGTATATATGTACTTGTTATTCCATGAGAAGGTGTTCAGAGGTTGTTATGATTTTTGCTCTGAACCTTTGCGCAAATAAACCAACTTCTTTTGATTCCGTGGTCTGAGTCCTGTGGTTTTCTGCAACAGTAGGTCATCTAGTCCAACCCCCTGCCCAAGCAGCAGTCTCTACACCATTTGTGACAGATGGCAGTCCAGTCTCTTCTTGAAAGCCTCCAGTGATGAAGCACCAACAACATCTGAACGCAGTCTGTTCCATTGGTTGATTGTTCTCACTGTCAGGAAATTTCTCCTTATTTCCAAGTTGAATCTCTCCTTGATCAGTTTCCATCCATTATTCCTTGTCTGGCCTTCAGGTGCTTTGGAAAATAGGTTGACCCCCTCCTCTCTGTGATATTGGAACACTGCTATCATGTCTCCCCTGGTCCTTCTCTTCACTAGACTAGCCATGCCCAGTTCCTGTAACCGTTCTTCATATGTTTTAGCCTCCAGTCCCCTAATCATCTTTGTTGCTCTTTTTTTCTGTTTTCTGTATTGTTTTCTGTTCTTAAATGATTTTAACAGTTGTAAACCACCCAGGGTTGGTGGGGGTCAGGCAGCATATACATTTAATTATTATTATTATCCCCCCCCAGCAGCCAACACCCAGATAAGCAGGAAACAGCTCCAGAAAAACAGGAAAGAAAAAACACCCTAATCAAAGAACCATCAAGTAACAACCACCCCAGCCATGACCGTTAGGGCAAGGGACTATGTATTAAGGACCAGGAAACTCTACTGTCCCTTGCACTGATAATGTAACCTAGCTTAGTAATGAAACATCTGCAGGAAAACAACTAAGCTCAAAGAACACCAAATACCCAACAATCTAACCCTGAGTTACAGATATTCTTTTCTGTTGGATAGTAGAGCTTGCTCCAGAAGCTGGACCCCATACAGGCTGCTGAGTACCTGAGAGCAGGAGTGACCAGGTGGGGTGCTTGGTGCTCTTGTAAGATGCTAGGTTGACTGTAATTGGGTTGGTATGTAATGTGAGGGGTGGTGTTAGTAGTAGTGAGGGATATGAGTGTTTTGGCCTGGTAGGGAGTACACAGTTGGGATAGCTACTTATTGTAGTGACTACTTTGCTGCACAGCATCATCCCTGCCTGAACTGTTGGATTCTGTTGCCAGCCGGCTATAAAGAGTCCAAGACCATTGGTTCAAGACCTCCAGGCAATGTTGAATCTGGGGCAGCTCAGGATTGCATAGCCTCCATGGCAATTATGGACCTGTTCCAAGTCATGAAGGGCCCAAAGCATATCAGCGGTTGCACTTTGGTTTTGTTTTTTGTCTGAGGGCATTTGCAACATGACTTAGTAGTGGAAGACATAACTATCAGTCTACTGCCAGGGTCAGATGTCTCTCTGATTGCCTTTTGGCTTGCTGATGTGACTCCACCTTACAGGGAGAAAGGGTCTATTAGGTTGTTTGCCCCAGGAGTTTTCCCAAAGGATCTAGTGGGCTTTAGTCACAGCCTGTAATGGATAGGTGGTAGATGCCTTGGACCTCTTTGTTCCTATGTGGTCTTTCCTTGTGTGTCAGTCCTAGATCCACATTGGTTTTTTGAGGAACTCCAGAAGTTGAAGTGCCAGAAGACACTCTGAAGCCTCTGGAGGAAGATGAAGTTTGACTATGATCAAATATAACTAAAGCCCCATATTCAGGATTACATTGTGACAACAAGAGTGGCAAGATGGCATTATTTCTCTTGCTTATTGCAAGTACCAGTAACCATCGGTTTAGTTCTGTTCAAGGTGACTCATTCTTTATTTTTTTTTAATATATATATATATATATATTTTATTGATTTTTTTAAAACTAACAGCCTGGTGCTTAGTAAACAGCATGTTGTCTGGGTTCACATTTCACAACAATAATAGTCAATTTCTATCATATCGTAATCTACATAACAGCTTTCCTTGATTTTCTCTTCTTCCCATATTGTTCTCTTTTGCAAACATTAGGTTAATACAGTTCTTAGTATTTTAGTAACAAAGAGGTTAAATATAAACATTTTTCTAACATTTATCCAATTAGTAATAGCATCAGTATAGAACTTCTTTTCTAGTTAGTCCTCTTGGTTGCGTTATATGTCCTGTTTTCAACATTCTCATTTAGACTTTTTCCCCACAAAATTAAAATCATTTTTATCTGTTAAGATTTTCTCAAAGTTGATTTACGGTTAAATATCTAAGCTGTTTCCCTCACAATAATCCTCCCAACAATTACATTTCTCATATCATAAAAAAAAATATACAATACTACTCAGAATAAGAAAGAAAAAGAAAAAGAGTGTCAGGGCCCACTTCAAAACCTCATCCTAAGAAAGCAGAACTCGTGGAAGCAGTTTCTTCCAAAAGGAACGTTTATTAGGAGAAGCTGACAGCAGGCATAATAGACAGGATCTGAGGGTTTCCCGCTCAGATCAATAGGTTGAAAGTGTCCCAAGCAAAACCCCACCCCATAGTTCATCTGGTCAGTTCAAATGGGCCAATCCCCAGGTGTTAAGTCCGTTGTGGGAAAGAGTAGATAACGACTTCCGGTTCCGGTAGCAGTGCCTGCGGTCAGGCAAAGAGTATGCTCTCTTTGCCGACCGGTTTCCCCCCGCCGGTAGACCCTGGACAGGGTCGAAAGATGCCCCGGAGAGGTGACCACCATAGAGGAGGGCACTCATTGATGGCGGAGGGAGTGGCAGCTCCCTCTGCGATCCGAGCAATCACCTTTGGGCCGACGGGGAAAAGATCGGCCAGTAACACGGCCGATCACTCAGCTGCTCCAGCCAAAAGTCACAGCAACATCTAAGCAAAAAGAACCACCGTGGAAGATCCGGGTGAGACCTTTCCTTCCCTCTTGATATTTTACTCATTTCCCTGTGAAAAGCTCTTAGAAATTACTTCCCCCCCCCTTGAGAAAGCAGCGTTTGAACACTCGGGGAAACGAGCTGCGGAAAAAATAAATAAATAAATAAATAATTTTTATTGTTTATTTGAGCGGCTGGAATTCGGGGGACCCTGAAGAAAAAAAAGAAGAAAAAATTCTTACTGTGACTCTCTTTCTCTGCTTGCTTGTTTTCAGCTTAAGTGGAAACCTTTAGGGAGGGGGGTGGAGTGTTTTTCTTCTCCCCCCCCCTTCTGAACAGTGCTATCTACTTTAAAAAAAACAAAACGCTACGGCTTCTGGGCGAATTTATGTGGATTGTATGGTTACAATGTACCTCGGAATTTGGTGTGAAGCCCAGAAAGCGCCATTGCAACATTGTAACCATTTTGAAATTCTACTCCCTGCATTTAGCATGACGCCCAGATGCTTGCATTTCTTTTGGAACTTGTTTAAGTTTCTGCCTGCTGTTTTTGATTTTATAATACAAAGTATACTCTCCCGAAAAATGGATTTTTTCGCTTTAAGATCACAATATAATAATTGAGACACCAGCTGTTATTATTTATTTGGATTATAAATTAGATATTCATAACATTGATTGGGACTTTTGCTGTTTTTATTTTTGTACTTGCTTTTTCCTATTTTTGTTTGGATTTTATATTTTATAAAATTGCAACTCAGCTTTTAAGTTGAAATTTTACTAAAAAAACAAAGAATGGAATCCCACTCACAGCTTAACTATGGATTTATATTAGAAAAAATCTTGGAAACGAAGGAGGAATTAAAAGAACATTTTAGAATGCTTTGGAAAAGGGATGTTCCAGAGTTAAAAACTGAATTTCAACTTATTGGATATGATACACAACTAGATCTACAACTTAACGATATGGAGGAAACACATTTACAATCTATTGAAGAGGAAGATACTACATCTTATACACAAATGACGGAGACTTTGGATGACCAAAGGCAGAGGTCAACTAAAACATTTATAATTTTAAAAGCAACAGGAACAGACTTTCAAATACGAGACGTTAAAAATGCTGACAACATGAACAAACAACGAACAATCACCATATTGATTAAGACTGATTACATAGTGCAGACAACATTGGAGAAAAGAGAAGAAGACTATGACTGGATTCAATTGTGGAAAAATGTGTATGGTCAAATACTATGGAAGGAATTAGAGGCCCTATTGTGGAAACCTGCTTGGCACAAAAAGAAAGGTAGAATTAGGTTTAAAAGTCAGAGCTAAAATTTTATTGGATGGGTAAAAATGGCTTTTAGAGACTTTGACTGAACTAATATGCTTGAGATTTCTAAGGTTCAAGACTTTGATCTGAGTTAATATTGATGTAAATTATTGATTTGATTATGGTCCAGAATGGCAAGATGGAAAATTGGAAAATCTAAAATTAGGAGTTGGATAGAGATTGGTGAAACATTTAACTATGATTTATAAAAATATTTGATAGAGTACAGGAAATAGAATATAGTTGAGAGATATTAATATATATATATATATATATATATATAGATAATAGGCATATTATAAGTCTATTTTAGAAATAATTATTGTTTTATTATTTTAGGCTTAAATGTAAAATGGTTTTAAAATACTTAAAGTTATGTTTATCCATAAAATCTGTATGTAAAATAGAATAGAATAAGAGATAGAATTTAACAGAGAAGTATAAATTGAATAATTGGAATAATATGTATATCTTAAAAACAATCTATACTATATGGGTACCCGAATTGTATACTATATGTTTATATAAGGCCAAATTGGAATATGTTAATTGTGAGTTAGTTAAGCCTGAAAACGGGTGGAAATATTATTGATATTGTGTTTGTTTGTTTTTTTCTATTTGTTTTTTCTTTCTTTGCTTAGAGAGGGAACCTTTAAAGAAGTAATCCAAATTGTTTATGTATGATTATATTTTTTACTTTGTTGTATGGAGTGCCCTATCTCCACGATGAGTTCCAAGCACTTGGTTGTAAAACAAAAAAAATCAATAAAACTTGTTATATAGGAAAGAGTAGATAACGCCGGGCTGTCTCTTTTCTAGCTGACATCAAAGGGGAGAGATAGTTCACAGAGGAAGTATGCAGGAACAGCAAAGTGTTACAATGTAGCGACAGAGGAAAATAAAGCAATAGCCCGCAGTGCTTTCCCCACTCCCCTCCAGGAGTATGGCAGAACCCAGAAGTATAGAGAGTATAGAGTTGAGTTTAAAGCAAGAAAGGGGTCCCCTTAGAATATGGGTTCTGACATCCTACCTCCCTTAAAAAAAAAAAGATCCACCTGTGGAGACATACAGAGAAATATATGCATAGGTTAATCAGGTTTGTTTGGGTATTCAGTGTGGAACTAACTTATTAATTTAGGAGCTTTGATATGGCGTTTGTGGACCCACTCATTTTGGGAGGATGGGAGATGTTTCCATGCCACTAGATATTGAGTGGAGCCATGGTATTTCCTGGAGTCCAGAATCTCTTTGATTTCAAAATGTTGTTCCCCTTCAACCATAATGGGAGGAGGGGGTGGAGCGACAGCTGGTCTTAATGGTGACTGTTGTTCGCACTTTAAAAGGCTGCAGTGGAAAATTGGGTGGATTTGCCTGAGGGATTTTGAAAGTTCTAATTCTACTGTTACAGGATTTATAATTCTGACAATGGGGAACGGTCCTACATATTTGGGTCCGAGCTTTTTAGATGGTTGTAGGGATTTTAGGTACGTAGTAGACAGGTAGACCATCTCCCCTATGGTGAAGGGTTTTGGTTCAACCCTCTTCTTGTCTGCCTGAGTCTTATATGCTTGTCTAGCCGCATCCAATGCTTTCCTAACTACTGGCCAGGTGTTCTTTAATTGTGCAATCCACTCCTTTAGCGAAGGGATGGCAGGTTCTGCAGGGGAAAGTTCTGGCATCGGGTTAAAACTCTGCCCAGTGGCTACTTGGAATGGAGTGTAGCCCGTGCTGGAATGAACGGCGTTGTTGTAAGCGACCTCAGCGAATGGGAGTAGGTCGGCCCAATTTGTCTGTTGGTAATTAATAAAACATCTAAGACATTGTTCCAGTACTGAGTTCGACCGTTCAGTCCCACCATTCATTTGCGGATGATGACTAGATAACAGTCCCTGAGTGGTCCCTAACAGTGTCAGAAACTCTTTCCAGAACTCCGATGTGAATTGCACTCCTCTATCTGATATGATGCGCTGTGGGGCTCCATGTAAATGGTAGATGTGCTGAACAAATAGTTTTGCTAGTGTTTTTGCTGTAGGGATTTTTGAGCAAGGGATGAAATGTACTTGTTTGGAAAACAGGTCTGTCACGACCCAGATGGCTGTATTTCCATTGCTCTCTGGTAGCTCCACAATGAAGTCCATCGAGATCTCCTTCCAAGGTGCCGAGGGGGTTGCTACCAGCTATAGCAGCCCAGGTGGTTTTCCTTGTAGTCGTCTTGCTGACGCACAAGTTGGGCAGCTGGCTACATAGCTTTCAATGTCCTTTTTTATTGATGGCCACCAAAATTGTCTTTTAACTAGGTGTAATGTTTTCACAAACCCAAAGTGGCCTGCTGATTTTGAATCGTGGCAAAGTTGCATGAATGCCAGTCTCTGACTTTTGGATATATATAGTTTTTCTCCCACCCAGGGTAGGCCATCTGTGATAGTGCACAGGTTCTTGTGACTTAGGAACCATTCATCGGTTTCTAACACTTTCCTGAATTCAATTCCCGCCTGACTCGCTAGCGGTTTCTGTAGTTTGGCTTGTGCTCGGGTAGTTACTCGCGCTGCTAGTTGCGTTTCTGGCATGAGCGGTTTTGGTACACTAGCCCAAGTGCTATTATATTGTGGCATTCTGGATAAGGCGTCTGCCAAGAAGTTTTTCCCCCCGGCAGATGTTTCAGTGTGAAATTGAACCGGTGGAAATGTTGTGACCACCGTGCGTGCTTAGGGGTTAGTTTCCTGGGCGTTTTTAGTGCTTCCAGGTTCTTGTGGTCGGTCCACACTTGGAAAGGAATTTTGTTCCCCTCCAAAAAGTGCCACCATGTGAGAAGAGCCCATCACACTGCGTACGCCTCTTTTTCCCAGACCGCCCACCTCTGTTCAGTTTCAGTGAGCTTTCTCGATGTGTATGCGCAGGGCTGTAATACCCCTTCGTCGTTCTCTTGTAACAATACAGCCCCCACTGCTACGTCGCTGGCGTCTGCCTGAATTACAAAAGGCTTGTTGGTATCGGGGTGCCTTAGAACGGGTTCTACGGAAAACAGTTTTTTCAGTCTTTCGAATGCGGCTTGGCATTCTATTGTCCATTTTAATGGCTGGCTTGGCTTGGGCTTCCCCTCCCCTCTGGTTTTTAGCAAGTTCGTGATTGGTAAAGCTATTTGGGCGAAAGAGGGGATAAATTGCCGATAGAAGTTGGCTGTCAATGCTGCTAACATCGGATGTTCTTGCTTGACAATATATGAAGATCCACACATTTTCTATTTAACCTGTGTATTACTTTTAGAGTTACAATTAGATGGTGCGGGAGGGGAAGTGGAAGAATGTGCTTGGGAACTAGTTAGCCATAACAATATCTCAGTAGAGTATTCTCAAGGTTAGTTGTAATACGAGGAGATAAATTATGGCGGGTTATGGAACGGGAGGGAAAGTTCACACTTCAAACTAATTGGAGAATGTGATTAATGACTGTTAAATGAAGGAGTGAGTTATGCTTAGATACTGTGGGCTGGGGGAGGAGAATTCAGATTTTGGCTTCTCTATGTACGTGCCGAAGCTATGTTGCTATTAAAGATTGTTTAAGGAAAACAATGCCTCAAGTTTCTTTGAAAAGCTTCTTCTTTCGGAACCATGACATCAAGCCAAAATCTACAAACTTTTCAAACCATTTAGGGGTCCCGAGCCCCAGTCGCTGTTCCTAAACTAAAGGAATAGGCTGACAAAGATTCGGGGAAGATCTCATCATGGAAGAAGAGAAATTGCCTGAGGCCAGCACCCCGGCAGCAGCAACTTCCCCAGTGGGGGCAGCGACAGCCAGCAAACCGGTGGAAAAGGAACTCTTGCAGATCTCCCAACTGGGAGCAAGACCAAAGCAATTAGGAGAGCTGATTTGGTCGTCAGACTGGGAGAAGCCGAGCGGAGACTCCGGACGCTTCGAAACAGCCTTGCCACCCTCAAAGACTTCCAAAGCAGATGAGCTGGAGCCACAACAAAGGGATCCTTGCATATTGCGTCCCCCACACTGGTGGAGAGCTGCCAGGCCATCTGCCACCGAAGACTCGGGTGAGTGGAAATATCCGCCTGCAGCTCGTAGTCAGTCAGTAGAATATTTGGCAGAAAGATTTGAAGAATTAGAAGTGAGAGGCGGGGAACAGTTCCTGCTGAGAGAGGCCTCCAGCCCCTCCCTCGCAGATCAAACAGCCTTCCAGACCCTGGAGTCCCCTGCCAGGGCCTCCAGCCCCACAGAGAGAGGGAACACCAGCCTGGGCCCCCTGCAGCAATGGGGAATTTGGCAGCCCCCGCAGATGGAAGGTCAACAGCCTCTGAACTTGCATCAGCTAATAGAGGCCTTGCAACAGCTTGGGGTGGTGCAGAAGCCAGGAGAGCAACAGCTGGTGGGCCCACAAATGAGGGAGGTCCAGCAACAACCCCCACTCATCCAGCAACCGCGGAGGGGCCTGCAGCAGCAGAGGGCGCCACCAGCCCCTGCAGACCAACAGCAAAGAAGACTACTGCAACCCCCATTTACACAGCCACCATTGAGAGGCCTGCAGCAGCAAAGGGCGCCACCAGCCCCCGCAGGCCAACAACAGAGAAGACAGCAGCCGCTCCCACCTAGGCAGCAACCTTTAGAAGACCTCCAACAACTCGAGAGGCCAGTACTACCGGTATTGCAACCACAGCAGGGTGGAGGGCCGCAGCCCCCAAACGTGCAACCCCTGGGCATACGGCAACAGCCAGGGTGGGGCCAGCTACAACTGGGGGTGCCACACCGACAGTGGAGAGCTCAGCAGCCGTTGGATCAGCAGCCAGGATGGGGCCAGCAGCAACTGGGGGGGCCACGAGTGCAGTGGGGAGCCCGGCAGCCGTTGCACCAGCAGCCAGGGTGGGGCCAGCAGCAACAGCCACAGTGGGGGCCGCAACAGCCTATAATTGCGCCACCCTTCAGAGCAACCTTCGATGGGGACCCAGAGAAGCTGATTTTTTTCCTCAACCAAGTACGCTCTCACTTGAACCGCTGGGCCTATCTCTACCCGGACCCAGGTGCCATGGTCGATGTGATTGCGTCCAGCCTAGAGGGAGAAGCATCCGAATGGCTGAACAATTTATATAATGAGCAAGCCCCAAATTGGAGGACCCCCACCTCTTCCTCCTAGGGCTGAGAGAAAGATTTGAGGACCCATCCATTGGCCTCAAAGCAGGAGGACAAATCCACAAAATAAAACAAGCCGGCAGGCCTGCCCTGGAGTACGTGCGCGAGTTCCGCAAGATAGCAGGTCGAATAGAGGGGTGGCCTGAGCAATCCCTAATCCATCTCTTCATTGAGGGATTAGACGACCACCTCTCTCAGGCCTGCATCTATCGAGCAGTACCTGATCAGCTGCAAGAATGGTACCAGGCTGCGATGAAGCTAGACGTTCAGCTCACCCTCTATAAGAAGCCTCCCCCACCTGAAACCGAGCTAAAACCAGAGCGACCCAGACGACAACCACCACCCCGAAAACCTCCAACGGCTACGACTGCTGAAAGGCCCAGACCACCTGCAGGCCCGCCGATCACATGCTTCCGATGCGGACAGCAGGGACATCGAGCAGCGAACTGCCCGGTTCCCTACCCCCAACAGCAGAGCAGACCGGGACCTGCAGCGAGGAAGAAACCTGATCAGCAGCCAACGAGAGAAAAATCTAACTGGATCACACAGCAACTGGTTGCCCAAGTCACATCCCCCACACAGGAGGACGCCGGGACTAAGGCTGGATCCACCCCCACTCTACCCTCTTTTGACAGCGACGACGAAGGAGAGAATGACCCAATGGTGAGTCGACACGTCCCACCTTTTTCACTGCCTGCAAAACTAATAAGCCCTAAATCGGGAGCACAGGCAGATTTAAAAGTGCTAGTTGATTCTGGATGCTCCCGGTGTATTATTAGCTTGCGCTTTGCCATGAAATTGGGTATACGAGCACATGTAGCTGCCTCACCGTCACCAGGCAAATCACTCATCCCCAACGAATACCGGGACCTAGCGGAGGCATTTAGTGAAAATGAATGCGATGTCCTGCCCCCTCACAGACCCAATGACTGCTCTATTGAACTGGTGCCAGGAGCCAAACTCCCACGCCCGAGAATGTACGCTATGTCCCCCCTCGAAATGGAGGAGATGCAGCGATACATGAACAAAAACCTAGCGAGGGGGTTCATTGAACGGGCCAAATCTACCGTGGGGGCCCCCGTGTTATTTTTTTTTAAATATATTTTATTAGATTTTATATGGGTATGGGAAGGATAGGAATAATATGGGTAAAGGATGGGGTTAGGAAATGGAATTGGGGTAGGGATAGGAATAGGGATAGGGATAGGTACAGTAGTGGGGTTACCCCCACACAAAAAATCCAACGCTTAAACAAGCAGACTCTCGTCCGGGTACACAGTAGTTAATACAATACTAAACAATTATAATCATTAATGCTAAAAATAGTCATAAAGCTAAAGCTTACTAATTAAGTATACTTTAGCTCTAACGTGATGCTAACCATTGATAAAAATTTTCCCATATCCTAAAATACACTGAATCCTCTTTCTCTTTAATCTCCAACGTCAATCTATCCATTTCTGCACATTCTAAAATTTTCGTAATTATAATCTGATCATGTGGTAGATTTTCATTTTTCCAAAATTGGGCAAATACAATTCTCGCTGCTGTCAATATATGTAATATTAAATATTCATTCTCTTTACCATAATTAAGTCCTAGTATTCCTAGCAAAAATAATTCTGGTTTATATTCTATTTGTATTTTAGTCATTTTTTCTAGCCATTTATGAATTTTAAACCAAAATTTCTTAGCTTTAGGACATATCCACCAAATGTGATAATAAGTACCTGGTTTTTCTTTACATTTCCAACAAATATTCGATACATTTTTAAACATTTTCGCTAATCTAACTGGTGTCATATGCCATCTATAAAACATTTTATATAAATTCTCTTTATATGAAGCTGCTTTAGTAAGTTTAATATTTCTCTCCCAAAGTTTTTCCCAATCTTCTAAATCTATAGAATATCCAAAGTTTTTTGCCCACACTATCATTGTTTCATTTACTTGTTCTTCTTCCATCTTCCAGTTTAGTAGAAATTTGTAAAGCTTCTTAATCAAATTTTCGTCTGTTTTCAAAAGTATTTTGTCAAATAATGTCTGTTCTTTATAAAAGTCCCTTACTTTTACATCTTTTTCATATCTTGTTTGAATTTGCAGATAGGACCACCATGTTAAGTCAATGCCTTGTTGATAAAGAGTTAGTCTGTCTTTAAGTTTTCCATCCTTATCCAAAATGTCTTTATAAGTAACAAGTTTATCATAATTAATTAAATTTGGATAAGCAAATGCTTCCATTGTTGAAAGCCACTCTGGTGTTTTCATATAAATTTTATGTTTGATTTTCTCCCACTCTGAGAACAAAGCATTCCTTATGGCATGGCTTTGGAAATATTTATGTACTTTGTTTTTCTCATACCATAAAAACGCATGCCAGCCCAATTGTAAATCATGTCCCTCTAGGTAAAGAAGTCGTTTATTTCTCAACGTAATCCATTCTTTAAGCCAAAGCAAAATAGATGCTTGATAATAGAGTCTCCAGTCCGGAAGTCCAAAACCCCCTCTATCTTTTGTTTCTTGTAGTAATTTAGTTTTAATTCGTGCTTTCTTCCCTTGCCGTATAAATCTCAATATTGTTGAATTTAAATCATCAAAAAATTTCTTACCCAGTTTAACAGGGATCGTTTCAAATAGAAAAAGTATTTTTGGTAAAATGTTCATTTTCACAGTCGCTATTCTACCTAACAATGTCAGTTGAAGATTTTCCCACTTTTCCAAATCTACTTTTATTTGTTTCATTAGTTTTTCAGTTATCTTCTTTTATTGTTGTATATTTTGATGTTAAATAAATACCTAAATATTTAACTTTTTTAGCCATTTGAAGATTTGATCTTTCTGCGAGTTGAGTTCTCTGTTTGTCTAAGTTTTTTGTTAATACTTTAGTCTTTTCTTTATTTATCTTCAAGCCTGCTACTTCTCCCAATTCCTCTATTTTCTGCAGAAGTGTAGTAACTGTTTCCAACGGTTCCTCTATAATAAAAACTAGATCATCCGCAAAGGCCTGTAGTTTGTATTTCTGTTCTTTTATTTCCAGTCCTTTAATTTCCGTATCTTGTCTAATGTCTCTAGCCAACACCTCCAGTGTAAGAATAAATAACGGGGGGGATAGTGGGCAACCCTGTCTTGTGCCTTTTTTGATGTCAAAGCCATCTGTATATTCTCCATTTAAAGATATCTTTGCTGTTTGTTTATTGTATATTGCTTGGATCGCGTTTATAAAGTTTTTACCAAAGTCCATTTCCATCAACTGTTGAAACATAAATTGCCAATTTAAATTATCAAAAGCTTTTTGTGCGTCAAGAAATATAAGTGCCATCTGTTTCCCTGGATGATTTTCGTAATATTCTAAAACATTTAGAATAATCCTTAAATTGTTCTTTATCTGCCTTTTAGGCAAAAAGCCATTTTGATCTGTATGAATAAATTCAGTCAGAAATTTCTTCAATCTTTCTGCCATTATTGAAGTAAAAATTTTATAATCCACATTTAATAGCGATATTGGTCTATAGTTTTTGATTTGTGTAAGATCAGTATCTTCTTTAGGTATCAAAGTAATATTAGCTTCAGTCCACGAGTTTGGTATTTTTGTCTCTAAAAAAATTTCATTGTACAATTCTTTCAAAATCGGGCTTACTATATCTTGCAAAGCTACATAGACTTCTGCAGGGAGCCCATCAGGCCCCGGGGTTTTATCCTTCTTTTGTCTTTTTATTGCCTCTGCGATCTCCATCATTGTTATCTTCTCATTTAAAATATGTCGCATATTCTCTGGCACCTTTGGAAGATCAGCTCTAATTAAATAATCTTTTATTGCCTCTTTAGAGACCACCTCTGCCTTATACAATGTCTCATAGTAGTCTTTAACAATTTTTTTCATCAAATCATTATGGCAATATATCTCGCCTTTTGAGTCTTGTAATTTACTTATCATTCTCTTTTCTCTTTCTTTCTTCAGTTATATGCAAGCCATCTTCCCGGTTTATTAGCATTTTCAAAAAAAAATTGTTTGGATCGTTTAATCTGTTGTGCCATCATCTCCATCTCAGATAAGTTTAATTTATGTTTTATTAGTTCCATTTGTGCCTTCAATTCCTTCTTTTGTGGATCAGTTCGCAATTCAAATTCCAATTTTTTAATTTCTTCTTTCAGCCTCAACTGTACTTGTTTCTTTTCTTTGTTCTTTTTGGCAGTATACGTTATAGCCAAACCTCTAAAATATGCTTTCGCCGTGTCCCATACATTTTGGAGAGAGGTTTCTTCTTTCTTATTTATTTTAAAGAAAAATTCCATTTCTTTTGTTGCTAATTGTAAAAATTCTTTCTCTTTCAATATAGATTTATTTAATGACCATCTTAATTGTTTCTTGGTTCCTTTCCAGATCATTTTAATTGGATTATGGTCTGCCCAAATATTAGGTTCTATTTCGACCTCTTGTATTACAGTCTTTAAATTTTGAGACATCCATATCATATCAATTCTTGACCATGATTTATGGCAATTTGAGTAGAATGTATATGCTAACTTTTCCGGATTCATCTCTCTCCAAACATCTTGTAGAAGCAATTCCTCTTTCATTTTTAAAAAGGTCTTCGGTAGAACATTTCCTCCTTTTTTCCCTTGTTTGTAACTTTTATAATCTTGTATTGCGTCAGCTACTACATTAAAATCTCCTAATATGCAAAGATTTTGGTAATTTAAATCCACTAGTTTATCATGTAATTGTGGGTAAAACTGATCTTGCTTCTCATTGGGTGCGTATATTGCCACCATCAATATTTGTTTTTGATTCTATGTAATTTCTACTATTAATACTCTCCCCTCTTCATCAGCGTAGATTTGTTTTGGATTCAACTTTTCTTTTATATACAAAGCTATACCTCTTTTCTTTTGAATTGCCAAAGAAGCATAAAGTTTACCCAATTTAGGTTGTTCTAAAATTCTAAGATGTTGTCTCTTAATATGTGTCTCTTGAATACAAATTATATCCATTTTTAGTTTTTGTAGTCTAGTAAATATTTTACTCCTTTTTGAAGGAGAGTTCAGACCATTTATGTTTACTGAAAAAATTCCAATCTCCTCCATAGCTTCAGTTATATCTAACCCTCAATCTTCTAGGCGAGGTTATCTGTCTCTGATCTTTCGGTCTTACATCTTCTTCTGTTTGAGTCTTTTTGGGTTCGTCCTCTTCCATCTGTTTAGATGTTCCTGCCATGGTCATTCCCTCTTGCTTCTTAGGCTCCGATTCACCTCTTTCCAAAAAATCTCTATGATTATTGAAAAATTCCTCTGCTTGAAGTGGGGTGTTCAGTCTGTATCTTTTCGTGTCCCAGAAAATTAACACTCCTTCTGGAATCAACCATCTGAAATTGACTCCTTTATTGAACAATTTCTTTGTTAAAAATTGATATTCTCTTCGGGCTTCTCTTATCCTTCTAGGAATTTGCTTAAGAACTACAAGTTCTTTTTCTTTATATTTCAGTGGTTGATCTCTTATTGCTCTCAGGATGTCATCTCTTGTGGATCTTTTGACAAATCTTACGTGAATTTCCCTAGGGACTCTATTTTTTCTAGCATAGCTTGAATTGACTCTGAAAACCTGATCTATCTCTCTTTCCATTTGATCCTTTTCTGTTCCGAGCAGCTCCGCCAATAGCTCACTCATCAGCTCCAACAGATTCTCATCTTTCTCTTCTATGACATTTTGAAATCTTAAAAAATATGATGATCTTTCCATCTGCACCACAGCCATGCTTTCTTCCAATTCTGCGTTTACTTGCGCCAATCTCTGATTCTCTCCTTGGAGGTATTCTAATTTCTGATCCAGGGGGCCCCGTGTTATTTAAAGAAAAAAAAGATGGGTCTCTTCGTCTTTGCGTCGACTATAAAGGTCTGAACGCAGTGAGTGTGGAGAACAAATACCCCCTCCCCCTCCTGAAAGACTTACTAACCCACCTGGCTAAGGGGAGTATCTTCACTAAATTAGACCTGAGAGAGGCATACTACCGGGTGAGAATAAAGCAGGGAGACGAGTGGAAAACTGCCTTCAACTGCCCTATGGGGAGCTATCAGTTCAAAGTCATGCCATTTGGACTACAGGGGGCCCCAGCCGTATTCATGCAGTTAATTAATGAGACCCTACATGATCACTTATACAAAGGGGTTCTGGTGTACCTTGACGACATCCTGATATACAGCACGAATGCGGCTGATCATATAAAACTAGTGAGAGAAGTATTAAAGAAATTATTGAATGCCAAACTTTATGCCAAATTGTCAAAATGTGAATTTCACCAGACCCAATTAGATTATCTTGGCTACAGAATTTCCAATGAAGGCATTGAAATGGATCCAGCCAAGGTGAAAACTATAATCGAATGGCAGCCCCCAAAGACCCGCAAACAGCTCCAGAGCTTTCTAGGTTTTGCCAACTTCTATCGTCAATTCATCCCCTCTTTTGCCAAGATTGCCCTACCCCTTACAGAATTACTCAAAACAGGCAAAAGAGGAGGGAAGCCGTGACCGGGCCAACCACTAGCATGGACGATGGGCTGTCAAACAGCTTTTGAGAATTTAAAGAGACTATTTGCTGCTGAACCGGTCCTAAAGCACCCCTGCCCAGGGGACCCCTTTGTAATTCAAGCCGACGCCAGCGATGTGGCAGTTGGAGCTGTATTACTGCAAAAGAACAAAAGTGGAGTCCTGCAACCCTGCGCCTACACCTCTAAAAAATTTACTGAAAGCGAACGGAGATGGGCAATATGGGAGAAAGAGGCTTTCGCGATTAGGTGGGGGCTATTAAACTGACGACACTATCTAGAAGGGAGCAAGGTACCTTTTGAAGTATGGACAGATCACAAAAACCTAGAGGCACTGAAAACTCCCCGCAAATTGTCCCCAAAGCAAGTACGGTGGGCACAGTACTTTAACTGCTTCAACTTCACTCTAAAGTACATACCGGGAGGAAAAAACTTCCTAGCTGATGCGCTATCGAGATTGCCCCAGTACAAAAGCGAACGTGAAGAGGTTAATGAGTCAATTATCTCCAATCCACAAGCTGCCGCTCAAATCACACCTCGCAGAGTCCCTAATCCTGATGACCCTGGGGTAAAGAAAATAAAACGAGAGCTCCTTACCGATCAATGGTTCAAAGATAATCAAACCTCCCTAACATGCAGGGATGGCTTGGCTTACAAAGGGGGGAAACTATATTTGCCTGAAGCCCTCCGTCTTAATGCTCTCAAACACAGCCATGATGTAAAACAGGCTGGACACTTTGGATATCTAAAAACTCTACATCTCACCCGCCGGCAATTTTGGTGGCTGGGGCTGAAACGAGATGTGGAAAACTATGTAAAGAGTTATAATAATAATAATAATAAAGTTGGAAGGGACCTTGGAGGTCATCGAGTCCAACCCCCTGCTCAGGCAGGAAACCCTATACCATTTCGGACATGTGGCTGTCCAGTCTCTTCTTAAAAACTTCCAGTGTTGGAGCATTCACCGCTTCTGGAGGCAGGTTGTTCCACTGGTTAATTGTTCTAACTGTCAGGAAGTTTCTCCTCAGTTCCAGGTTGCTTCTCTCCTTGACTAGTTTCCATCCATTACTTCTTGTCCTGCCCTCAGGCGCCTTGGAGAATAGCTTGACTCCCTCTTCTTTGTGGCAACCCCTGAGATATTGGAATACTGCTATCATGTCACCCCTAGTCCTTCTTTTCATTAAACTAGACATACCCAATTCCAGCAAACGTTCCTGATATGCTTTAGCCTCCAGTCCCCTAATCATCTTTGTTGCCCTTCTCTGCACTCTTTCTAGAGTCTCAACATCTTTTTTACATCGTGGTGACCAAAACTGGATGCAGTATTCCAAGTGTGGCCTTACCAAGGCATTGTAAAGTGGTATTAATACTTCACGTGATCTTGATTCTATCCCTGTTAATGCAGCCCAGCACTGTGTTGGCTTTTTTGGCAGCTGCAGCACTGCTGGCTCATATTTAAGTGATTGTCCACTAGGACTCCGAGATCCCTCTCACAGTTACTACTATTGAGCAAGGTACCCCCTATACTATACCTGTACATTTGGTTTTTCTTGCCTAAATGTAGAACCTTACTTTTTTCACCATTGAATTTCATTTGTTAGATAGCGCCCATGTTCAAGTCTGTCCAGGTCCTCCTGTATCTTAAGCCTGTCTTCTGGAGTGTTGGCTATTCCTGCCAGCTTGGTGTCATCCGCAAATTTGATGAGTTCCCCATCTATCCCCTCGTCCAAATCGTTGATGAAGATGTTGAAGAGCACTGGCCCCAGAACAGAGCCCTGGGGCACCCCACTGCACACTTCCCTCCATGTAGATGCGGTTCCATTGAGGACCACACGCTGAGTACGGCCGGTCAGCCAGCTACGAATCCATCTGGTGGTGATGCTGTCTAACCCACATTTTTCTATCTTATCAGTAGTAGGTTGTGATCTACTTTATCAAATGCCTTACTGAGTCCAAGTAAATTATATCCACAGCATTCCTCTGATCCACTAATTTTGTCACTTGGTCAAAGAATGCAATAAGGTTTGTCTGGCATGATCTGTTTTGACAAACCCATGTTGGCTTTTAGTAGTGATTTTGTTTGCCTCTAGGTGTTCGCTGATTCGTTGTTTGATTATCTTTTCCAGAATCTTCCCAGGTATTGAGGTCAGGCTGATAGGTCTGTAATTTCCTGGATCCATTTTTTCCTTTTTTGAAGATGGGAACTACATCAGCTCTTTTCCAGTCCTCTGGTAGTTCCCCAGTGCTCCAGGATCTTTGAAAAATATAGTTCAGTGGTTCTGAGATCACATCTGCCAGTTCCTTGAGAACCTTGGGGTGTAATCCATCTGGTCCTGGTGATTTGAACTCGTCTAGGCTGGACAGATGCTCACTTACCATTTTCTTGCCTATCTTAACTTGTGTTTCTATTCTGTTTTTTTATGGCACTATTTTTGATAGGTTGGTCTGTTTTTTCCCTTTGTGTAAAGACAGATGCAAAAAACGAGTTAAATAGTTCTGCTTTCTCCCTGTTGCTTGTCACCTTCTTGCCACTTTCACCCACTAATGGACCAATCATTTCCTTAACTTTTTTCTTATTTTTTACATGTTGAAAGAAGCTTTTTTTGTTATTTTTGACTTTGGTCGCAAGCCTTAGTTCATTATGAGCCTTAGCTTTCCTTACTTCATCTTTGCAGGCTCGAGCTATTTGCTGATATTCTGACTTAGTTATGTGCCCCTCTTTCCACTTTCTATACTTGTCCTTTTTATCTTTCAATTTATCAGAGAGTTCTTTATGCAGCCATGCTGGTCTCTTTTGAGAGCTGTTATTTTTCCTCTTTGTTGGTATTGTGCTAGACTGGGCTTTTATTATCTCGCTTTTCAAAATTTCCCAAGCTTCTTGAGTTGTTTTCCCCTTGAGGATCCTCATCCATGGAATCCTTCCCAAGCCCTCTCTAAGTTTATTGAAATTAACTCTCTTGAAGTCCAAGACTCTAGTTTGACTGTGTTCTATTGCTTGTGCTTCCATAATGTTGAATTCCAATATTACATGATCACTATCTCCCAAGGTTCCTGTGGCTTCAACACCTTCTATCATTTCATCTCTGTTAGTGAGAATTAGATCCAGAATGGCTAATCCCCTAGTTCCCTTCTCTACTTTTTGGGAGACAAAGTTGTCTGCTAGGTTTGTCAGGAAACTGTTTGATCTTCCACTTGGTGCAGAGTTTGTCTCCCAGTTGATGTCAGGGTAGTTAAAGTCCCCCATTACTATTGTGATGTGCTTCCTACATACCTTAGTTAGCTGACTAGCAAAAAGTTCGTCTATTTCCTCTGTTTGGTTGGGTGGCCTATAGTATACACCTATGGCAATGTCATTTTTTCTCCCTTTTATATTGACCCAAATGCATTCAAGACAGTTTTCATCATTGTTGTGCTCTATTTCTGTAGAGATGTAGTTATTTCTTATATAGAGAGCAACTCCACCTCCTCTTTTATTTGGTCTGTTTCTTTTAAATAATTTAAATCCCTCTAGCTGTGTGTTCCATTTGTGGGTTTCATCCCACCATGTTTCTGTAATGGCAACAATATCATTGTTGTACCGTATGTGCCACAATGAAAAGAATCCCAGGGAAAACCCTTGGGTTACTGCAGCCGGTGGCAGACCCTTCTCAACCATGGGAAGAAATAGCTATGGACTTTATAGTAGACCTACCTGAAAGTAGAGGAAATACTGTCATCTGGACTGTGATAGACCTGTTCTCGAAGCAGGCTCATTTCATTGCCTGCAAAGGACTCCCATCTGCCCAACGACTGACCAAATTGTTCCTGAAACATATCTACCGGCTGCATGGCGCCCCTAAACGGATAATTTCAGACAGAGGGGTGCAGTTCACAGAGATGTTTTGGAGGAGTTTTCTTAAATTAATTGGATCATCTCAAGGTTTATCGTCTGCTTTTCATCCGGCCACCAATGGGGCTGCAGAGTCCGCTAACAAAATGGTGGAGCAATATCTCAGATGCTACGTTTCCTACCAACAGACAAACTGGACTGACCTCCTCCCTTTTGCAGAGGTGGCGTACAATATTTCTGTGCACAGCAGCACCGGATACACACCTTTCAGAGTAGCCACAGGAAAAGAGTTCGGTCCAATACCTGAATACCCTCAGGTGCCAACCGCTTCCCAGACACTTGACCAATGGGTGAAGGGATGGGAAGAAGTTTGGAGAAAGATGAAAACTGCTTTAAAAAAGACTTTTGAAACCTATAAAAAGCAGGCTGATAAAAAGAGGGCTCCCCAAAGAACATTCCAAGTTGGGGAAACGGTTTATCTGTCGACTAAATATTTACGCCTGTTAAGATGACGGTTAATATGAACATTTTACCTAAGCTAATTTTTCTTTTTCAAACAGTTCCTGTTAAGTTAAATCAAAAATTCTTCGATGAATTGAATGCTACAATAATCAGATTTATATGGCAAGGCAAAAAACCTAGAATTAAAATTAAATTATTACAAGATTCTAAAGACAGAGGGGGCTTTGGACTCCCGGATTGGAGACTTTACTATCAGGCATCTATTTTGCTTTGGCTTAAAGAATGGATTACATTGAGAAACAAAAGACTTCTTTATTTAGAGGGGCATGATTTGCAATTAGGTTGGCATGCATTTTTGTGGTATGAGAAAAATAAAGTACATAAATATTTTCAAAACCATGCTATAAGGAATGTATTGTTTTCAGAGTGGGAAAAAATTAAACATAAAATTTACATGAAAATACCTGAGTGGATTTCGACAATGGAAGCCTTTTCCTATCCGAATTTAATTAATTATGATAAACTTGGTAGCTATAAAGATATTTTGGACAAAGACGGGAAACTTAAAGACAGACAAATTCTTCAGCAACAGGGTATTGACTTAACATGGTGGTCTTACTTGCAAATTCAGACAAGATATGAAAAAGATATAAAGTCTACAGGATTTTATAAAGAACAGACACCACTAGATAAAATATTGTTAAAAACAGATGAACATTTGATTAAAAAACTTTATAAATTTCTGCTAAGCTGGAAGATGGAAGAAGAGCAAGTAAAAGAAACAATGATAGTATGGGCTAAGAACTTTGGATATTCTATAGACTTAGAAGATTGGCAAAAACTATGGGATCGAAATATTAAACTTACTAAAGCGGCTGCATATAAGGAGAATTTATATAAAATGTTTTATAGATGGCATATGACACCAGTTAGACTAGAGAAAATGTTTAAAAATGTATCAAATAGTTTTTGGAAATGTAAACAAAAACCAGGAACTTATTATCATATCTGGTGGATATGCCCCAATGCAAAGATATATTGGCTTAAAATTCACAGATGGTTAGAAAAGATGACTAAGATACAGATATGTTGGCGCTAAGAAGCAGTCACACGCATCTTGTGAGCAGAAGCTGACGACCTCTGTCGTGTTTATTGCTTTTATATTATTTGTTACAGACACAAGCTTTCTTAATCATTAGATGTTTGACATTTGCTGATTCATGGAATACTTCTTTCATCTAACCAATTACTTTCTAGTTACATATTATAAGGTAAACAACTAGTTAAGGAACAATGACAGGAAGATAGAAGAAGGAACTAAGCCTGTTATCTATTTCAGTAGGTAAGGCATTAAGTCAAAAGGGGGTGACCTTTAGGCTGCTTTATTGGAGCAAAGGGTATAGAATTATAAGATGTGTGGGGGTGCTGAATATGGCAGTGTGCTGCACGTATACAACCCCTACATCTCACTCTTTTCTATTTTATTAGTAAGGGCATTATAAGCTAAAGTAGTTAGTGGGTGTAAGTAGGGAACATACATCTTTGCATTTATTTATATACAGCATAAACTTGTTCCTGAGGCAAAGTTGTTGTTGGTTTAGTATGGATAATTGCAAGATATCTTTTTAAGTAGAGAGAAAAGACATTGAATTATACAACAACAACTGGTGTATGCAAAGCAATAGCATCAGAGGGTAACATATAAGAGGCAAAACCCCAGTTTGACATAGTTGCATATTGAAATTCATTGTCTGATAGAAAATTGCTCAAACCAGTATACTTTTTTAAAACTGATACTGGGACACACACGTATAAAACAGGTAGATAGTAGATTTTCCATATCATATGATTCAGAAAGACAAAAGTCTTTCACTTGTGTGACATTAGCTAATTGCACCCAAATATTATGCTTCAATCGTGATTCTAAAGTATGAATTGGAAGAGCTTGAGTCCCCACACAGCAATTAAGAAGGAAAGAGAGACAAAGAATGACTAAAGAGTTTGCAGTCAAAACCGCAAATATGGCAGCGCATAAATTCTCGGGGGTTTGCTCCACTTGCTGCTGCTGAAGCACTGCCTGCGCTTTGGTGGTCAAGTTCTTCACATCTCCCCATGTCACTGGATGACTGGCACGACGGGATTGGTCACTGTGCCGTCTGGAGAGTCACCCTTGCCATTTCTGGGACTGGATCCAGGGACTGATGCCACGACATCCTTGGCTGGGCGGACGCAATGCGCTGGAATCCACAAAAGTCCTGTAGGAGCAAGCACAGCAGCATATCCTCCTCCCCACATAATCAGAGGGACCGGCCCCAACCATGCTTTATCTGGTAATGCCCGATAATATACCAGAGGTGGAGGCAAGCTTGTTTTCTGTTGAAAGTGTCTCTGATAAGCAGTCAAATTTTCAACGGAAACATTCAATTGATTTAAGGTAAATAATACTTTTTGAACCTGTTGTGTTACCCTACGACAAATTAGGTACTCGAGAGCCCTCCTTTTTTATTTGTTTGTGGAGGCAGTCCTTAAAGGACCGATTAGCATGTTCCACTATGGCTTGACCTGTGGAATTATAGACGAGACCATGAGTAAGAACAATATTCCAGGTTGTACAAAATTGCAAAAAGGCCGATGAAGAATAGGCTGGCCCATTATCAGTTTTTAAAGAAGAGGGCTTGCCCAAGGCTGTAATGGCCGAAAAAAGATGAGAAATAACATGATTAGCTGTTTCCCCTCGTTGAGGTGTGGCCCAAAGCGCTCCTGAACAAGTATTAATAGATAAATGAACATACTTCCAGGGAGCCAATGAGGGAACATGGGTAACATCCATTTGCCATAGTTGATTAGAGGTGAAACCTCGGGGATTAACTCTTGTGTCCCCCGAGGGGGATGCCCCAGAACATTGAGGACAGGATAAAACAATCTGCTTGGCTTGGTCGAGTGGAATATGGCAAGCTTGTGCCAATCCCCTAGCGTTTTTATGGGAAAAAAAAAAGTGACTAAAAAAATCTGAAAATAAAGTGGGTAAGACATGAACAGAAGAAGTCATTAAACAAGCAAAGCGAGGATCTTTAGGCAAATGATATGCAATAGAGCCTACATAGTCAGTTAAAGCACACTGAAAAGATAAGTTATTCTGAAAATAAAATTGAAAATCAGATTTAGGTAAAGGAAAAACAATATTCATTAAATCAGTCCCATTTCGTTGGCAAGCTCGAGTGCGTCCTAAAGATATAATTTCAGCACCTGCCTGGATAAATGGTAAAACATTTTGTGAAGGGGTATGGGGTAAATAAAGCCATTTAATACAATATACTTTTTGCGATTCTAATACAGCTAATACTCCTGTAGGAAACTTACTAGTAGGGAATATCAGAAAAGTTAACTGACAATCTTTATGAGGAATACAATCCACAAACTGAGTGCTCAAGATGTCAATAATGTGCTCAATTGTGGCAAGTGCTGCAGGCGGAACCATAATAAGATTTCCAGGCTGTTTTCCTTTGGTCAGTAAATCAAATAATGGACTAAATAAATGTGTGTAGGTATTGAAAAATATGGGCAAACCCAATTAAGGGTGCCTAGTAATTGCTACAATTTGACCAAAGAAATAATTTTAGGCAAGCTCAAACGAGGAAAAACTGGAACAGAATAAGATTGCAACATTTTATGCCCTAAATAAAGTTAGAGAAAGTGTAACTGTATCTTTTCCAAGGCAACTTGCAATCCATAGATACTTAAATCATTTTGTATTTCAAAATGCCAATTAGGTTGTATTTTTGGGGTTCCAATTTAATCAAATTCCATTCAGATGAAACAAATTTCCATTAAATAGGGAAAACATTTACAAATCTAAGCAAAACAATTCAGAGTCATTTCTTTTGGTTGATGGATATATATGTCTAACTAAACAATTTAAAACTCAAAAATTTACAAAAAAATTGTCCAACAATTACTGTCTCCTCTTTCGAGTAAAAAAATTGCAAGCTGAAACTGCAAGAGTGGGCATTAAATTTCACATCCACCCCCCTTCCTCAACCCAGACTTCTAAGCAGAGGGAGAAGAGAAAAAAAAATAGTTAAAACGAACAGCTGCCTCCCTCTTCTTTCTGCCTTTCTTTCGCTCTTAAAGCAATACAGCCAGCGAAAAACGAAAGAGTCAGGAGGGGGGGGGGGGAAGAAAAAGAAATTTTACAAAAATCTCACCACTAAAAAAATTCACATGCATTTTCCATAAACTCTTTCACACATCCTCCATGAAACTTTTCTCATGCAAACTCTTGCTATTGCGTTCCCATTTTACAACAATAAAAACTACAGTTTTACTGTTTCTTTCACAGCCTGGGATGGGTGGAGGGGTGAGGGCTAACACACACACATTTACACCAGCAAATTAACTCATTCACTTCCATTCTGTTTGCTTACACCATTTCACATACAAATATTTCATTTCATACGTTTTCCAGGCAAACTATTTATTTTTATTTAAGGCCTTTTTGTTTGTTGTTATCAAAGACCCTTTTCCAAGTCTTGGAAATAACACAGAACAACACAGACAGACATATATACACAAATACTATTAAAACAACATTTATTTAGACATATGGCTTGTCCTGCAAGAAGCGAGAAAAATCATGAGATGATTCCAACCAAACATGTGGTTTTTATAGGGCCCTTTAACCATCTCCTATTTTTCTCACCATTCCAAGCCCAAGTGTAACGTTCTAGGAGTTAAACATATATAAGACAAAACAAAACACACACATCAACACAAAGCACCACCAGACATTGTCTGACAGGGTTAAACTTAACAGCCACTTGAAGTTTCAAAGCATCCCAATTGTTCCTCTAAAATTTGCCTTATGGGAGTGTACAATGGCTGTGGAGAAGCAAAAGAATTAGCCTCTCCAGGAGGAGCTGAAGGTCCAACTGGAGATGATTTAGGGGTAACAATTTTTATCTGATCGTAACCAGGCAGGGGGCTTGTAGTTAATTGTTGCCCTGCCAAAGCATCAGAGCCAAATTTTTCCACTGCTTGACGGCATTGATACCATTGATGTAATATCTTTACTGAGCCCGGGGTTCAAGATGTAAAGTATGCCCTTTTTTTATCCAGTCCTGTAAACGGAGCGTCCAGCGCTCTGGATACCAGGAAGAATGTTTCCCTACCTCCCACCAGCTTCCTTATCTCTGCCTCAGGCACTGTCACACCTGATTTATGTAACAGGAATCAGAGTTCCTTTACATGCTTATGCTGGTGCTGAGATAGATTGCAACCCATACTTACCACTGAGGGGTTCCGTAGAACGAAGGGGTCCCGTAGGACGAAGGTGCACCTTAGGGGTCTATTCCAGACGATGGTAAGCATGTTGGCTGTTGCTCCCCACGGAGGGGTGAGGGCGTCCCGGTTCAGGGCGCCAGATGTTGGCGCTAAGAAGCAGTCACACGCATCTTGTGAGCAGAAGCTGACGACCTCTGTTGTGTTTATTGCTTTTATATTATTTGTTACAGACACAAGCTTTCTTAATCATTAGATGTTTGACATTTGCTGATTCATGGAATACTTCTTTCATCTAACCAATTACTTTCTAGTTACATATTATAAGGTAAACAACTAGTTAAGGAACAATGACAGGAAGATAGAAGAAGGAACTAAGCCTGTTATCTATTTCAGTAGGTAAGGCATTAAGTCAAAAGGGGGTGACCTTTAGGCTGCTTTATTGGAGCAAAGGGTATAGAATTATGAGATGTGTGGGGGTGCTGAATATGGCAGTGTGCTGCACGTATTCAACCCCTACACAGATAGAATTCAAACCGGAATTGTTTTTATTAGGAATATTAGGATCTAACTACGGAAAAGAGAATGAATATTTAATTTTACATATATTAACAACTGTGAGAATAGCATTTGCCCAATTTTGGAAAAATGAAAAGATACCACCTGACCAGATTATTATTATGAAAATATTGGAATGTGCAGAAATGGATAGATTAACTTTAGAAATTAAAGAGAAAGAAGATACAATTTACTTTAAAACATGGGAAAATTCTATCAGATAGAATGAAAAAAGGTGATGAAATTAAATAAGATAAATGATGTATTTTTTTTAATATTATTTTTTAACTTTTTAGTTAGATGTTTACTTTTAACTACAATTAATTATAATTAATAAGCATTATATCGGTATTTATATGTAACTATATTTAGTTAGTAATACATCACTAATAGTATACTGATTATTGTTACCTATAGAATGAATGATATATATTGGGTTAAGTTTTGATTATTAATAGTGATAAATTTATTAATATAGCTTTTTAGTATTATGTTAATTATGCATATTTAATATGTAGACCCGGACGACAGTCTGCTTGCTAAAGCGTTGATTTACTGTTGGGGGTAACCCCATTATTGTATCTACCCCTACCCTTGGTTTAATCCTTGTTTTTTTTTGTTTTTTTGTTTTGTTGCTGTTTTTTTTTTTTTACCCTATGTTATACCTTTACCTACCCCTCCCTTTCTACCCTTATAAAAATAATAAAACATATTTAAAAAAAAAAAATATTTACGCCTCAAATTACCCAGTAAAAAGTTAGGACCATAATTCTTGGGGCCTTTTCCTATCGTAAAGATCATCAATCCGGTCACCGTAAAACTGAAACTCCCTAGACTTTTAGGTAGAATTCACCCTGTCTTCCATTGCAGCTTCTTGAAACCTTATCGGGGCTCCACTTTAAGACCTCCCCCTAAGAAGGCACCCGGGCCCCTCGTAGTTGCGGGACAGACCCACTATGAAGTGAAACATGTTTGTTTTTTTTTAAACAAGTTTTATTAGTATTTTTTGGTTTTACATCAAAGTGCTTTAAGAATCCACGTGGAGATAGGGTGATCAATCATCCAAAAAAACCCAATATAATCAAACATAAATAATTCAATAATTCCTTAAAAGTTCCTTCTCTATTTCCCTCAAGCTATAACCTAGTATTAATACATTTCTAAATAAAATTCAATCATTGTAAAAAGAATATCAATAGTAATTCACTTATATCAATCAAAATCCTGTTTTTAAGTTTAACTATTTTACAATTACCATTTTCCACTTTAGCCTAAAATGAACACATAAGTTACATTTCGGGTCTCCCAATTTCCCATAAAACAATAATTATTTCTAGAATATACATATTATATCAACTATTATATTTTAATACTTCCCAACTATATTCTATTTCCTGTACTCTATCAAGTATACATTTTATAAATCAATCCATATCTCTATAAGTTCCTCAATTGCTTTAACATAATCAAATTAATACATTTCTAATTAGCATTCAATCATTATAAAAGAAAAAATATCAGTAATATTCCAGACCATAATCAAATCAATAATTTTCATCTCAGTAGTATTATCTCAAACCAAAATCTTAAGCCTTAACCTTATTTCATAAAATATAAATTGTTTCTAAAATATACATATTATTCCAACCATTCTATTTATACTTCCCAATTAAATTCTATCTCTTATTCTACTCTATTTCAAATATATATTTTATAAATCAATCCATACCTTTAAAACCCCTTTTTAACTCCTTACCTAAAATTTAAATCCTATCAAAATCATTATACTTATAAAAAGAAAACATATTATTCCACCAGACACCTTATTTCATTTCCAATCTGTATTCTATTTCTTCATCTATTAACTTTTTGTTTACCACCTTTTCCATATTAGATTTCCCAACCATAGTCAAATTACATCCCAACCATAGTCAAATCCATAGTTTTCATCTCGATAGTATTAACTCAGTCAAAATCTCTAAAAGCCTTTTTAACCCGTCAAATAAAGTTTTAACTCTCATTTTTAAACCTAATTCTAGCTTTCTTTTTGTGCCAAGCAGGTTTCCACAAAAGAGCCTCTGACTCATCAAATCTTAATGTTTGGTTATACATATTTCTCCACAATTGAGTCTGATCGTAGTCCTCTTCTCTTTTTTCCAGTGTTGTCTGCACTATATAGTCAGTCTTAATCAGTATGGTAGTTATTCGTTGTTTGTCCATGTTGTCAGCGTTTTAGATGCCTCGTATTTGAAAATCAATTCCTGTTGCTTTTAGGATTATAGGTGTTTTGGTTGGAATCCGCCTTTGGTCATCAAGATTCTCCATAATTTGCATATGAGATGTAATCTCTTCCTCTGTGTTGATTGGTTCCTCTTCAATAGATTGTAGATATATTTTCTCCATCTCGTTAAGTTGTGAATGTAGTTGCATATCGGCCTCTTTAGGGTTGATCTGTTCTTCCTCTGTTGTTCCTTGGTCTATAAATTGGTCAGTCAAAGTTTGAGATTTAATTTTTAACTCTGGAGCATCATCTTTCATGTTCATTCTGAATTGTTCTTTCAGTTCCAAAAAATTTTCTAGTAAAAGTCCATAGTCAAGCTGTGGGTAAGATTCCATTTCAATAATAAAGTAGTCTTAGTTTTTTAGTGAAAGTTCAGCTTAGAAGGTAAATACAACAATAAAAATTCTGTAGTAGAAATAGTATAAGGTATAGGATCCAAACAGAAATAGAAAAAAGCAAAAAAGTCAGGCCAGAGAAAAGGAAAAAAGTAAAAAAAACAACCAAAGTCAATATTATAAAAAAAAAAAATCCAATTTGTAATCCAAAATAGTAATAAAATCTTTAAATTTCAAACTTTTTCCTAGTATAAGTCAAATAAAAATTCTATAGTAGCAAAATTATAAAATGTAATATCCAAACAGAAATAAGAAAAAATAAAAAAGTCAAGCCAAACAAGAGGATAAAGGCAGAAAAAATCAAAGTCAGTTGTTATGGTTCCAAAGGAAGATTGCTTTTAATGAGAAACATGAGGTCTTTACCTCTTAGAATCCATTTATTGCAAAAATAACCTTGGCACTTACATGGAGGGATGCCAGAAACTGAATTTCTCTGGCTTGCGTCTTCCTTTCCATTGCTATACCCCTCCCTTATTTTACAGTCATGAATTACGTCTTCCAATTAGGCTGGAGGCCAAAGATTTACTTCCGTTTCTTTCCCGGGCTTTCCTCCTTCCATTTCTGTCTTCTGAATTAACTCTAAAAATACCAGACAGTTCTACATATCTTGTCAAAGCAATAATATCCTATATTAACAGCGTTGACATCCGGGCCCCCTTACAAAAAGGAAAGATCCTGTAATGTAAGCAAAAGCATATATTAATGATTAGTTTTCGGTTTGTTGGGGTGTTTCGTATGAAACCTTTTGACGAGCCTGTCAGCTTTCACCTCACTGGATTTCACCCAAGTAGCTTCAGACAACGGGTATCCCTTCCATTGTACTAGGTACTGCAATTTCCCTTTAAAAATTCTAGAATCAAGAACACGTTTCACTTCGTAATGGGTCTGCCCCGCAACTACGAGGGGCCCAGGTGCTTTCTTCGGGGGAGGTCTTAAAGTGGAACCCCGATAAGGTTTTAACAATCTACTATGGAAGACAGGGTGGATTTTACCCAAAGGCCTAGGGAGTTTCAGTTTTACTGTGACCGGATTGATGACCTTTACGATAGGAAAAGGCCCTAAGAATTTCGGTCCTAACTTCTTACTGGGTAATTTGAGGCGCAAATATTTGGTCGACAGATAAACCTCTTCCCCAACTTGAAACGTTCTTTGGGGAGCTCTCTTTTTATCAGCTTGCTTTTTATAGGTTTCAAAAGTCTTTTTTAAAGCAGTTTTCATATTTCTCCAAACTTCTTCCCATCCCCTCACCCATTGGTCAAGTGTCTGGGAAGCTGTTGGCATCTGGGGGTATTCAGGTATTGGACCGAACTCTTTGCCTGTGGCTACTCTGAAAGGTGTGTAGCCGGTGCTGCTGTGCACAGAATTATTGTACGCCACCTCTGCAAAAGGGAGGAGGTCAGTCCAGTTCGTCTGTTGATAGGACACGTAACATCTGAGATATTGCTCCACCATTTTGTTAGCGGCTTCTGCAGCTCCGTTGGTGGCCGGATGAAAAGCGGATGATAAGCCTTGAGATGATCCAATTAATTTAAGAAAACTCCTCCAAAACCTTGCTGTGAACTGCACCCCCCTGTCTGAGATTATTCGCTTAGGGGCACCGTGCAGTCGGTAGATATGTTTCAGGAACAATTTAGTCAGTCGTTGGGCGGATGGGAGCCCTTTGCAGGCGATGAAATGAGCCTGCTTCGAAAACAGGTCTATAAACAGCCCAGATGACAGTATTTCCTCTACTTTCAGGTAGGTCTACGATAAAGTCCATAGCTATTTCTTCCCAGGGTTGGGAAGGGTCTGCCACCGGCTGCAGTAATCCAGGGGTTTTCCCCGGTATTCTTTTCATTGTGGCACATACAGTACAACTCTTCACATAGTTTTCCACATCTCATTTCATGATAGATTGTCCTCCCCCTGAATTCTTCTCATTCTCACTCCAGCCTCGGAGAAAGAGGTGGGGGTAATGGACCTCCAATTGGTTGAAAAGGGTTCAGTTTCTGGCATGATGTTATGGTTCCAAAGGAAGATTGCTTTTAATGAGAAACATGAGGCCTTTACCTCTTAGAATCCATTTATTGCAAAAATAACCTTGGCACTTACATGGAGGGATGCCAGAAACTGAATTTCTCTGGCTTGCGTCTTTCTTTTCTTGCTACACCCCTCCCTTATTTTACAGTCATGAATTACGTCTTCCAATTAGGCTGGAGGCCAAAGTTTTACTTCCGTTTCTTTCCCGGGCTTTCGTCCTTCCATTTCTGTCTTCTGAATTAACTCTAAAAATACCAGACAGTTCTACATATCTTGTCAAAGCAATAATATCCTATATTAACAGCGTTGACATCAGTGTTGTGAATATCCAATTTGTAGTCCAAAATAATAATAGAAAAAGGTGCCTTAAAAGTCAATTATTATATTGTAATCCAAAAAAGAGAAAAAATCCATTTTTCTAGGAA
The DNA here is from genome assembly GCA_023970755.1 of Azemiops feae. Lineage (NCBI taxonomy): Eukaryota > Metazoa > Chordata > Lepidosauria > Squamata > Viperidae > Azemiops > Azemiops feae. Next base: position 18,456 of record JALGBA010001673.1, on the reverse strand, counting down.
ATATATTTTGTATTGTAAAGTCAAAGTAAACTACTAGGAGAAAGAAAAGGAAAGAAAAAAAATGAAACCCTTCAGCTGGTTTCAATACAGATAGGAATGTCTGGGCGTCACGCCAAGTTTAGGCTGAATACGCATCCGACAAAGCAAAGTGAAAGTTATCAGCTTAAAATGGATACTTTCTTGCAACTTCAATCCACAAAAAACCGCCCAGACAGCTGGAATTTTTTTTAAAATAAACAGTAATGTTCAGAAGGGGGGGAGGAAGAAAAACACTCCACCCCCCTCCCTAAAGGCTTCCACTTAGGCTAAAGACAAGCAGGCAAAGAGAAAGAAAGTCCACCTTCACAATAAGGATTTGTTTCAGGATCCCCAAAATCCAACCGCTCAAATAGTCAGTAAAAATTAATTATTTTTCTCAAAGCTCGTTTTCCCAAGTATCCGGATGCTGCTTTCTTAAAATAGGGAAATAATTCTAGAAGCTTTTCACAGGAAGGTAAATACGGTATCAGGAGGGAAGGAAAGGTCTCACCCGGATCACCCACGGTGGTTCTTTTCGCTTAGATGTTGCTGTGACTTTCGGCTGAAGCAGCTAGATGATCGGCCATGTTAATGGCCGATCTTTTCCCCGTCGGCCCTAAGGAGCTGTCTCAGACCACAGAGGGAGCTGCCGCTCCCTCCGCCGTCAACGAGTGTCCTCCTCAGCGGTGGTCGCCCCTCCAGGGCGACTTTCGACCCTGTCCAGGGTCTACCGGCGGGGGGAAACCGGCCGGCAAAGAGAACAGACTCTGCGCGACTGCTTGCGCTGCGACCGAAACCAGAAGTCGAAACGTATTCTTGACTCTAGAATTTTTAAAGGGAAATTGCAGTACCTAGTACAATGGAAGGGATACCGGTTGTCTGAAGCCACCCGGGTGAAATCCAGTGAGGTGAAAGCTGACAGACTCATCAAAAGGTTTCATGCGAAACACCCCAACAAACCGAAAACTAGTCCTTAATGTATGCTTTTGTTTACATTACAGGATCTGTCCTTTTTGTAAGGGGGGCCGGATGTCAATGCTGCTAACATCGGATGTTCTTGCTTGACAATATATGAAGATCCACACATTTTCTATTTAACCTGTGTATTACTTTTAGAGTTACAATTAGATGGTGCGGGAGGGGAAGTGGAAGAATGTGCTTGGGAACTAGTTAGCCATAACAATATCTCAGTAGAGTATTCTCAAGGTTAGTTGTAATACGAGGAGATAAATTATGGCGGGTTATGGAATGGGAGGGAAAGTTCACACTTCAAACTAATTGGAGAATGTGATTAATGACTGTTAAATGAAGGAGTGAGTTATGCTTAGATACTGTGGGCTGGGGGAGGAGAATTCAGATTTTGGCTTCTCTATGTACGTGCCGAAGCTATGTTGCTATTAAAGATTCTTTAAGGAAAACAATGCCTCAAGTTTCTTTGAAAAGCTTCTTCTTTCGGAACCATGACATTGGCGAATCCCAGGAAGCTCTGCAATTGCTTCCTCGTGCGAGGTGGTGCCCATTCTAGCACTGCCCGGACCTTCTCGGGGTCCATTTCTATGCCCTCTGGGGATATACGTTATCCCAGATAGTCTATTTTATCCTTATGAAATTCATACTTAGAAAGTTTGGCATAGAGGTGGGCTGCCCGTAGTTTGTTTAGGACCGCCCTGACCAGTTTGACATGTTCGTCCATAGTTTCTGTGAATTTAAGAATGTCATCCAGGTAAACAAGCACACCCTTGTATAGGTGCTCCCTTAGTACATCATTTATCAGCTGCATGAATACGGCAGGGGCCCCTGTAGTCCAAAAGGTGGAACTCAGAATTGATAGCACCATAAGGGACAATTAAACGCAGTTTTCCACTGGTCTCCTTCCTTGATTCTAATTCGATAGTATGCTTCCCTCAGATCTAGCTTGGTGAAAATCTTCCCCTTCGAAAGGTGAGATAACATGTCCTTCATAAGGGGGAGAGGGTATAGATTGCTTTCGCTTACAGTGTTCAAAGCCCTATAGTCCACGCAGAGACGAAGAGTTCCATCTTTTTTTTTCTCGGAATAATACAGGGGTGGCCGTTTTTGGCTTTGCTGGTTGAATGAATCCCCTTTCGAAGTTTTTGTGGATGAATTTCTGCATTTCTTCCAACTCCTGTGGGCTCATGGAATATAGTCTAGGCTTGGGAAGCTTTGCCCCTGGTCTGATTTCTATTGCACAGTCTGTGGGCCGATGCGGCGGCAATTCATCAGACCTCTCTTTGCTGAATACTTCAGCTAGGTCTCTATACTCCTATGGTATTTCAGGTATTTCCTTTTCACCCCCTATTGCGGCTTTCTCGGTCAGGGTTTCCTCTCTTTGGGGTTGGGCTGTTGCTTTGGTTGAGTCCCTTTTTGGGAATCTAAGTTCCGCCGTTCTCCAGTCCACCCATGGGTTCCATTTGGCTAGCCACGCCATGCCTAAAATTATGGGACACTCCATGCCTGGGGTTACCACGAACGTTATAGTCTCTATGTGATCCCCTAGGGTGAGTTGAAGCGGTAGCGTGGCTAGGGTGGCGGGCATCCCCCCTGCTATGGACCCATCTAATTGACTGAATTAAATCGGTTTCTTCAGCCTCCTCACCAGTATTCCTAAATTCCCCACTAGGGTCGGGCTGATAATGCAGCAGGTGCACCCAGAGTCAATTAATGCCCTAACTTCTACAGCTTCGGGCATGGTCGGGGCTAGTAAAGTCACTGTCCTGGTGAGGAGCGCAATGGGTCCAATTACCAGGGGTTCATCCTTGGAGTTGTCATCGGATGAGTTGGATGCTCCTGCTGTGTAGGCCAGAGTTCCCTTTCCTCGCTGGGCTGAGGCAGGGAACTCAACGGCATCTGTGCCTTTCATGGCCGTCTCTGTCATGCCTCCGTCTGAGCCTGAATCGGAGGAGGAAATGGAGCCGGAACAGGACCCTATCGAGGCCCAAGGAGAGGTGTCTGTGGCTTCGGAGGACTGTGGGGAAGAGCAGGCTGAGGCAGGCCAGGGCCCTTCAGGTTTGGAACAGGGGAGACAGAGTTCAGGCGAGGAGCAAGGCCCACCCCCACCTGATCCTAGAGCTAGGAGAGTGGAGAGGAGGAGGGAACAACGCAGGCAGGCTCACTTACTCGGGAAGAGAGCGTCCCACCCCACCCCACAAGGCACACCTGGGGATTGAGATATAAGGAGCCGCTGTGGGGTGGGGACTTTGTCGGGAACAAACGTTGAATCTTGGGAAAGTTGTGTATTGTTGCTCTTGTTCTGTGCCTTTGTTGGAAAACCTGGACACCTTGACTACCAGACCGGCTGATCACATGGATTTCCTGAATTACGACCTCAGACTGCATTTTGACTTCTCTCTTTGCAAACTGTGCAGGCAAGCTGAGATTCAAACGGACTCATTGTTTTGTTTTGTTTGTTATCTTTATGGCCTTGAGGACATTTGTATACTAATCAGGCTGTATTGAAACTGCCTTCAGCCAGAGTCGGCTGGAAGGTGTGTGTGTGTGTGTTTGGGTTGGAGGCTTGCCAGCAAACATGGGAGCATTTGGAAGAAATTTGCAGCAATTAAAGAACTGTCTACATTGCCAGCTGACTGCATTGCCTTTGTGCTGTGCCCTGAGTCATCACAGTCTCCTTCGGCTTCGCTGGCGGCTTTCCGGACTTCCCGGCCGGGGTCCATTCTGGTTTTCCAGTCGGAGTGCGAGAACGGCACTCGGTGGCGCGGTGCCCTTCCTTGTCACATTTGAAGCACCCGGTGGTTCTTTTGGAGGTCGACGGCTGCTTTGCTGGCTCGCAGGTCGACTCCGGTGGCAATTTCCCCCACGGTCTTCCCCCTCTGCGTTGCCTCTCGGCTAGGTCAATCTCGGCTTCCTCGGCTAGGACGTACCAGTCTTGCAGCCAGTGAGGATCCCCCCGAGGGAGGCAAGCATCGTAGAGGTCGTAGTTTAGATCATCTTTGAAGTGGCTAAGCAAAATGTCCTCTGGCCAATTTAGTTTGCTGGCCAGGGTCCGAAACTCTTGGGTGTATTTGTCCACCGGTCGCCTGCCTTGCTTCACCATTTTTATCCGCTCTCGGGCCTTCCGATCTGCCAATGGGTCCTCGAATTGGTGCCTAAGGGAGAACATGAATTGGTTGAAATTCAGCAGCTCTGGAGCGTCAGCGTCGTACAGGTCCATGACCCAGTCTGCTGCGATGCCATCCAGGGCGGCTTGCACGATGCGAATTCTGGCGCGATCGGTGGGGATGTCTTGGCTGTACTCCTCCATGTAGTTTAGCACCTGGGTTAGGAAGAATCCCAGGCGCTGTGACTCTCCACGGAATTTCACGTCTAGCAGAGGGAACTTCTGGATGGAGCGTGTCCTTTTTCTCCGTTTGTGTCGTCTCGCCTCTCTCTCTGCAGCTTCCACGCGATGCGGAGTGGCTGCAGTAGTGGCGACTGCGGCGGACTCGCTGGTTCCTTCAGCTGGGTCCGAAGTCTCAGGTTCAGGCTCCCTTCTGGTTCCTTTCTTGCTGCACCCCAGGCAGATGGTGCCTCGGTAGGGTTCAGCTCTCTCCTCTTTCATGGAGTCGAGGGCTATCTTCATCATGCCGATTGCCTGTTCCAACAGCCGGCTGGAATGCCCCAGGCGATCCTCCTCGTCCTCGCTGAGATGGAGGGACCTTTCCATTTCCTCCTTCCAGCCTGGTTGATGACTGCCCCGTCTGAGTGTCACCTTCCTGGCTTTCTTCTCCCAGTCGTACTTCTTTCCAACGCCCATCAGCCACCTAGGCTTGTGGCAGTGCTCTCTCACCTCCTCCTCTTCCAAAGAGCTGGAGGATCTGGAACTGGAGTATTTACAGGGGTCTGCCCTGCAGGAGGGTTCCCCCCCTGCAGCAGGTTCCTCTTTCTCCGCTCCGTTGTTCGACATGGTTTGCAAAGTCCCCTGGTAAGGGTTTTCCTTCCAGGCTGACTATTACTGCAGATCCTGTCTAATGTCAGGGCCCACTTCAAAACCTCATCCTAAGAAAGCAGAACTCGTGGAAGCAGTTTCTTCCAAAAGGAACTTTTATTAGGAGAAGCTGACAGCAGGCATAATAGACAGGATCTGAGGGTTTCCCGCTCAGATCAATAGGTTAAAAGTGTCCCAAGCAAAACCCCACCCCATAGTTCATCCAGTCAGTTCAAATGGGCCAATCCCCAGGTGTTAAATCCATTGTGGGAAAGAGTAGATAACGCCGGGCTGTCTCAGGGTTGCAGCGATGTTTTGTCGGCTCTTCGCACCTTCCCTTCTGAGCGCGGAGATAAACCATTTGCCGGAGGTACATTCCTTTCTCCTCCCCCCTTTTCTAGCTGACATCAAAGGGGAGAGATAGTTCACAGAGGAAGTATGCAGGAACAGCAAAGTGTTACAATGTAGCAACAGAGGAAAATAAAGCAATAGCCCACTGTGCTTTCCCCAGTCCCCTCCAGCAGTATGGCAGAACCCAGAAGTATAGAGAGAACAGAGTTGAGTTTAAAGCAAGAAAGGGGTCCCCTTAGAATATGGGTTCTGACAAAGAGAAAGAAAAACATATCTCTCTCAAACTAAAATCATTTATATCCCCCAATTTTTCATTTTTTAACTCTATTCCATTTGATATTTACTAATTAAGTAATCCATGTTATATTTTAACCATATTCAAACAAATACAATTTAAAAATTGCATCTAATAAGACAAGTTACATTTCACATATCATACAAAAAATTCTTTTAATTCTATTTCATTCAATATTTACTGGTTAGGCAGACCATATTATATTTTAACCATATTCAAACAAATGCTTAATCTTTAAAAATTGCTTCTGATAGGTCCAATCTTCTAATCCCTTGAATCTGATTTTAGTCTTTTTCTTTCGCCAAATGACTTTTCTTATCCATCTATTCCACTTAGTTAAAAAGTCTTGCCATTTTCTTGTGGATGTTGTTAAGGATGGGAGAGACAAATCAGGTAGGATGTTGATTTCTTTTATCTTTTTTTGTCTCTCAACAAACCAGCCAATGAGAACTGTTTTTGATTAAGACACAGTATTGGCTGTTTGAGGCATGTGATCCAGCCTAGGTCTGGGTGTGTCTTAGTCTTCTCTGTGTTGTTTCTTCTGATCTCCAAGTTAAGAGTTGTTGATGTTCCCCAGAGCTGAATGAAACTGTATGTATCATGTTTATATATATTTTATAGATAAAGTTTTTCTAAACTATGCCTCCTGCTCATTTTGAATGTGTGCTTATTTTTTGGGCTTATTTTTGCGCTGGAAAGCTGTAAACTCTAACATTTCTTATCTTTGGCTTTGTTTTGTGGTTCTGGGGTGTGGCCTATCTCTTCCAGTTCCGGTGCTTCAGTCACGTCTTGTATGTTTTCCTCCATCTGTGTTAAATCACAATCCCTTCCATTGGAAGATTCTTTCATTTTCTGAAAATTCTTATGTTGTAAGGTTAACGTAAAGATATGTCCATTTATGTCATTGAAGTTGTTTTTAATTTCATTTTGGTTTAGAGCCATTGTTGTTTGGATTAGTTGCAACATAGTGAGCATTTCCTCCTGGAAAGTATTTGGTTTTTCTTGACAAGTTCTTTTTGCAAGCTCTTGAGATTCCATGATGGCTAGAATTCAATTTTTTTTCTTTCTCTAAAAACAGCTTTAAAGTCACAGTCAATAGGTGTTTATCATCCAGGAAGGTCAGTTATGTTTTTTCAATTATAATCTTTGTGTTATGGTTCCGAAGGAAGAGGCTTTTCAAAGAAACTTGAGGCATTATTTTCCTTTAAGAATCTTTTTAATGGCAACATAGCTTCGGCACATACATGAACGAAGCCAAAATCTGAACCCTCCTACTTCATCCCACAGTATCTGAGCACATTCCCCTCCCTCATTTGACAGTCATTAATCACATTCTCCAATTAGTTTAAAGTGTGAACTTTCCCTCCCGTTCCATAACGTGCTATATTTTATCTCCTCGTATTTCATCCAGCTTTGAAGATGCTCTGCTGAAATATTGTTATGGCTAACTAGTTCCCAAGCACATTCTTTCACTCCCCCCTTCCATACTATCTAATAGTGGCTCTAAGTAATACACAGGTTAAATAGTAAATGTCTGCATCCACATATAATGTCAGGCAAAAACATTCGATGTTAGCAGCATTGACACTTTGCTTATTGTGGCTGGCCCAGAATGTTTTGTTTAGCTCTTTTTAAAGATCAAAGAAGTAGGTTATCTCATTCTGGGTGTCCTGCCAATACTTATAACAAAGCAGCTAAAGTTATATATTCTCTTCCACCACTAGATGTCAGCAACAGTATGTTTTTGTCCCCCTTAATAGTTTAATTCACCGCTTCCTTCCTTGGGAGGGTGGGGCAAAGCTCCCCCTCCTTTTCACTTTCGGAGGCTTTTTTGCTTCTTGGTGTATCTTTTCCAAAAGTTCAGGATATAGAGTAGGAGAGAGAAGATCAAATTTCTCACACAGTTTCAGCATGCTGTTCACCAATGTTCTGGTGAGTACTTGTGGACTTCGGCTGCAAGTAGCTTGGGCTGGTTACCAAGATGGGGCCAACCTTTCTCCTGTCGGGTTAGAGGGAATTTCCCGATCGAACGGGACAACCGCCGTCGTTCCCGAATCTCTGGGACACCCCTCTTTCTTCACCGCCTCGGGGCGGCTTTAGACCCATTTAGGGTCCCCTGGCAGGGCGAAAAGAGCTGCGGGAAGCGGAGCTTTTGCAATCCTGCGACCGTGCGCCACTAGGCAAAACCGGAAGTCTCAAGGTGACTCATTCTTTATTGAGGAGGGACAAGCCACAGGAACATCTACAGAGCCATTGTGAGGAACATTTGGTGGATAAAGTCATTCAGATCCACTCTAATTGAGGAAGTTGAAGTGCCTGAGCCATGGTCCTGTATAAACACAAGAAGGAGTTTGAACTGTAATTCCTAATAAAGTGGACAGGTCCTTCAGATTGTGAGCTTGGCCCCCATTTATTAGATTCAGGTCCTTCCTGGGTTAAGCCTGCCCAGGAGTTGATCTGTGAGTTGGGTCCACCAGCTGGTATCAGCTTCCTTGAAAGAGATGGTTTTTCCTCCAGCCTTGATAGAGGAGCCAATGACCCTGGACTATTTTTTACCAGTCTCCATTTTCTTTTTAGGGAAGGTTGTTGAGAAGTGATCAGGCAACAGCTCCAGACAATCCTGGAGAAAAGACATTACCCATTTCAGCCAAGGTGGAGACAGCATTGGTCATACTTACTGATGACCTTTGCTGGAGCTAGATTGGAGAAGTGTGTCATTCTTGTGCTCCTTGATCTTTTCACTGGTTTTCAGTAGTTGATCATGGTATCCTTGTAGACTGTCTGCAAGGTCTGAGAGTGGGAGGTACTGTATAATGGTGGGTCACCTCCTTTCTCTGTGATCAGTTCCAGTCAGTGTTGATGTGGGGGGCCCTCATTTGTGGGATGCCTCAGGATTCTCCCTCCTGTTTAACATCTACATGAAACTGCTGGGTGGAGGTCATCCATTGGTTGAGGGACTGGAATCATATACTGTAAAATAGCTTGCCCTGTCAGTGTTGGTTGGTTTTCTCTTTGGTAGTTCGCCTTGGTAGAAGGAAAAAGACCAGAACACATCCTCTCCAGCAACGAACACCCAGATAAGCAGGGATTAACACCAGATAAACAATCAAGCAGAAAACAATACTCTAATCAATGAACTACCAAGGAGAAAACCACAGCCCACCAATACTGGCAAAGCAAGCTACTGTAGATAAACGGGGAATAAACCCCACATTCACCAGCATTGATGATGTTACCTAGTTGGGTAATAAATGTCTGCAAGCTCAGAGAGCACCAAGGACTCCACAGTTCAACCCCAAGCTACATATAACTCTTGGATTGGAAGCTGGTGCATGGCCTACAGGCAGCTTTCATGCTGTTGCTCAATGATACAGGATTATCTGTTAATGGCAGATAGTTTTCATAGCTATGGGACAATGGTTGCACAACTCTTGCACACTAGCTGAAGTTCTTAGGGAAATGTAAAACAGCTCCTTTTAGAGGCAATAGATACAATATAGATTGCTTCCATTTTGGGCTGGATTCTAAGCCATGGTGCATTGGGTTGGCTTAGCATATTGTGTTAATGCAACCACTGTGTTTGTCAACCAAGGCTTATATTGTGCAACACAGCCATTTATGGCTTAGCCAATACACCACATTGGTCAAACCATGGCTTAGCATGATTTCCTAGCCCAGCTTTCCGTCAGTGATTTGGGTGACACAATATGCTTCACCATATTTGAGTTTGGCTTAGTAGGCAAACTAGCTAGGTGTATCAGAGCTAGTTGGCTTTGCCGCAAAAGAGATGAAAACATTTTTAAGGTTCATTTTGAATCTTGTTTACAAGGCCAGAATTTCCTTGTTCTAGAGTCTTGGACTTTAAGAGAGCTAATTTCAATAAACTTAGGGCTTGGGAAGGATTCCATGGATGAGAATCCTCAAGGGGAAAACAACTCAAGAAGCTTGGGAAATTTTGAAAAGTGAGATAATAAAAGCCCAGTCTAGCACAATACCAACAAAGAGGAAAAATAATAGCTCTCAAAAGAAACCAGCATGGCTGCATAAAGAACTCTCTGATAAATTGAAAGATAAAAAGGACAAGTATAGAAAGGTGGAAAGAGGGGCACATAACTAAGTCAGAATATCAGCAAATAGCCCGAGCCTGCAAAGATGAAGTGAGGAAAGCTAAGGCTCAAAATGAACTAAGGCTTGCGACCAAAGTCAAAAATAACAAAAAAAGCTTCTTTCAACATGTAAAAAACAAGAAAAAAGTGAAGGAAATGATTGGTCCATTAGTGGGTGAAAGTGGCAAGAAGGTGACAAGCAACAGGGAGAAAGCAGAACTATTTAACTCGTTTTTTGCATCTGTCTTTACACAAAGGGAAAAAACAGACCAACCTACCAAAAATAGTGCCATAAAAAACAGAATAGAAACGCAAGTTAAGATAGGCAAGAAAACGGTAAGTGAGCACCTGTCCAGCCTAGACGAGTTCAAATCACCAGGACCAGATGGATTACCCCAGGGTTCTCAAGGAACTGGCAGATGTGATCTCAGAACCATTGAACTATATTTTTCAAAGATCCTGGAGCACTGGGGAACTACCGGAGGACTGGAAAAGAGCTGATGTAGTTCCCATCTTCAAAAAAGGAAAAAAATGGACCCAGGAAATTACAGACCTATCAGCCTGACCTCAATACCTGGGAAGATTCTGGAAAAGATAATCAAACAACGAATCAGCGAACACCTAGAGGCAAACAAAATCATTACTAAAAGCCAACATGGGTTTGTCAAAAACAGATCATGCCAGACAAATCTTACTGCATTCTTTGACCAAGTGACAAAATTAGTGGACCAGAGGAATGCTGTGGATATAATTTACTTGGACTTCAGTAAGGCATTTGATAAAGTAGATCAAAACCTACTACTTGATAAGATAGAAAAATGTGGGTTAGACAGCATCACCACCAGATGGATCCGTATCTGGCTGACCGCCGTACTCACAGTGTGGTCCTCATGGAACTGCACTACATGGAAGGTAAGTTGTGTAGTGGGGGTGCACCAGGTCTCCTGTTCTGGGCCAGTGCTCTTCAACATCTTCATCGACGATTTGGACGAGGGGATAGATGGGGAACTCATCAAATTGCAACGACACCAGCTGGCAGGAATAGCCAACACTCCAGAAGACAAGTCTTAAGATACAGACGGGATCTTGACACACGTAACGCTGGGCACTATCTAACAAATGAAATTCATGTGAAAAAAGTCAGGTTCTACGTTTAGGCAAGAAAACCAATGTAGCAGCTATAGTATATTGGGTACCTTGCTCATAGCATTTTGTAACTGTGAGAGGGATCTCCGAGTCCTAGTGGACAATCACTTAAATATGAGCCAGCAGTGTGCTGCAGCTGGCAAAAAAAGCCAATACAGTGCTAGGCTGCATTAATAGAGGGATAGAATCAAGATCACATGAAGTGTTAATACCACTTTACAATGCCTTGGTAAGGCCACACTTGGAATACTGCATGCAGTTTTGGTCACCACAATATAAAAAAGATGTTGAGACTCTAGAAAGAGTACAGAGAAGAGCAACCAGATGATTAGGGGACTGGAGGCTAAAGCATATAAAGACCGGCTGCTTGAATTGGGTATGTCTATTTTAATAAGAGAAGCGAGGGGGGGACATGATAGCAGTGTTCCAATATCTCAGGGGCTGCCACAAAGAAGAGGGAGTGAAGCTATTTTCCAAGGCGCCTGAAGGCAGGACAAGAAGCAACGGATGGAAACTAATCGAGAGAAGCAACCTAGAACTAAGGAGAAACTTCCTGACAGTTAGAACAATTAACCAGTGGAACAACGTGCCTCCAGAAGCGGTGAATGCTCCAACACTGGAAGTTTTTAAGAAGAGACTGGACAGCCATTTGTCTGAAATGGTATAGGGTTTCCTGCCTGAGCAGGGGGTTGGACTAGATGACCTCCAAGGTCCCTTCCAACTTTATTATTATTATTATTGTTATTGTTATTGTTATTGTTATTATAGTTATTATCCTTGCTACAGTATAAGATTCAGTATTACAGTAAGTGCAAGTCTATAATTACATATTTGCTTAAAGTTTAAATGACAGTGAAGTGAACATGACTATTATAAACCCATTTTGAGGCTACAGTGACTTGTTTTCTCAAAAGGGTTTCTTGTGCGTTTTTTACCTATGGTCAATCACATATTTGTGTGGCAGACATGGCAGCAAAAGAGTGCATCAGTAGTATACTACTCACCATGAATAACTTAGTACGAATAACTCAGTTTGCCTTCATCCTCGTCAAATCCCCCCCCCAAAAAAAAAACCTTTTCCCACTCCGTACAGGACACTTGGGAGCCACCCAGAGTTGGTTGAAAGATGGGTAGCTATATAAATGTTTTAAATAAATAAAAAATAAAATAAAATAAATTCACTTCTGCTAGTAGAAGCACAAACTGAAAATGTAGAAGTGTAAACTGGCAATGACAAGCTCTCGAACCAAACCGGCTGGTCTTTAGACATTTCTTGTTCCAAAATCCCCTGGTCCCTTGTGAGATTCAGATCAAGGCCCACAATTTCCACAGCCTGTGCAAGGAGAAGGGCGAAATCCTTCTCTCTTGCCTTCACTAGTTTGGGAAAATGGTCCATGGGGTGAGGACCAGCAAGCAAGCGTCTTCCTTCAGAGCTGGAAAGTGCTCAAGGTGGGGGGCTGGCTAGGCAGTGCAGAACTCCAGAGGCCAAGAGAGAGGAGGGGACTCAGGTGTGGCCACTGCTTGGTGAACTCTGCAAGAGGGAGCAGGCGCAGCAGCTTTGGTTGTTCCAGAAAGTTTTTAGCAATTGATTGTATGCCAGGTCCCCTTCCTACAACAGACAATTGTGGTTTTGGGATTTGGTGGGTTTTTTTCTTTTAATTCTCTTTAAATTTGCATTATTGTAAGACGCTCAGAGAGCCTTCGTGGAAGGGGACAGCAAGCCAGCACAATCATTGCAGGAATAAAGAACTGAAGCAGAAGATTCAGATTCCTTTGTGGCTCGAAGAGATTGACTTGTGTTATTCTACAATTGAACAAGGCCTTTAAATGAAAACGTGTTAAAATAGGTGGGTGAGGAGAATCCTGGAAGTGATACCTTAGCACAGTGATGGCGAACCTTTTAGAGACCGAGTGCCCAAAAACCGCCCCCCCACCCCCGTCCCTGCTCCGCCCTGCCCGCTGGGCCACCCACCACCTCCACGGCCCGCCACAGATCACCCAGGCAGCCCAGCAGCGCCATGGCGGCCACACCCTCCACCCGTGCCCCGTAGCATCATCTGCGTGCGATGGGGTGCAAGGGCGGAGTCTTGTCTCCGCTGCCCGGCTACCATGTCCTTGGCTGCGCTGCTTCGCGTGGGCCACGCCCGGGGGTGACTCTCCTCTGGGGGGGCTGCTGGTGAGGAGGGGGCCATGGGAGGAGGCGGGGCTGGGGCAACGGTGCGTGTGCCCACAGAGGGCTCCGAGTGCCGCCTCTGGCACGCGTGCCATAGGTTTGCCACCACTGCCTTAGCATTTGTAGGAGGCATCAGGTAAGTAAAGGCTGGTGTAGAGCCATCTGTAGAACCATTTTCATTGCCGTAACCTTTGTGTCTAAAAGCTTGTTGAGAACAGAATGGGAAGAGTGGCTGTATCTATAAGTAAAATCACTTGGCTGAAACACCACATGCATAATTCCCTTCAGTGAAATGGAATTGTAGAGGTCCTCCAACAATATTCTGGCAAGGTTCAATGTTACAAGTTAGCTAGATCGGTACAAAGCTTAAGAGAGAAAATTATGAGTTACCCTTGCTTGATGTACCATGGCAGTTTCAGGAATTCTCTGTATATAAATGAAGTTGAAAAATTTGCAACCCATAGTAAAGCCACCATTAGTGATATTGCACTTGCAGTGACATCTTGTACTTGGCTAGCTGTGCATGAGGTTTGTGTCTAGAAGTACAAGTGCTGGTCTAATTCAAGTTGATGAAAGGTGAAAGTTGTTAAATAAGTAGTAAATCTCAAGTATGTTTCTTGTTCTCAGGTTACAACAGTTTTTATTTATCACTGATGTTTATATGCTCTTCCTTCAAGAGCAAAAGGCTATGCTAAGTAGGGAAAAGGATTCATAAATGGATGATGAAATGATGGCAGGGATCTTGGCTGTGTTCCCAGTGTGAAATATATTTTCCTTATTCTTTTTCATTTTGTTAAAATGTCAACACAGGATTGGGTCTGGGTGTGCAAAGCACATTGGCATCACAAAACAAACCTTGCATCTCTGTCAAAATCAGTCACGGGTAGCTGTGAGGATCCACAACTTGGAGCAAAAGGCAGCATTTCTTCCCCAATAAAAACTGAGCTGCCAGTGTGACTTCCGGCTTGCCGTCGCGGCGCCAGGGACGCAGGAAGACAAGCCCCGTCTTTCACGTCCAAATTCGTCCCGCTGGGGGACCCTGGAAAGGTTTGAAAGTCGTCCTGTAGGGGTGACGAGCAAGGAGGGGACCCCCGTTTGATCGTGGGAGGTCGGCGGCCCTTCCATTTGATCCGGGGAAGCCCTCCAAACCGGCGGGGGAAAGACCGGCCATACCAATATGGCCGGTCACTAAGCTGCTGACAGCCAAAGTCAAAAGCACTACCAAGCAACTTTAAAGCAACGCAGATGAAACTGGGTGAGACCTGATCCTCTCTTTAAGATTTTAAGTTTTTTCCTGTAAAAGCTGCCCAAAGTATTTTTCCCCCTGTGAGGAGAGAGGGAAGGGAATTTCTACCCCACCCTCTAAGAAAAGCGGCGACTAACTACCCAGGGGAAACAGAGCAACTATAAGAACAATTTTAATCTAATTGGATGTATATTCTTTTGAAACTTGGGGACTAAAAGTGTTCCTTTTCTCATTGGAGACGTTTGTTTTTTATTTTTTTTAAAAAAGACTTGAAAAACCACCATATAAATTTTGGACTTAAAAAGCTTAAAACGGTGTTGGTGACATCTTTTGGCAAAGTATGGTATTACAATTTGTTATTGCCTAAAAGAGACTTGGCTTGAAGCCCAGACTTCAGATAAAATTTCTTTGACCTTGACAGTTACCACCTGTGAAAAATCCTTAAACTTTTACTGACTTTCAGAGCTATACTTGGAGAATTGCTTTCCTATTTCTTTACATGAGAAGCATATGTTATTATACGAGATGATGGAACACCTTGGACTATAAACTCTTACTTGACAAACAATTTCTACTATAAAGACCACCTATAAAACGTGAAATAGATGTTCCATACCCAGCTACAAAAGACAAAAAAATATTTTTAACGTTTGATTCTAAACTAAAGTCTTCAACCTAACATACTATCAAGAGAATATGGATGAAGATCAGGAAAAAATCCTTTCCATGTTGAAATCAATACATGAAACCATCCTTTCAGCTTGTGACAAAATAAGAAGCAACATAAAGGAACAAGGTGCCAGCTTAAATATACAAACCCATATCTTGACTACAACCAAAGAACTAACAATGCAGAAAATAACAGGAAAATTGGAAGAACTAAACACTAAGACAGAGGACCCAATTGACCAACAGACCCAGCCAACGGAAAAATCAGAAAAGGGAGTGACAACATTGAAACTGGAAAAGACTTTTTACAAAAATCAGAAGAAATTTGAGGAAAAGGAAGAAGAACAGACTGAATGGAAGACAAACCTATCAGGACAATTGTGGGAAATTGGAGTAATAGGGAGGCAATTTAATGAATACAAATGGACTTGTTCTTCCAAAAAAACTTCAACCAACCTCTTAGAGTGGAGTTTATAGGGATAGCAGCTCCAGGGAACCAGATGGCTCAGCCACAATGAAATAGCTGGTTTTTGTGGTACTAAAGCTCAGGACTTTATCACATCTTGCCATCTGGGTTGATTTCCCCTTCATTTTGCCTATTAATGGGGATAAACTTAGAATCCCTAAAAAGGTAGTCAATGGATGTAGGATAGGCAAATAAATATCCCTGAAACACTGCGTAGTCTTCTTTTGCATAGCTGGATTTATGAGCACATGCCTTCATGAGGTAAATGTATTTCTTTGCTCTCTTATATGGCCACAAAGCAAATTGTCCATGCTGATGATAATGATAAAGATAGTGTCCAGTTTTTATTGAACCACATGTCAAGCTTCAACATTTCTTATTTTGTTTCGGCAGTTATTTCTTTGCTTGCCAACAGATGCAGGTGGGAGCAGAGAACATTGGAATGTATGTGGAGTAGTTTAGTCTGGGAAGAAACGTTCTTCAAGTTTGTTGCTAGGAAACGAAGGATTTTTCTAATAACAATTATCTGGTGCTTAATTTGGGAATGTGACTTGCACCGTCAGGGGGGAGGGAAGTTTCTATACTTTTTATTTACTGTTCTGGTGCCAAAACGCCAGAGCTGTTTTGCATCTCGTTAAGTGCCAGTATGCTTTGCCCAATAAAGATTTGCATTAGAGATTGGAATGTCTCCAGTGTGCTTACTTCGTTGGGATCTTCAGCTGGAACCATGACATTAAAACAGCTCTCTTTTAAAATTCAACACTAACCAAGGGGTCCTGAGCCCCTACACCCTATCTGGTTAATCCCAGAGGGGTAGTGAAGACTCGGGAGAAGATGCCCGGGACAGCCTTCAGCTGGCAGAAGCTGGAGAGGTAGCGAGAAGGAGCGCAGAGGGCAGCCGAAGCCAAATTTTCCCTGATCTACCCAGTAGCTGGACTTGAACAAGAGACAAGGTGGTGGGAGTGGAGAGCACCGGTGGAATGGAGGTGCCTACCCACGTGCGGTAACCAGTTGGTCGAGCAGCTGGGGCAGAAGTTTGGCAGCCTGAAGGTGCGAGGGGGAGGACTGGTCTGGAGGCCAGACCTCCCCGTCCGGCTGGGATCCACTCAGAACCAGCGCCAACACCACCGCCCCAACCCCCGCCGAAGGTAGCGGCGGCCACGGCTGGGGAAGCAGGTAGCCCTCAACTGGTGGCCTCCCCACAGCCCGGTCCCAGTCCAGGACTCGGAGCCTACAGCCTTCAACCAACAGCCCTCCCGCTGCCTGTGGCAGATGGCCCACAGCCACCACCATGACCGATGTATGCCACCCAGCCATGGACATTTCCTTATGGCAGGGGATGGCCACTGGAATATTGGGGTGCCCCAAGACCTCCACCGCCCCCTCCCATCGAAGCTGCATCTGACGGTGACCCAGAGAGACTGGCGTTCTTCCTGAGCCAAGCCCAGTCGCACCTGGACCAGCATGGGACAGAGGATGTGGATGACACGGTTTGTGTGGGCGCCGTCATGGCCAACCTTGAAGGGGAAGTGGCGGAATGGGCAACAACTTTCCCCAAACTGAGGGGCCCGGACGTATTCCTGGGAGACCTCAGAGCCCGGTTCAGTGACACCGTGCAGACCCAACGAGCAGAAACTGAGGTCAGCGGCATTAGGCAAGGGAGTGGTTTTGCGGTGGAATACAAAGGCCGAGAGAGACTCGGGTCCCGCCCAACGAGGAGCCAGGAGAAGTGCGTGCTGGTCAGAAAGTGACCGGTGGCACCAGCTGCTGCCCCAACCGAAGCCTCCAGGCGCATCCCTGACCTGTGTTTCCATTGTGGCCAAGAGGGCCACTGGGCAGCAAGTTGCCCAGCTCCAGCGCCCGGGGTAGCGCCACCAGCCCCGCCTCCTCCGCAACCCAAGACTCCACCGAGCAAGAGGAAGGAAAATCTGCGCGCAGCGAGTCAGGTCGTTGAGGTCTCCCCCCCCCCAGAAAGTGAAGGGGAGGGAACTCTGGCTGAGAGGGACCCACAGCTGATCACCTATAAGAGCAACAGCGAGGGACAAGACTACCCAATGGTGAGTGGCCCCGTCCACCCCCATGCAGCCCAAGTGGACATTTCAGCACCCCAATCGGGTGAGAGGGGTGGTCAAGGCTCTAATAGACTCAGGGTGCACCCGATGCCTAATCAGCCTGCCACCAGTATGGAAACTGGGGCTGCAAGTGAGGAAGCTGAGGCGGCCTATGAAATTTGAGCAGGTTGATGGCACTTTGATGGGGGGCTCAGTCGCCTCCCACTTGATGGAGCCGGTACACCTGAGGCTAGAGGACCACCAAGAGACTATTTGTGGTCGTCCCTAAGATGGCCAAAGAGATGATCTTAGGACTAGTTTGGCTAGAAAAATGGGGGGCCCGGATTTATTAGGAGAAAGCCTCAGGGCGAATAGCACTGAAGATGCAAAACCCAAAGTTATCCAAGAACAAAAAGAAAAAGCCCAAACATAGGGGGGAAGTGAGCAAACCCCTTGAGCGCAGCAAGGCAGCATCGCAGAAGGGGAAGGAGCAGCAGTCTGTCCCAAGAGAGCACTGAGACCTTGTGGAAGCATTCAGTGAGAAGGAGTGTGACGTCCTGCTCCCTAACCGCCCCACAGACTGCACTATCGAGATCCTGCCCGGAGGGAAGCTGCCCAAGCCAAAGATGTATTCCATGACTCTGAAAGCAACTGAGGGATTACATCAATAAAAATTTGGCAAGGGGATTTATTCAAGCGGCGAAATCTTGAGTGGCAGCGCCAGTGTTGTTCAAGGAAAAGAAAGATGGGTCACTGAGATTGTCCATTGATTTTCGTGGGATCAATGGAATGTGCGTGGAAAACATGAATAGAATAGGAATAGGAATAGGAATAGGAATAGAATAGAATAGAATAGAATAGAATAGAATAGAATAGAATAGAATAGAATAGAATAGAATAGAATAGAATAGAATAGAATAGAATAGAATAGAATAGAATAGAGCTGGAAGGGACCTTGGAGGTCTTCTAGTCCAGCCCCCTGCTCAAGCAGGA